>CM062274.1:33258382-33335882 GCA_031216635.1 Dissostichus eleginoides
TTTTTAATAAACGTGATGATCCTTAAGCAACTTCATGTTTGTGAGAAAAATCTGTAATTTGAAAAAAAATTGAAGAAAAATTTGATTTCTGAAAAAGTCAATTTGAAAAAAAAAATAATAATCTGAAATCTTTTAAAAAGTAAATTTGAAGAATGATTAAAAAAATATGATGTAAAAAAAAAATTCAATTCCGAAAAATTATTTAATCTTAAGAAAAATCTGAAATTTGAACAAAGTTAATTCTGAGAAAAAGTCAAAGTTTAGTGGAAAAAATCATATTTTCTAGAAAAATAACAGAATATATCAAAAAATCTTAAATCTTAAAAAAACCTCAATTTCAGAGAAAATTTAAAAAAATCAGATGAATGAGAAAAAAGTGTAATATAAAACCTAATGTCTGTATTTCCTCTTTAGAGCATAGAGAAACCGTCTGAAGGTGGATCTCCCTGAAGATCTGGGCTCCTCTCTGATGGACGGAGTGGTGCTCTGTCATCTGGCCAATCAGATCCGCCCGCGCTCTGTGGGAAGCATCCACGTGCCCTCCCCTGCTGTGGTGAGAGATCAATACTTTATATTAATACACCAAGAGATCTATCTGTAGTAACATTTGAACACAATGTGTGATGTGTGTTATCATTATTTTCAAATTGTTAGAAAAATCTCCCTGGTCCCCGGCTTGAGCTTCAACATCAGGATCCATGTATTTCTGATCCTCTCCAGAATGGAAGTAGTCCTCACACACAGAGCATCAACTAGTTCCTGAACAGTGTCCTTCACATGCTGATATCCAAGAGAGGGAGTTACACAGTCACAAGATGGAGGAATAGAAAGCAGTATTCAATGTTTACTTCAGATTATCTCCACGTCAGAAATGATCATGCTTGTCATATGTCTATCTCCATAGAGGCTGAATCATCATGTTAATCACATAGCTATCATATGCCTCAAACAGTCCTGATGCTCTTCTAGGTAATCAGACAACCTGTCATGTACACAGCTACAGTTGGGATACCTTTGATATCATGTTACTCTCATATTTTAGATTTAAACAGTTTAATTTGAACAGTGTTTCCTGGTCGTTGCAGCCCAAACTCAGCATGGCTAAGTGTCGGAGAAATGTGGAGAACTTTCTGGACGCTTGCAGGAAAATCGGGGTCCCACAGGTAAGAAATCTCTCAAATAACCCCCTCCCTCACTTATATATATATATATATATATATAATAACCCCCTCCCCTCCCTACTCTCTGAACTGGGGGGCGTCTTCAAGTCGACACAGAAAGATAATGAGAGATTAATGTTCTTTTACATCATGTCGGCTGGTGTTGTAAATATCAGTGTTAGGATTCATCCTTTCAGATAGGAAACACATTTAGTTTCATATTACACTTTCTGGGGATATCACTATTTCTGACGTTCATTCACAATAAAGATAATCTGCTGAAGAGAAGTAGAACCTGCAGAAGTTGCTCGAGAATCTTCACATTTGCCAGGATTACTTCTGAGCTTGTGTTTAATGTTGTAAATCAAAACAAAACACATTTCAAAGAAGCCAGAAAACTACCTGATAGGGTTTAGAAAAAGCATGCGACCTTGGTTTTAAATAGGTATGTTTGTTATGCTATGGATTTAAATTAAATTGAGTCAACGTTGACTTTTGTCCGACCTCTCCACCTTTTCCTTACACAACAAATGTGTGATACGTGAAAAACAAACGTTAAGCAACAATGACATTTTACTTGTATGGGAACGTAATTATTAAAAGACACTAGCTGCAGCATAACTCACTGAATCCATAGCAACACTTCCCAAAGCATCATGGGAAATGTAGTCACTATTGTCTTAATTTATTCTAAGGAACGCACAGACCCTGAATTCTGCAGAGATTTTAATAGAAAACTCAAAGCAACTAAACTAAACCCAATGAGTTGCTAATTGTCCAGTTTTGTTGACATATGGAAAGCTAAAGCACCAGGTTATAAACTACATGCAGGATTTGAACCAGCAACCTTTGACCAGAGAACACCCCCCAGTTCATGAGAGGAACCCCCATAACGCCATCATCATGTGTGGCTTCAGTTGGCTGATTGTTGAATAAGATATAGAAGATGTGTGAAGAAGTGTCCTGCAAAACAAAGACTCTCCAGGGACAGGAAATGACGCGTTTATCTTCTGATCTCTGACGGTAAGTGAGGAGAAAGTATTTGCAGGACGCTGACGACGACAATACAATCTGAACCAGGTCTGGGAGGAGGCTGAGGATTTAAGGATTTTAACAGCATATGTTTCAACCTTTACGTCGTTTTATCTTCATCTGCAGACGGTTTACCAGGAAGAGAAGAAAATGTAAAAAATTAGATTTTGTGAAACAAAATTCAGAATCTAAAGAAAAATCTAAAATCTTAAAAAAAAGTAAATTTGAATTGTTTTTAAAAATTAGATTGTTTGAGAAAAAAAATCTGAAATCTAAAAAAAAGTGAATTTGAAGAAAAGTGTAAAAAAATTAGATATTTTGAGACAAAATTCAGAATCTAAAGAAAAATCTTACTTTTCTCTAGATTCAGATTTTTGAATTTTTTCTTCCAATTCAGTTTTTTTTAAGATTTCAGATTGTTTTTCTATTTTGAGAAACATTTTGAATCTAAAGAAAAATCTGAAATCTTAAAAAAAGTAATATTTGCAGGACACTGAATATTGGAGACCAGCATGGAAATGGAATCAAAAATGTTGAATGCAACAGTTTAATAATCTTCTCCTACGTCCAAAACGGAAATATAAACTAGAGAAGCCCTCAGCGTCTCCCAGCTCTGGTTTGTTGTTGCTCCTTTTTTTCGTTCATGTCGCTTTAAATGGGTTTTTAACGCTGAGTCATCTTCATCATCTTCATCATCGCTGCCTGTGGCTTCAGCTTCCTCCATCATGACAGCAGGCAGGAGAATGAAGCACAGTGTGTGTGTGTATGAATGTGTCAGTGTGTAAATGTGTGTGTATAAACGTGTGTGTGTTTGTCTGTATAAAGTGTGTGTGTGTGTGTGTGTGTGTGTGTGTGTCTGTGTGTGTGTGTATAAACATGTGTGTGTACTTGTGTGTGTGTGTGTGTGTGTGTGTGTAAATGTGGGTGTGTACTTGTGTGTGTGTGTGTGTGTATAAACATGTGTGTGTACTTGTGTGTGTGTACTTGTGTGTACTTGTGTGTGTGTGTGTGCGTACAAATGTGTGTGTGTGTGTGTAAATGTGGGTGTGTGTATAAACGTGTGTGTGTGTGTGTGTGTGTGTGTGTGTGTGTGTGTGGTGTGTGTGGTGTGTGTGTGTGTGTGTGTGTGTGTGTGTGTGTGTGTGTGTGTGTGTGTGTGTGTGTGTGTGTGTGTGTGTGTGTGTGTGTGTGTGTGTGTGTGTTGCTTATCTGGAACCAGCTGAATATTGGTGCATGTAAACACAATATATACTTTTCTCTTCGTCCGGACCAAAAACGGATTACATTTTTTTACCAATGGATGTTTTTCAGAGGATGATGTGCTCGACTATTTCTAGATTAAAGAGCAGGCACTGACCAAGACATCATCTGGTACATTCCCCAACATTGATCTGTCGCATTTACACGGTTTTAGTACGGCTTAAATTGGTGCCTTTTAAGGGGATTCTCATACTTTCGCTACGCAAAGTTTATGGCTTCATATTTACTTTACAGACGTTTACAATATCAACTTTAGGGATTAGGAGTCAATAGGGAAAACAATAATAACAACAACATCATTTTTCATCCAAGAATTAAACCAAGGAAAAGGAAAAAGGGAAGTCTGACACCACATCATTTAAAATGTCATCAGTCAGGATCATTTGGTACTTTTAAATGTGATAATTGTAATATATTTGTTTGTATTTTAATGTTTTTTGTCTTGAGATCGAAACAACAAGTTTCCTCTTGGTCTTCTCTTTGAGATTACACAACATTTGTATATATGTATTTATTCATACATCTTGCTGCTGCTTGCTGACCTCTGTGTGGACGCTTTGCTTCATGCGAGCTAACGTGCTAACAGCTTCTCCGCGGCTAACGTGCTAATGATTAGCTTCTGTGCTAACGTGCTGGCTCTCCATCACCCTGGCTTGTTTACTGAGAGAGAGAGATGTGATGTATCTTCCTCATCTTCCTCCTCTCAGTAATCATCCTCCTCCTCTTCCTCACTTTCTCCTCTGTGACCTTTGACCTCTGTTTTCATTGGTTAACCTCCAACCTTTTTTTTCTTTCTCCTGCTGGATTGCTCCTCCTCTATGTCGATGACACGTCTTTGTTTTTCACTTTTTATATTTCTGTTTTTTTATTCTCTCTCTCCTCTGTTGTTTCTCTTTTCCCTTCATCTCTAATCTCCTCCATTATTCTTCCTCTTTTCTCACCTGTGTGTTACCTCCATCTCCATTTTTTTCGTATTCCCTTTCTTCCTCCCCTCCCTTGTACTCCCTTGTATCCTTCCCTCATCGTCTTATTCAATTTTTCTTAACTCTTCGTCATTCCCTTTTCTAATCATTTCCTCTTCTTCTCCCTTGTATACTTTCCTCATCTCTTTATCTCCCATTCTCCCCCTCTTCCTCAATCCTTTTGCTCCTCCTTTGTTTCCTTCCCTCATTTACTTGTTCCCCTTTCTTCCCTCTTCCTCATTCCTTTTCCTCCTCCTTGTTTCCTCTCGTCTTTGTTCTATCTATCATTTCCTATTTTTTCTTCCTTCCCTTACATCCTTGGCATCCCTCATTCCCTTTCCTCCTCCTCCTCCCTTGTTTCCTCTCATAATTTCCTCTTTTTTCCCTCTATATCCTTCCCTCACATCCCTCATTCCCTTTCCTCTTCCTCCTTATCCCTTGTTTCCTCTTCCCTTGTTTCCTCTCCTTCACGTATTGTTTTCGGGGGTGCCAGTCCTCCCTCTGCTCGCCCTATGACATCATCCAGAGTCGCCTGCAGCCTCTCAGCGTCACGGTGCAGGCGCTGGTTTCCTTCGATACTTCCTCTCCAGACAGGAAACAGGAAGTGGCGGTCTCATCTAAGAACCCCGCCCCCTCCTCCCCCTCATTGGTGTCCGTCACCACTCAGACCCCGCCCCCTTCCTGGCAGATCTGGGACCTGATTGGCTCGAGTCTTCTTCACGTGCTCTGCCTCGTTCTGCTGTTCCTCGCCTACAGCTGGAGCGAGCTCACGTAACCGTGGAAACAGACACTTCCTGTCAGCCATGCCCACTTCCTGTCAGTCATCTGAAAGTCCCGCCCACTTCTCGTCAGTCATCTAAAAGTCCCGCCGACTTACTGTCAATCATCCGAAAGTCCCGCCCACTTATCGTCAGTCATCAGAAAGTCCCGCCCACTTACTGTCAATCATCCGAAAGTCCCGCCCACTTCTTGTCAGTCATCTAAAAGTCCCGCCCACTTACTGTCAATCATCCGAAAGTCCCGCCCCCTTTCTGTCAGTCAACTGAAAGTCCCGCCCACTTACTGTCAGTCATCTAAAAGACCCGCCCACTTACTGACAGTCATCTGAAAGTCCCGCCCACCTCCTGTCAGTCATCTAAAAGTCACGCCCACTAACTGTCAATCATCTGAACGTCCCGCCCACTTCTCAGTCATCTAAAAGTCATCTGAAAGTCCCGCCCACTTACTGTCAGTCATCTTAAAGTCCCGCCCACTTACTGTCAGTCATCTAAAAGTCCCGCCCACTTACTGTCAGTCATCTGAATGTCCCGCCCAATTACTGTCAGTTATCTGAAAGTCCCGCCCCCTTACTGTCAGTGATCTGTAAGTCCCGCCCAGTTACTGTCACTCAACTGAAAGTCCCGCCCAGTTACTGTCAATCATCTGAAAGTCCCGCCCACTTATTGTCAGTCATCTGTAATTCCCGCCCACTTCTTATCAGTCATCTGAAAGTCCCGCCCACTTACTGTTAGTCATCTTAAAGTCCCGCCCACATACTATCAGTCATCTGAAAGACCCGCCAACTTAATGTCAATCATCTGAAAGTCCCGCCCACTTACTGTCAGTCATCTGAAAGTCCCGCCCACTTACTGTCAGTCATCTTAAAAGTCCCGCCCACTTACTGTCAGTCATCTGTAATTCCCGCCCACTTCTTATCAGTCATCTGAAAGTCCCGCCTACTTACTGTTAGTCATCTTAAAGTCCCGCCCACTTACTATCAGTCATCTGAAAGACCCGCCAACTTAATGTCAATCATCTGAAAGTCCCGCCCACTTACTGTCAGTCATCTGAACGTCCCGCCCACTTCTCAGTCATCTGAAAGTCCCGCCCACTTACTGTCAGTCATCTTAAAAGTCCCGCCCACTTACTGTCAGTCATCTGAAAGTCCCGCCCACTTACTGTCAGTCATCTAAAAGACCCGCCCACTAACTGTCAATCATCTGAACGTCCCGCCCACTTACTGTCACTCATCTCAAAGTCCCGCCCACTTACTGTCAGTCATCTGAAAGTCCCGCCCACTTACTGTCAGTCAACTGAAAGTCCCGCCCACTTACTGTCAGTCATCTAAAACACCCGCCCACTACTGTCAATCATCTGAACGTCCCGCCCACTTTCTGTCACTCATCTCAAAGTTCCGCCCACTTACTGTCACTCATCTGAAAGTCCCGCCCACTTCGTATTTTTTCACGTTTTTATGCCGCTTTGTAATGACACCATCTTGTATCTTCTTCTTCTGCTGCAGAATAAGCATTTTGATTTGACTGCTTATCTCCTAAAAAACACAATGGATAGCAACACGTTTTATTGAAATGTGTTAAATATTTGCAACTCATTTTGATGGAAACCTATAGCTACAAATAACACATTTCTACCAAGATGACACAGAATAAAGAAAAACAATCAGAAGTGCTGCAGACGTCCAAAATGGCCGCCTAATATCCACTGCATCTTTGTGATTATTGATTAATATTTTCCTTATTGCTCCCGTATTTCAGAATAACTGGACTTTATGAAACTCGGTGCACAAAGCATGTTTTCTATTGTGTGATAAAGAGAGAACGAGCACCTGGAAGCCATTTAGATTATTATAATGGGCTTTAAATTCAACATGAATTGTTATTTTTAGACGTTTTTCCTGTGATGTTTTGAAACTTAGAAAATATAGGAAATGTATTTATTTATTTTGTTATGTATTTATTTATAAATGTATTTTCTTGTTAAATTATATTTTGTATTTATTCATTTATTTATTTATTCATTTATTTATTAATTTCGTTATTTATTCATTTATTTATTTACCTATTTGTTTACTTATTTATTGAGTTATTTGTCAATTTATTTGTTAATTTATTCATTCTAATCTTAGTTATTTATCTATTAATGCATTTATTTATTCATGTTTTTTGAATTAATGTATTCATGTCGTCCTGCATTTCTTATTATTAATCTCCTGATATGCAATGTGAAAGAGTTAGAGACATTTGAAGGGCTATAGACTCTAGATTTATGAAGTTATATATATTATGTGTTTATCTTAGCGCTCTGTTTGTGATATTGAGAGGGATGTAAACATTCACAGAAACTGAACAAAGACACAAACCAGTGTAAGATCAAAACAAAATGCACTTAAAATGTTAATTTCTGTTCATTATAGACGTGGTTATTTAGGTTTCTGTGAATTACTTCTGGCAGAACATTTACATTACTGTTTCTGTGATGATGTGAATGGATTTAAGGAGGATTATTTCTAAGACTTGTGTACGATATGTGACCGTTAAAGACCGAGGAAATAAATGCAGTTTAGGGATAACGTCTGTTTTAAAGAGTCGTTGTTTACCTCTAATTTGCATGAGTTTACTTGTGTTCTTCAGAATCCTGTTACGTTCCCTTATTGTCTTCAGGGGGAAAGGGAAGTAACAACAGGTAGCAAAAAGAAAGAGGAAACTGATTTGCTAAATATTTAAATATATTGTTTAATGAATAGAAAATAAAGAGGGCTCACTTGTTATAAAACAAACTATGGACAACTTCCTTTGGATGTGTTTTAGGGTTTCATATTCAGCAAGAGGAGGACATTTAACACAAAACCTCCAAATATGAGTCTCAAATAACCAGTGGAGGAAATATAAAGTGTTTGAATCCTGTTGCTAGGCAGATCATGTTCTACTACAGCATTTTATTTAACCAGTTAAGCCCCATGCCCCAAGGGTAATACCAAGCTTCTGAATTAGCCCTGAGCGAAAAAATGCTAACGCACTTAGCACAGAACTCACAGTAAAATATCCTTATTACTTATCGGATCTGCACAAACAAGATATCAGCTAGCAAGCTGAGATTCCACAGATTCTAGAAGTATAGGTATCATCACTGAGCGATCAGAACTCGCAGCAGGGGAAGCAAAACCAGACATCACACAGCGTAGCTTTACGGAGCAAACACGGGAAATATGTCTTACCTTTTGCTGTTTCTGATCAAAAGTTGTGTTCAATGGCATTAAAACGATAAAAGCGCTGCTGAAGGTTAATCCATAGGTTAATCCAATGTGTCCGTGTCACTTTGAAATGATTCATGATAATCCATCTTCATATTTATGTCAATAACGGAGATTTCATATATAGCTGCTACGATAGCTACGAGAGCGTATGACAGCTTCCGGTTTTGGGCATTCTGGCTACGCATCACTCATTCACCAATGGGTAATGTTTAGATGGATTTTAGGAACTTCCCCTCGATTCTATTGGCTCTAACGGTTAAAAAGAGATGTCAATCATCAAAATCGAACAATGGGGGCCAGAGATATGGAAAATGCACCCAAATGACCCCAGAAGTGGGGTTTTTTCTCCTAAATCTCTAAAAAGGTCAAATGTCACTTGTTTTGCATCAATCTTGATACAGGGTACTTATTATATGTTATTAAGCGCTTTCACACCAAGTACTTTGCCGTACTTAGTTCATCAGAACTCTTTAGTTCATCAGAACTCTTTAGTTCTAATGAACTAAAGGGTTCTGATGAACTAAAGAGCAGATCGCGTTCACACCGGAATAAGTCCCTGAGGGAGGATTAGGCAAATGAAGCCGCTAACGTCACTTCTTCTTCTTCTGCTTTGGGTTTACTGGCAGGCCGCAAACAACTTCACAGCGTATACTGCCACCCGAAGTCCCCGGCCGGAAGTCCCCGGAGTTGGGGACTGGCTTCAGTAGAAGCTGCTGGGACTCCCAGCAGCTTCTACTGGGAAAAGTACTCCGGTGTGAAAGCGCCTATAGTTTGGATTCCTAAAGCTTTTAGTCTTCATTTACTGACACTATCATTTACATTTTTTACTATGTTCAATCTGGATTTACTTTAAAATAAAAAATTCTATATTGATTCTGACTTTTCTACATCCAACTCACAGGTTTATCATTGCTTTGAGAAAAAAGATTATTAATTTACCCCTTTTAGAAGTGAAGTTATGGTCATTTGTTCTGGGAATTTCATTTTCGAGCCTGAGCCTGAGCTCAGGGCTTAACAGGTTAATTAAGATATACTTTTATGTATTGCTTAGCAGTAAATAGTGATATTTTTATTGCATTTTTGTTAAATAACTTACCCGGTGCAGACTAAACCCTGAACAATGATCACAATAATAGTCAGTAGCCGTAGTTTACTGTACTTTATTGTGATGTGTAAAATATGTCCTGTAAAAAAAACATAATGGCAGTAATATGTATGTTAAATATATTTGGGAAAATATAAAAGTCAAGTCCTTTGGGTGGGAAGTGTAAATGTGCCTTTTGTTACTAAAAATAAACACAATGCATCTTGTTCATAAATGCAGGTTACAATTATAATGTCCTTAACAAATAAGCTTAACTACATTTTGCAGGAGACGCTTATTGGTATTTATTTTGGGATTTGGCTAATTCCTGGAATAAAAGTAGTGAAAAGGTGTTTTTGGGCTGTGGCTAATTCCTGGAGTAAAAGTGGTGAAACCGTGTTTTTGCAGCATTAGTGGAGACATTCAAAAGTGTTTAATATGCACAAACACTCCCACGTTTACGTGCATTGTGTTTAAATCCTTTCTCTCTTTCCTCCTCTTCCTCTTCCTCCCCAGGACAAGCTGTGTCTCCCCCATCACATCCTGGAGGAAAAAGGTCTTGTGAGGCTCGGGGTGACGGTGCATGCGCTGCTGGAGGAAAGGTCCTGCAGACACCTGACGTGAAACACTCACACACACACACACAGGACGCACAGATGTTAAGGGAGATTTAATCACTGAATCCTAAAAGAGTGCCGCACAGATCCAAGTTTCTCTCACCTTTAATTATGATTTTTTTATTAATGAATAAACCCTGATATCCTGCATTTCTTCAGGAGAACAAACTGATACCTGGAGGGCGATTTAGTTCTGTTTGACCTAGCATGATGGACTCTTAGGGCCACTTTGAGCAAATTGATAACATTATGAGATTTAAGTGGTTTTTGGGAGTTTAAGGAAACAAGACTAAATAAATTACAAGTTTAAGTCATATAGAAATATGACTTTTTCTCATTAAAAAAGTTGAATTGTCATTTTATTCACTTTTCTCACCATTTTTGGAAATAATCGTCATTTTATTTAGAAAATCCGAGATATCTTTCGCTCTACCGTGGCCCTAAAGCTCTGTTGTACGAAAATAAAAGCAGGTTTTTAAAGGTAAATTAGATTTGGTGGATATTATGCAAACCCGTTCTATATTAACAGACTTCTAGTCTTAACGAGGATCTCTTAATCTGTATTTAATCATAAAGATATTTATAATATAAAGAGAACGTGTTTGAGTTTCAAAAAGAAAAACGCCACAAATATTTTCTCTAATATATTTGAGGTATTCCTGTTTCTGTGGAGCTCTGTGCGTGAAACACAAAACACAACAGGTGGTTCTTATTCTCATTAAATCCTCCCTCACGTCTCCTTTAAGGCTTTTTCTGTGAAATCTCTTCAGCAGTTTTTGTTTCCTCGTGAGATTCAGTTTGCTATCGTGCCAAAAGTCAGAAGCTCCTCAGGTCTGTTTCTGCAGGATCCATCCCATAATAATCCAGATTTGTGGGTTGATATGAACAATCCTCCACACTGAGACACTTGACATCAATCACAGCTGTGTTTTAGGGTGGACATTTAACACAAAACCTCCAAATATGAGTCTCAAACAACCAGAAATATAAAGTGTTTGAATCCTGTTGCTAGGCAGATCATGTTCTACTGCATCATTTCATTTAAAGGGGCAGTACGTCATTGTTGGTGTTTATCGTCCTCTGCTGTCACTAGATTTATTTAGATTATATTTATTGTACACAGCAGGGTACATGAAAAGTCCCGCCCACTTACTGTCAGTCATCTGAAAATCCCGCCCACTTACTGACAGTCATCTAAAAGTCCCGCCCACTTACTGTCAGTCATCTGAAAGTCCCGCCCACTTACTTGCAGTCATCTGAAAGTCCCGTCTGAAAGTCCCGCCCACTTACTGTCAGTCATCTGAAAATCCCGCCCACTTACTGACAGTCATCTAAAAGTCCCGCCCACTTACTGTCAGTCATCTGAAAGTCCCGCCCACTTACTTGCAGTCATCTGAAAGTCCCCTCTGAAAGTCCCGCCCACTTACTGTCAGTCATCTGAAAGTCCTGCCCACTTACTGTCAGTCAACTCTAAGTCCCGCCCAGTTAGAGTTGGCGGGACTTTCAGAAAGTCCCGCCTGAAAGTCCCGCCCACTTACTGTCTGTCATCTGAAAATCCCGCCCACTTACTGTCAGTCATCTGAAAGTCCCGCCCACTTACTGTCAGTCATCTGAAAGTCCCGCCCACTTACTGTCAGTCACCCGAAAGTCCCGCCCACTTACTGTCAGTCAACTCTAAGTCCCGCCCACTTAGAGTTGGCGGGACTTTCAGAAAGTCCCGCCTGAAAGTCCCGCCCACTTACTGTCAGTCATCTGAACGTCCCGCCCACTTACTGTCAGTCATCTGAAAGTCCCGCCCACTTACTGTCTTAGATTTGTAAATTTATGAGGGAAAAAACCCACTAATATTCTCTGAGATTAGATTTTTTAATATACAAAAAATTTGTAAAATTCTCTCTAATGATCTGAAGTAGAAACAATTACAAAAAATCTATATATACTCTTAAATTAAATTAGCAAATTTATTTATAAAATGCTGAAAATTATCTGAGACTAATTAAATACAGCAAACAATCAATACCATATCAAATGTACGTACCGCCCCTTTAAGAACACTCTCTATCCGGCATCATGTTTTTATTTAAATGCAATAAAACACCTTTATTTCCCGACGCTCTGAACCTGCAGGATTTAATGAACGAGTGAATATTAGTTGTTACTGTTTGTGTGAATACGAAGCAGCTTGGTATCCAAAGCTTTCTCTCCTTATAGATTCAGCAGGTCAATAAAATGAGACGTTTCCACCGGACCATTCAACGGTTGCCAAAACAAACATTTCTCTTTATTTAAATGTGAATATAATAAATCACAAGTATCTCTGCTTCTTGTATATTTCCCCAGGAAACACCTGAATTATCCACAAGATCACGTGTTTTAATGCCAATAGATCTTGCATTCTGACTCTCTGATAACACACGTACTGGTTTGTATTGATCAGATATAATGTGATTATTATCCAGTGTGAAATAGAAATAAAGCAGCGATATGTCTTCCTTATATTTCTTATATTTCCTGCTGAAAAACAACTCTAGGGTTTTTATTATTATTTATTATAGTTATTTTAGCATTTCTTACACTGGTTAAATATGCGGTCAAATTTGAGAGGAGAAACATGGAGATTAAATACAAATAATATTATGAGAATAAAGCTTTATTGGGAGTTTAATAAATAGATATAATTCAACATAAAAATGTGAATTAAGTTGTGATTTTATTATTAATTTAAGTGGCTTTATTATTTTTATAGTATTGTATTTAAGCCACATTTGATGGGGGAAAAAGCATCTTTATTCTCACAATATTACACATTTTCATAACTAATTACATTTATTTCTAAACATTCTTTGTGGTTTTAAAATATATGTTTATTACGATTCATATGAAGTCAGAATGGATCATATTTGGAGATTTGGTTGTAATTTTATTGGTGAAAACAGGAAGAAATCAGGAGTAAAACGTGATGAAAAAGGTTAAATAAAGCTGGTTTTTGCTCCACAGTTCTGCTCCCAGAATCTGCACTTTAATAAACTTTAATACACTTTATTTATATCTTTGTTTTGGCAACTGAGGGAATCTGAAATGAGAGTTTTGAAATGTGTAAATAATCCCTGCTGAGTTTGTAAATAAATCTTTCCTGTTTTCTCCGTTTTGTGCTTTTCTGAGCGAGGAGGAGGAGATGTATTTAGATGGGACTGTGAACCTTTTGTAGCGTTTGTTGTTCAGCAGAATGCATGTTCCTCGAGCTGCTGAGAGGTCTGTGAAGAAAGCTCCAGAGACGCCTCAGACTGACCCACTGCTTCCTCTACACAATATGAGGGGACATATTATTTAGAGTCCTCTTCTTCCTGTCTCTTCCACATCAACATGTGTCCCCTCTTCTTCATGTCTCTTCTACATCAACATGTGTCCCCTCTTCTTCATGTCTCTTCCACATCAACATGTGTCCCCTCTTCTTCATGTCTCTTCTACATCAACATGTGTCCCCTCTTCTTCCTGTCTCTTCCACATCAACATGTGTCCCCTCTTCTCCATGTCTCTTCTACATCAACATGTGTCCCCTCTTCTTCATGTCTCTTCCACATCAACATGTGTCCCCTCTTCTCCATGTCTCTTCTACATCAACATGTGTCCCCTCTTCTTCATGTCTCTTCTACATCAACATGTGTCCCCTCTTCTTCATGTCTCTTCTACAACAACATGTGTCCCCTCTTCTTCATGTCTCTTCTACATCAACATGTGTCCCCTCTTCTCCATGTCTCTTCTACATCAACATGTGTCCCCTCTTCTCCATGTCTCTTCTACATCAACATGTGTCCCCTCTTGTTCAGGTCTCTTCTTCATCAACATGTGTCCCCTCTTCTCCATGTCTCTTCTACATCAACATGTGTCCCCTCTTCTCCATGTCTCTTCTACATCAACATGTGTCCCCTCTTCTTCATGTCTCTTCTTCATCAACATGTGTCCCCTCTTCTTCATGTCTCTTCTTCATCAACATGTGTCCCCTCTTCTACATCAACATGTGTCCCCTCTTCTTCATGTCTCTTCTACATCAACATGTGTCCCCTCTTCTTCATGTCTCTTCTACATCAACATGTGTCCCCTCTTCTTCATGTCTCTTCTTCATGTGTCCCCTCTTCTTCATGTCTCTTCTACATCAACATGTGTCCCCTCTTCTTCATGTCTCTTCTACATCAACATGTGTCCCCTCTGTGTAAAGAGACTCTGAAAGTTTCAGGAACAAAGATTCTCTCTCTTTTTCTCCTGATCCATTTCTATAAAAACCTGTCTGAAAATGAGCTGATCAGATTTTGGCCACTTGATGATGTCATAACGATGTTTTGTCTTGTGTAACCATTAGCCAATCAGCAACCAAGGTAACCCCCCCCCCCCCTTATCACCTGAATGTCCTCCTAAGTTATTATTATTATTATAGTTATTTAATAAAAAATAATAATATCAAACAAAATATTACTATTAACTTTATTGTGAAATTAAAACAGAACGGTAAAAGAATAGTTTCCGGTCTATTCTGAGGCCCGATCTCTGTAGATAAATAAAGAACTACGACAGATGTGTAATATTTAATGCAGCCGAACCATTTATTACAATGCATTCATGTGATGACTTTCAAAGAGTAAAGCAAGCACTGCTGAATAAAGTATGATTTGATCTTTTACGAAACGTTTTTTTTTCATATGGAATGCAGTTGGAGGTCAACCAATCACAGAGCCTGAGGACTAATCACGGGGTTTGTGAAGCAAAGCACATGTTGTAGTCCCAAACGAAAGCTGAGGATTCTGGGTAGTGTAGTGTCTTCGGCCATCCTAAACTCCGAAAAAATATTTGTTTCTCCGAATCGAAGGGGAAAAATACAAAAGCATTGTACACAATTTAAACCAATCAATGTTGTGAAATTAACAAGGATAATCTGGTGTTTCTGAGTAGTGCAGATATCACTGTAAAATCAATCGACAATGTTACAACCGGCTCTTGGGCTGCAACAAAAAGCTGGGAGGCGAGACGAGGGGTCTGAAAGTATAACAATCCTTTATTTAGAGGACACCAAAAAGACAGCCGCGAGGCTCACACGGGGAGTGTGCGAGAGGAATGAGAGGCCTCCCGAAACGCGATGGGCCGTCTTATAGCGGCTGCCCCGGTGCAGCTCGTCAGTCCAGAATCATCCGACAGCACTGGAACCTGCAAACAAGGGGAGAGAGAGAGACCACGGAACGCCCAGTGGTGTGGAGGGGTCGTCACAACAGTAAGGAGAATACTTACTTCCGGATGTAAAATCCTCCGTTATCCAATGGGAATGGACGCTCACATTGCCTTTAACTGCCGCTGACATGGACCGATGCGGCGCTTCCCTGAGCGTCAAATACCGCCGCCGATGGGAATACATTGCAATAGAGAACCGCAGTGACGCGTCCTAAAACCCGGAAGTAAACTTCTTCCGGTTCCATCGTCAAAAAACAATGCAATTTCTCCATAGGGTTTTGGAAAATAGCTCAAAATAAGGTCTGTGGTTGAAACACATTTAAGAGAGGGATCACGTTTTGTTCAGCCAGATAATCTCCACATATCTACGCTACTTTTATAATTTTCGAATCATAAATCTAGTCGCCAGAAGCAAAATGCTAACGTTATGCTATAAAGGAACTACAAGCTAGAACGGCAGGGTCGCACTACTCAACGTCACGCCAACTTAAGATCGCCTCAACTGACTTTCGCGCGCTTGCATATTTTAACAAAGCTTTTAATTTTAGCCACGCTGAATTTACTAGAAGTCATGGCTCTGTCCATTACCAGTCTAATATCTTTTACAAAGATGACAAGAAGAGTGTAGCTAGAGGAGAGAACCACTACAAGTCAGGACACGTACAACAGTGCAGCCTGGATGAAGGTGTGCTTACCGGTGTTGTGAGGGCTAGCATGAGGGACAAGGTTTATAGAGTGTCGGTGAGTAGTGATAGCAAGAGCACCGTTAACCTAGAGTTAATTATTCACATTAGTGATATTAATTCCCATCAACAAATCCATTTTATGTGTCACATGAAATCTTTATTACAAATATTACACACCAGAAAACACAGAAATATCCATGAAATAAACATACAGTAGGCTATAACAAATTAAAAGGGATAATTGGGAAGGCATTACAAATGTAAATATATTTTAAATAATGAAACAATCCCACCCCACAGGTATACTACAGATACTTAAGATAGGCATATACTCTCTTTCAAGCAGAACACAGGGGGAAAGAAATTTAGCGGGAGTGTTTACGTAATCGGCGTAATGACGTACAACGGCCTCGACCATTTCTGTAGTCCACTAATGCCACTTGTTAACAACCATCGTTTTTCCGACACGTAAACTCTTCAGAATCACCAGCGGGGTCACTGCTGATGTATTAATGTGTAGAACAAAACGTGATCTATCTCTTAATTTTGTGTCAAACACAGACCTTATTTGGAGCTATTTTCCAAAACCCTATGGAGAAATTGCATTTCTTTTTGACGAAGGAACCGGAAGTGGTAAAAATGCTAACTTACTTCCGGGTTTTAGGACGCGTCACTGCGGTTCTCTATCAGTTGAAAGCTCTTTGCGTCCGTTTATGAAGCTGAAGGAGACTCGGCGCGTCACAACTGCACGCCATAGGACCCTGACCAAGCGTCGCTCCTGGACGTTCAGGGAGTGAGAATGTGTTGGATCACGCACACCTGTGCCTTATATACCCGTGCGTGCCAGTTCTACTGATGTGTCTTACAGAATTATCCATGTCATCTGTCAGGTGGGGACATTCCCCCATACATATGTAATATGTAGCTGGGTGGAGAGATAGTCTGTTCACTCAGAGAACAACGGTTACAATGTAACCTACAGTTATCGGCCAGCCAGAGGTGAGCTGTTGAAAAGTGCATTGTATCTAGAGCAGTGGCGTCGCCTGGCCTGGGCAATTCTCCCTCAATAATATAATACATTAACCGTGCTTTACGTGAACCTCATCATGACACAAGAGAGGACAGCAGAACTGTAATTTCCCGTGTTCAGTGAATGCAACAGAGGCAAGACACCAGACCAATCAGAGAGTTGCATGGAAATAAACGTGTGCTTGTGTCATTCAAACTCGGCTCTGTGTGTGTGTGGCAATTGCGCATTTAGTGTGATAGAGAGAGAGAGAGAGAGACAGGAGGGAGAGAGGGAGAGAGAGGGACCGGTGCCAGGGGGGGCTTTCTGTGAAATGCTTTTCTGCACACACCTCCAGTGCCGATTCTAGAGTCAGTGGGAGCCCTAGGCAAACATTCACTGGGGGCCCCTCGAACCAGCTTCATCACCACAGCCGACAGCATGCTTCAAGGTTAAACTAACATGTTCCAAATTGCAAACAATAGCATTTAATTTAAGTAAAGGTGAAAAAGCAGGGACTCACATTGCTGTAGACTGTTGTTTATTGAATATATTACATCATCATTACATTTTCACTATAGTCACAAAGGGTAAATGCTTCACAACAAAACATTAAAACACAATAACAACAGTAGTGGTTTAACATCACAATGCCTAACATACAGTACACCTGAAATCCTGTCAAATCTACTTTTTATGAGGATATGTTAAAAAAATACATTTTAATATTGACCTTAAATATGCATGAAGAGGCAGCACATAATATGTGTTCTAACTTTAAATCTATAACATTTAACGGAATAGTAATATTTTAACATTTGAGGGGAATTCAAGCCAAATCTGAGTTAAATCAAGCATATACAATATTGTTGATGTCCTTTATGTTGATCTCTATCTATGCATGTATCCCTTTAAATAATTATTATAGGAAACACAATCTAACATGGTCAACATATTCCTTTTATATTTCAGCAGCAGGACCCTTCTTCAGAAATCTTAACACGACTCCTTTGATTTGAGGCAGACCCAGGCCATAAACTATAGGGTTATTGAGGGGGGGAATGATCAGATACTCTAAAGACAAAATAACTGTGATGCTTGGATTTAGTTGATCAGCCTCAAATCGAGTCAAAGACAGCTCGCAGAAGAGAGAGATGGAGTAGGTCATAAAGGTCACGATGTGAGGCAGGCAGGTTTGTAACGCCTTTCCTCTGAATTCAGACGATCTCCTCCTGCAGACCAGCAGAATCCGTAGATATGTGTACAGGACGAAGAACATGGGGATGAAGATGATGGTCACCGCGACAAACTGACCAACTATGTTGTTGGGAGTGGTGTCCACACAGGAGAGCTGCACCACAGGCCAGTTAGAGCAGAAAATCCTGTTCAGTTTATTTCCACACAGCGGTAATTTAACAGTAAGATAGAGACACACACCGATAGCTAACACAGGGAAGAAAACAGCAGCAAGCACAAGAAACTGTACCTTCTGAAACGTCATTTTACTGTGATAGTGTAAGGGCTGACAGATAGCAATGAATCTATCGTAGGCCATGATGGTGAGGATGGTCAGCTCACAGGAAGCATAGGTGTAAAAACATACCCTGAATAAAGCATGGACGTGAGACCAAATGAGAGTCAGAGAGGATGTCCTGCAGGAACCTGGGGAAGAATCCAGCTGAGCCATACAGAGAGTTTAAACACAGACAGCTGATGAAAATATACATGGGCTGATGCAGAGACTTCTCCAGGAACACTGCCAGAATAATGACCATGTTAGCAGAGACTATAGTCACATAGATGAACAGACACAAGATGAAGAACAGGTATCTGAGGGGCCCAAAGTCTGCAAACAGAGTGAACTGAAAGTAGGGAGGGTTCAGGCTGCTGTTGCTCTTCATGTCTGCACCAAAGAGAGGAACAATGCAGGAACTGGAGATGAGATGTTGTTAGCTACATTTCAGATATTAATACAAAATCAGCCTGCGTGCAATCTCCTACAGTTGTATGTGACCATGTTAAATATAACATCTGGGAAAATCTCACCTCCACATACAGTAGTTCACAGACTTATTCAGGCTCTCTATATCTGCGAAGAAAGGGGGAATATAAATGCACAATAAAGGAAATGTTCAGAGGAAAATGTGGTAATTCAACACCTACAGTAATACAAAAACACAATAAGCCTGCGTGCATGTGAATTGCGACCTTCCTAACACTTGTACTTGACAATATTGAATTTAACTTCAGGTAGCTGGAGAAGAGAAGCACACAAATTAAGGGCAGGAAAAAAGTCTCATAAACTACATGAACCACCAACATGGTAATTCGCATTGATTTAAACATTATTTCACACTCTTACACATTGCCTCCTTCATGTTTGCAAGTTGGTCTAAACAGAGAACACATTCATAGAAAGAACAAGAGTCATAGAAAGGAGATGCAAGACTTAAGGAAAGGTCACAAGCAGACATTAATCAATATAATCACATTTGAAGTAAGTCAATATAAGTGAGAATATATTCTTTCCTTATGTTAAATACATATATGTGCACAAATACTTGCATGCAGAAGCAGTATACACATGTATACAGTATGATTATCTACCTGTGTTAGGGTACTAACAATAAAACAACATATGTTACTCAATATTAATATATATTAATATTAATACAAAATCAGCCTGCATGCATGCATGTGAATTGTAAAATCTCCTAGGGTTGTACGTGACAATATTGTGCTGGGAATATCTCACCTCCACATACACTACATGCAGCAAAGATCTGGCATTTCTCAGTTATTCAAACAGGAGTTCACAGACTTACTCAGGCTTTCTATATCTGGAAGAAAGGAGGGAATATAAATGCAAAATGTCCGAATTCAACACATACAATAATAAAAAACCACAATAACCTGCATGCATGTGAATGGCAAACGTTCACAGTTGGACCTGACAATAGTACATATAAATTCCAAGTAACTGAAGAAGTCATGTACACAAAATAAGACCCTCTCATAAACTACATGCACCACAATCCTGGCATTTCTCTCAGTTATTGAAACAGTATTTCACTCACATTTAAAATGTTTGAGTTTGCACCTAAAGCAAAAAGAGAGATGCATTCAAAGATCAACCGGTAAAGGAAAGGAGAGGAAGACCTGAAATAAAGGCTGAACTTGCCCTAGCCAGCATATAGTATCATCACATTGAAGGATAATGTAAGTGAGAATAATCCATAGCATATACAGTATGTTAATCAATGCTTGCATAAGAATAACATATTAAATTAATTCAACACTTTCAGTACATCAGTACATTGAAATACACTCATAAAGAATCATTATTGACTTACTGATTCCATGCGTGAAAATGTGCTGGAGGAACATTTACATATGTTATACATGTGTTCAGATGACATGATGAGATGAAGCCCCCCCCCTGTAATGATCCACTCTGAAGAAGCTGGACACTTTATGTTGGTCTGCCGCTAGGATGCAAACGTTGCATCATGTTACTGAGAGGCAAACACCTGTGTGTGTGTGTGTGTGTGTGTGTGTGTGTGTGTGTGTGTGTGTGTGTGTGTGTGTGTGTGTGTGTGTGTGTGTGTGTGTGTGTGTGTGTGTGTGTGTGTGTGTGTGTGTGTGTGTGTGGGCCCACTAATGACCCTCATTACATCAGCTTCTGTGGACACTGCTCTCATCTGAAAACATTGCATAATTGTACTTAGAGACACACACACACACACACACACACACTCTTACATCACTTTAGGTCATTTCTGATAACGATGTCACCTTATCTTGACCTCTTTGACCTTAGAGTCTAACACACACAAGACTTCTGTTTGTGACTTCCTGATCTCTTCTGTCACATTTCTTAATTTTCCATCATCTGCATTTTATGGAGTCTTTCTGCGCAAAAAACAACACGTTTTCAACCTTTCAAATACCACTTTATTTTCCTGTGATAAACATCATCAGAGAAACACAGAGACAGAAAGCAATGACATAAAGCCCGGCAGGAAGGTGACTCTAAATGCTGCAAAAGGACAGATATGTTCTCCTGCATAATATCACCAGCACGCAAAACACATGAATTACATGCTAATCAAACACAGAAATGGACTCCACCCTTAATCATATATATAAATATATAGAGTCTATTTGAGTGAAATGTCTCCAAGTACTCAGCTCTGAGTTAAACCCCCTGCAAAACAAACACTCCTAAAGTGACAACATATTAATATAGGCTAGATAATAATGAATATTCACTCCTTTATCCTTTATTACGGAAGAGCTAATCTTGAAACTGAACAAAGGTAGATATTGTCAACTATTTTAGAGGTTTTCACTTGAAATCTGCTTCAAAGACAATTGGTAAAAGAAAGCGTTGAAGTGTCATGAGCTGCTCTTTCATAAAACATTTGTGGAGTTACTAAAGTCAAATATAGTACAAAGCATAGCACAACAAGTAAGGAAATGTGTGTTTGGTAGATGTTTGTTGTAACAATGCTTCTTGGCAGTAAATCATATTTTGTGGAAAGCCTGTTTATTTCCCTTTTTGAATGGTACTACATTTCTGAGGAACAGGCATTGGTGGGACGCTCAGCGACCATCATCTACCAAACACACATTTCCTTACTTTGTGTGTTAAGTGTATTATTGTGATTTGATCCGACACAACAACATCTTGAGGTGTCTAGAGATTTCTTTCATTTTCAGTCCGTATATGATTGGGTTGAAGAGGGAGTTATAGGAAACTATTTGCAAAGTCAATATCAAACGTGTCATTTTGGGAATATTTAACCCTCGACGAATTATAACAACATCAAAATAAAATAAACAGGAAAAGCTGATTAAAACCAGCAGGTGGGGTAAACAGGTCTGTGCAGCTTTTCTCCTGTATTCTCTACCATTTCTATATGATATTATAAGTATCCTGGTGTATGTAAAAAGTATGAAGATAAGAGGCAGAAGTGACATATTTACCAACGTGAACACTCCATATACAGAGAGAGCGCTTGAGCTCACACACTGAAGATTGTAAATTCAATTGTTACAAAAAATCCCCCTAAAAGTAAAACTGCAGAGTTTGGTATTAGAATAAAGAATAAATCCCACTGCAGTCTCACAAGTCGGCAGAAGCCAAGACAAAACCAGACAGACATTGACAGTTCTTTTTCTCATGATGGTTGAATATTGCAGAGGTTTACATATAGACACATATCTGTCATAGGCCATGGCTGCCAGCAGGGAAAACTCTGAATAGGACAGAGTGATATAAATCACAGTTTGAAACAGACAGGCTTGATAAGATATGATCTGTTTCTCTGATCAAAAGTCAATCAGAAGCTTTGGGTAGATGTTAGTGCTGGACAGAACAGAGTTAATCAACAAAGCTGCAATGAACATGTACATGGGGAGGCGTGTGGTGCAGTGGGTTGAGCGTTGGTGTTGGGATCAGGGAGCACAGGTTCAAACCCCACTGCAGTCAGCATGTCGTTGTGTCCCTGAGACACTTCACCCCAAATAGCTCCTGTGGGGATTGCCCACAGTATTGAGTATGTAAGTCGCTTTGGATAAAAGCGTCTAACAAGTGACATGTGATGTAATGTAATGAACATGAACATGTACATGGGCTCATGGAGGCTTTTGTGAATAACAATGATGCACACAATAGTGGAATTACTGAAGATGATCAGAACATAAACTGTAAACATGATCACAAACTACAGATATCTATATCTCTGCACTTCCACATGCCCATCAAAAGTGATATATGTCACATTGAATTGAGCATCCATCAGTAATGCAGGCAGATCATATGTTAACTCTCATGAACAATACCTGAACAGTCTCACTTGCAGTAACATACAAGCTGTGATGAAGAGTGCTAATGCTTCACACACAGAGTGACAGAAAGTGTCTGAGTCTGTGGGAGGATTTTTGTCTGACTGCTAACTCCTCTATGGAGCTCATTAAGGAAAACAAAAGTGCAAATGCTCAATGGGTCAATGAATGCAGAAGAACGCCCAAAGATCCAAGGAAGATCCAGGGAAGATCCGAAGAACATAAAGATAAGATCCAGGGAAGATCCAGGGAAGATCCGAAGAACATAAAGATAAGATCCAGGGAAGGTAAAGGGAAGATTAGATTAGAAGCATTTTATTGTCATTACTAAGTACAGCGAGAAGAGTAAAGCTAGTCCTTTTAAGATCTAGTGAATATCCAGGGAAGGTAAAGGGAAGATTCAGGGAAGACCCAGGGAAGATCCGGGCATTTTTGTTCTTGAGAGTCAGCGCCAATTCGGCTCATGTCCCACTCACCAACTCTCATAGGAATGAAAGGGGACCAGCCTTCGGCGCTGTATCCAGTTCTATTTATGCCTCCATGATTTGCCCACCGTATGTGAAGCACTCTTTGTCCACCGAACCCCAGCCTGCGAAACACAATGAGACATGGAAGAGCTCGAAGTTGATGGCAAATACTGAAGAATGTATTGGAAGTTACGGCCGGAGAAATGACAAAGACATTTGCTGCAGCGATAAGGTGACAGCTCCTGCCCAACCAACTCTGAAGATCGCCCAGACGGTCCCATGTATTTTAGCTGGTTCAATAATCAACACTCTGCATGACAAGACAAAACAAACAAATCACTATAACACCTCTATCAGCTGACGCCAACGGGCAGGAATAAGGAGACAAAGTAAGAGAGCGCAGCACCCTAAGGTTGCAGGCCTGTGCTCGGTGAGGGGAGTAGGAAGTGATAAACTGGGTCAAGTATGGGCCTAGGAAATATGTTCCTCAACAATTGCTAGGGATAAGGAGGCAGAGTTTTCTACAGTATATTATCCAGATTATCGCCAACTCCGCTGTTGACGTTGCCAAACAGGTAGTGTTGGATATTTGTTGCGGGCCTTGGGCGAATTGGGTCCAGTGACACCGACAAATGCATGGTGGAAACCTGGTTCTTGCAGAAAGCTGGGTCCTGAAGAGGCACCTGAATAAACCTCCACCAAACCTCCTCTCCTTACATCATTTTGATCTGAGTTTACAGTTAACTCTCACAGTAACGTGATCAATCCACTTTACATCAAACATTGCCTTTGTATTCAGTACAATTCAGTTTGCTGAAGCTCTTTACGTGTTGATGGAGTTTAATGAGCTCCATAGAGGAGTTAGCAGTCAGATAAAAATCCTCACACATGCCAAGAGCATGTGTGAGTGAGCATGTGTGAGTGAGCATGTGTGAGTGAGCATGTGTGTATGAGCACAACCACGGCGGAATATTACTGCCAAAAGTCACGTGAGTGAGTCACGTGACTTTTGGCAGTAATATTCCGCTGTGAGAAGAAAAGGTTTTGTACTTGTAAAAACCTATGCTGCATTTGTCTCTGAAACATGATTTATTAGATAAATGTTATGTGTTTGTTTGATAGATACGTTTTTTCTTTGCAAAACTAAATGCATTAGTTTGTAGATGGTGTTTTGTATTTGCAAACCACATTGTGTTTGTTAGTGAATCTGAGGTAAAACCTGTTTAGTCTGTTTGTGGAGTTATGGCAGGGAATTAGCTCCATAAGCAAACTCCTCAAAAGTTAGCATTACATAACTCTTCATGAACATATTTAAACATGACATTCAGAAAACTTGTAATGTAAAAGATAACTGTGTTAATGTCCGTGATGAAGTGGGGGGTTTCGTGGTGATATCTGTTAGTTTATTTTGTACCCTATTCTCCTGTAGTGTGTACAACATGTATGAGTTTTACAATCCACCTCTCTCCTCCTCAGAAGTCTCCACGTCAGTGTCCCTTACTGTGCATCCTTCCTCTGCATATTGTGAGGCTTCTTACACACACAGACTGCCTATCATTTAAAAGCTTAAAATATAATGTACCGGTCACATCCTCATGATGCTGATGGCAAACACTCTACCGATGCAATAGGGAACATTCTGAATGCCTCATCAAATGGCCTTCATAAAGATCTCATTTGCATCAGAATCAGAATCAGAAGTCCTTTATTTGTCCCGCATCGTGGAAATGTTCATGAACAGCAGATCGTGCAGGTAAGGTCAAGAAAAAAAAAAAGAAACTAAGTATGCACACGTTATTAATAACACAATAAGTCAAAACAATATAACAGACATGTACGCCATGTAATAAAAGTAGCAGTAGGAGGGTATATTGCACAAAGTATTGTATATTTTTAATTGGAGGATAAAAACCTCTTTATTGGTACAAATACATTTAAAAAGCACACACAGTGAAATGTGGTCTCTGCTTGTAACCCATCCTAGTATAGCTATTGAGGGCCCTCTCCCAGCAGCAGTCCACACTCCATTTTTAGATCTGTTCGGGGACTTGAACCCACAACCCTACGGCAGTTATTGCACATCAGAAGTTTGATAGCTCTGTGTACAAATGTGCAAAAGAATCTGAGGGTTGTCTGAAGATAAAAAAAGTGAACATCTCGTTTAATATCCAAGATGTACAGAAATATTTAGCTGTATAGGTTTTGACCTGTATGAAGACGGAACATTTGTAGATACAGCTTTGGGTCTCCAGAACATTTGCTCAGAAAAACTAAAGTGAAAAGTAACAAATAAAATAAAAAAATCTTGATCTCTAATGAGGGGTTACGTATGGTAACCCTTGTTATATAAGCAGGCGGAGCCCTCTACTGGACTCTATGGGTACTACCTTATCATGCAAGCATTCACCTACTGAGACTTCTATAGACGTAGCCGGCCCCGGGGCGGGCCTACCTGAATGCGCACGCATCTCACCGTATAAAAGAAGACCTCGCCTCCTGACCGTCATCCTACACCTCTCTTCAGCGAGTGGTATAGGACAGACAGTGCCCCGAGTAGAGGGCTCTGCCTGTGCTTATATAACAAGGGATTACCATACGTAACCCCTCGTTAAATCTCTCACAGGCTCCGCCCTCTACTGGACTCTATGGGTACAGTGGGCGGAGCCTCGATGTATACACGTGCTGTCGTCCAACAACACCGTTCCACCTCACTGTCCCTGACCGGCTTTAGCAGCCGCTGCGCCTCACTCACCTCTCCTCGGTTGTAACCGTGGAGAAGTCCAGGCTGCGGCTGACAGAGCACACCCTGACGCGCTTTCCTCACGAAAAGTGTGCCGAGGGCTCCCTCCCGTCCGCCTATAGGTAGACAGAGAAAGTCCCCAGCCCTGTATGGGTTCACTATGCACCACCTCTCCCGAGTCCCTAAGGAGCACGGGGAGAGCGCAAGTGCCCCCATGTCCCCCACACTCAGACACTGACCCCGTGCAGAGTGTGTGCAGACTATAGTGTGGAGGGCTCTCCCCCCCTGCCCCCAGGCAGGTGAGGCGAGCCCTCCAGCCCCGTAAGGGCCCAGTGCCCACTATGTTCCCCCCGCGACCCTCCAGGGGCCCGGAAAAAAACGTAAGCGCATTTACGCCCTCCTCACCAGTCCTGTGCTGCCCCAGCAAGCACAGACGCGGAGAAAGAGCCAGACATATCCAAGAGATAAAACTTTATGAAGGGGCCTGGCGTTGACCAAGACGCCGCCGTGCATATATCCTCCACACTCACACCGTTGAATAAAGCTGTTGACGCAGCCACAGCCCGTGTGGAGTGTGCACAGACCCCCGCGGGGCAGGCTCTCCCTGCCTGTCCGTAGGCGTGTGCAATGCCAGCCTGCCAGGCGTTTCTTGGACAGAGCTTTTCCAGTTAACCTGCCCCCGAAGCACACAAACAGCTGTTCAGTGCGTCTAAGGGCAGCCGTGCGCTCCACATAACATGCTAGCGCACGCACCGGGCAGAGGAGGTGCAATTTAGCTTCCCTGTCCCCACTATGGGGTGGAAGACTAAAGCCCCTTAACTGAATAGCCCTCGACCTGAACGCACTCCTTAGGCTCTTGGGCACAATGGAGGGGTTCGGTCTGAGTGTCGCCCCGCTCCGGTCACCCGAATCAACAGCAACTCGGGTGCACCGACAGAGCGGTTAGCTCGGACACTCTCTTGGCTGACGTTAAGGCAAGTAGCAATGCTGTCTTCCACGACAGTGCTTCAGGGAGGAACACTCCAGAGGCTCAAATGGTTCTGTGACCAGAGCCTCGAGCCCCAGCGGCAGGTCCCACTGCGGGGCGGAGGCGTGCACTACTGGGCGCAGCCTCCTGACCCCCTGTAAAAACCGCGACATCAGTGGATGAGAAAAGGCTGACCTGCCGTCAAATCCCTCATGGCAGGATGAGATGGCTGCTGCATACACTTTCACTGTGGAATGAGCAAGCCCTCTGTCCACCAGTAACTGTAAGAAGGATAAAATAGAGCCCAACTCACAAGATAGGGGCTCTATTCTCTGCTCCTCACACCATCGCTGGAATCCCAGCCACTTTGGCCTGTAACAGGCTGTGGTGGATCCTGCTCTAGCTGCCTGGATAGACTGAATAACTCTGTCAGACAATCCACCCTGTCTCAGCCTGTCCCTCTCAGGAGCCCAGCCTGGAGAGGACGGCCCAGAGTGGGTAAGGGAATGCTCCGGTTTTTGGACAAAATTAACATGAGATCCCTCCGGTCATTGTACGTACTTCTTCTCACTGGAATATTAACGGTCAGATTGAATACAAAACAGACCCCATTTCTCCGGCCAATGACGGGAGAGTTTTGAAAGTGACAAAACACTGTTCCATATATTTAAAAACACTTAAACAATTAAACAATGTTTACCCAGGATTCAGGCACCTTCCCTGGCTTGTAAAATGCGGTGATGCGCCCTGGTAGTATCAGACTATTTTAAACAACTTTTCCCCGCCTTTCAAACACTTATTCCTGGGTTTTAGCCTGTCATTTTGCAGGATATCATTCAGGACCCTCTCCTGAAAATGTACATATTCTGTGCATTTCCAGGAGAGGTTTAATGTTAAATGATATCCTGCAAAATGACATGCTAACACTCTCTTCCAGACGTTTAAAAAACACTTTATTAAACAGGTGACAATAAGAAAAAGTATCCGAAAATAGTGCCTCAGACATGCACCCAGAGACCCAGAGACCCAGGGTGCGGTGCAGCACCGCGCTGTCTTACCCAGAGAACAGGGCTCTGATCAGGGCTTAAGTCACTGCTGTTAGCAGGGTATGACACTCACAGACACCCAGAGACCCAGAGACCCAGAGACCCAGAGACCCAGAGACCCATAGACCCAGAGACCCAGAGACCCAGGGTGCAGTGCAGCACCCAGAGACCCAGAGACCCATAGACCAAGAGACCCAGAGACCCAGAGACCCAGAGACCCAGAGACCCAGGGTGCAGTGCAGCACCCAGAGACCCATAGACCCAGACACCCAGAGACCCATAGACCCAGAGACCCAGGGTGCGGTGCAGCACCCATAGACCCAGAGACCCATAGACCCAGAGACCCAGAGACCCAGAGACCCAGGGTGCGGTGCAGCACCCAGAGACCCAGAGACCCAGGGTGCAGTGCAGCACCCAGAGACCCAGAGACCCATAGACCCAGAGACCCAGAGACCCAGAGACCCAGGGTGCAGTGCAGCAACCAGAGACCCATAGACCCAGAGACCCATAGACCCAGAGACCCAGGGTGCGGTGCAGCACCCATAGACCCAGAGACCCAGAGACCCAGGGTGCGGTGCAGCACCCAGAGACCCAGAGACCCATAGACCCAGAGACCCAGAGACCCAGAGACCCAGAGACCCAGGGTGCGGTGCAGCACCCAGAGACCCAGAGACCCAGGGTGCGGTGCAGCACCCATAGACCCAGAGACCAGGAGACCTCAGAGACCCAGGGTGCGGTGCAGCACCCAGAGACCCAGAGACCCAGAGACCCAGGGTGCAGTGCAGCACCCAGAGACCCAGAGACCCAGGGTGCGGTGCAGCACCCATAGACCCAGAGACCCAGGGTGCGGTGCAGCACCCAGAGACCCAAAGACCCATAGACCCATAGACCCAGGGTGCGGTGCAGCACCTAGAGACCCAGAGACCCATAGACCCAGAGACCCAGAGACCCTGATGCGCCCTGGTGGTATCAGACTATTTTAAACAACTTTTCCCCGCCTTTCAAACACTTATTCCTGGGTTTTAGCCTGTCATTTTGCAGGATGTCATTTAACATTGACCCTCTCCGGAAAATGTACATATTCTGTGCATTTCCAGGAGAGGTTTAATGTTAAATGATATCCTGCAAAATGACATGCTAAAACTCTCTTCCAGACGTTTAAAAACACTTTTCCCGACCATTTAAACATTATTTCTGCCTTGTAGAGTGAGGTTCTCTCCACACTTTCTTCCCCCTCTTCCTCCAGGTGCTGCAGCAGCAGCAGCAGCAGCAGCCTGGTTCTCTGGGTACTATATGTCCATATTTAAGACAGTTTCCCCGCATTTTAATCACTATTTCTGCCTTGGAAAGTGAGGTTTTCGCCACACTTTTTCCCCTAAAATGATTTTAAATCATTATTTTTGCATTTAAATGCATTTATTCTATCAATAATATGGTTCCCTGAAACAATGCTAATAGTCTGGAGCTCACTGGGGTCCTGGATATGCTTTAATCAGGCGTTTTAACACTTTTTTCCATGAAAATTATTTTTAATCACTATCATGGGGCTATATAAATCCAATTCCGGGTAATTCCGAGCACAATTGTACCTTTTACTATTTAAATGTATTTGTATTATATTTATTTGGGCTAGGAAAGTGACATATCTGGGTGATTTTGTCAGTTTATGGACAAACAAATTCTGGAGGTTCCAAGCCGAATTTGGGTGCTCACAGGCGGCCTGCCATGCGCACCCAGCCGTGTAAATACAAAAGAAGTGAAGAAAATGCTTAATTATATCTTAAAATAATCAAAAATGAAGTTATGAAAAATTGTCGAAAAAATGACTAAGTGCCAACGGAGAAGGGGCTCGAAAAAGCTCAGGTGTATGGTGCTTCGGGCCGTTTTTTCCCCTTCTCCGTTGTAAGTTGCAACGGAGAAGGGGAAAAAACGGCCCGAAGCGCCATACACCTGAGCTTTTTCGAGCCCCTTCTCCATTGGCACTTAGTCATTTTAAGAACCAGCCTGGTTCTCACAAAAGTTGTCTCTGACAAATTTTGACTCTGGAGGAATGTGAGGGGAGTTGACAGGGGACTCTGCCGCCTCAACATGAACCTAAAACGGACTAATATTGATGGCTCGTGACCCCCCACCCTGGTTCTAATAAAAGTGATTTTGCCAATTATGAACCACAGAGTGAATGTGTACACCTGGAGGATAGGACCGAGAGATGACAGACTCTCTGGCCGCCTCAAAAGTCACTATTGTCGGACACTTTCTTTGCTTTACCCCAGTTCTATTTCCTGCTGGGGTACAGCCTGGTTCCGGGGCACCCCAAACTCTCTCATGGTCGGGGCACCATGAATTGATGCATCGGACCCAATGTTGCCATCACCAGCCCCGCGTTGGTGCGGAGGTGGGACCATTTAACCCGGTGGTAACCCAAGACCTCCCTTGGTCCGTGCACCATGAATTGAAGCATCGGACCCAGTGTTGCAATCACCGGTCACGCTAACGCATATAAACGTAGAAATAGAACAGAATTTTAATCAAATTCATTGTGTCTGTTTTAGTAAGGATGTCGTCCGAATGCCCGGTGTGCAGAGTCTTCTATCTGGCGTTGAACAAGCACCTTAAGCACAAACATGCAGTGCGGAACTTGGAGGAGAGAGGCATCATTCTGAAAATGGCCAGTGGCAGGATAAATGTTCGGACCAAACCCTGTCCAATTGCAGGGTGTTCGTATGCTGGGAAGAGACTGGACCGTCATGTCACTCAGAAGGATGCCCTCATTGATGAGGTGAAGACCCTGCGCTCCGGCTGAAAAAGGAGCTAAAACCCAGGAAGCAGAGTGCCACTGCTGCTGTGCTTGAGGAAGAGGAAGAATGTATACGATTTAAGGGCCTGGCAATCCCAAGTACCTCCGGCATAAACACAGTAGCCTCAGGCAGCAATACTCCTCTCAAGATCCGGGTCAAAACTGTCATGCAGTCCCCAGAAGCCTCCGGTAGCGAGACCCGTGTCAATACCCCGGTCAAGACTGTCATGCAGTCCCCAGAAGCCTCCGGCATCAATACCCCTCTCAAGATCCGGGTCAAGACTGTCTTGCAGTCCCCAGAAGCCTCCGGTAGCGAGACCCGTGTCAATACCCCGGTCAAGACTGTCGAGCAGTGCCCAGTAGCCTCCGGTAGCGAGACCCCTGTATTCCAGAAGACCCGTGCGTCTGTCTACAATAAGCTGAAAGCTAAGCTGGCTAAGGACTCACCCTCTCCCCCAAATCACTGGTCCACTGGGAAAGGACGGGGGAATACCATGCGTGATATCACGTTCCCTAAAAGCATGGAGGAGTACCTTCAGACATACAGGGATCATTGTGAGGGTGTCGCTCCGACAGTAAAACAGAAAGAAAATGGTAATTCGAAGGTCAGCCGGATAAAGTACTTCCTCGCATTCATGGCCCATGGTTCTAACCGGCTGTCAGACTGGCTGTTCCTAAAAGACATGAAGAAGATTCGTGGCTGGAGCAAGTATCTTTCAAAGTCGGGCCGGGCAGTCACAACATCAGTGTTGTTCCTGAAGAATGTGAACCACTTCATGGGGTACATGTATGAGTCAAAACCCCGGGGGTGCAGGCTCACCCAGTCTGATATGACCCACATAATCAGAGAGGTGAAAGCCAACATGAACAACTTGAAGAAGGCAGTCACTGTCCACCAGTTTAAGGTGAAGAGGAACAAACTGGATCGTCTGCCAAGCCAGGCGGAGCTTCTCGCCGCCATGGCGGCCGCTGAGAAGCGCATCCCGGAGCTCCTGGACCTGATGACCAGCAAGCCGACCTCAATCACCCAGTACCTGCTCTATGGCTATCTCACCCTCCATTGGAGCCTACTGTATGGCCACCGTCCAGGTGTGTACGCAAACATGACCAATACTGAGGTCTTAGAGGCGGACAAAAGGGGAACTGCTGAGGGCTACATCATCAACGTGCAGGATCACAAGACGGCCAAGACATTTGGTGAAGCACAGCTGGCGCATACAGTAAAGGAGTTTAGTTGGGTCATGCGGTGGATGGGGATAAAAGAGGGATTGCTGGGCCCTCAGAATGAATTCTTCCTTTTCACAACGGGGAAGTTGGCCTCCAAGAACTGCGAACGCTCACTTGAAGAGGGCATGGGCTGATGCTGGGCTAGAAACAGCCGTCACCTTCACAATCCTGCGCACTGCCCTGGCTGACAATATCAAGCATCACCAAGATCCAGCAAGCCGGTCGATTCTCGCCAGGTTCATGTGTCACGACATAACCACGGCTGACCGGTTCTACGCTAATGCGCCTGGAATAAAGGAGGCATTGAAAATCCGCTCAATGTTCAGGGCGTCATCGGTTGCGGCAGCAACCGAAGAGGGCTCTGGGGCTGAGAGCAGCAGACAAGACCCCAACGATACCTCTTCTTCAGAGCATGAGCAACCTGATGGGTCATTGGAGTGGGAGTGGGAGCAGCAGCGGACGCGGAAGCGGGAGGGAAAGAGGCCAATGAAGTCGGGACCGGGGCCGGTTGACACTCCTGAGGAGGGGGCCGTGGACTCAACCTGTTTGCCCTGGTGCACCGTACGAATTAGACGCCTAATATGGTCCCCGGGCCCCCGCTAAACATTGGGAGTATTTATACCGTGTATAACTGTATAAATACTACTGTATAAATGTGTAACTGTTATGTATACTGTTTATACTGTTTTTGTTAAAATAAAAACATTGTTATAATTAAATAAATATTAAATATAACCTTGAAGGTTCCTAGGGGCAGATAAAGTGCCACTTTTCATCAGCACCGGGGAGGCACTCTCCTTGGTGCTGAACCCTGTGATGAGCGCTCAAGTGTTGGCGGAGGAGGTGTAAGCCAGAGGAGGGTGAAAAAAAGTTAAAGTGTTTAAACCTCCAGCCCAGAAGGGGGGTGGTGGTGCCAATAAGAAGGCCGAATTTGGATGCTGAGGGGCGGGCAGCATTAAGGTTAGCAGGGGCATGAGAACATCCTCCACAGGAGGGGTGGTGGTGCCGTGAAGAAGGACGAATATGGATGCTGATGGGCGGACAGTAAAGCACCACAAAATCCACCCCCTTTAAGTGTTACCAGGGGCATGAGAACATCCTCCACAGAAGGGGTGGTGGTGCCGTGAAGAAGGACAAATATGGATGCTGATGGGCGGACAGTAAAGCACCACAAAATCCACCCCCTTTAAGTGTTACCAGGGGCATGAGAACATCCTCCACAGAAGGGGTGGTGGTGCCGTGAAGAAGGACGAATATGGATGCTGATGGGCGGACAGTAAAGCACCACAAAATCCCCCCACTTTTAGGGTCACCAGGGGCACGAGGTTCTGGAGGGTGTGAATATCTGGGTTTAGTCCGTGGGGGAGTGCTTAAGTGCGGGTCCCCAGGCACTCACGGTGTGCATGGTTATGGAAGTGCACATGTTAGGGACACATGCTGGAGGTCATTAGTCCGTCCTTTGGTGGTCTGTGAGCGTCCAAAGAGAGGAACTTTTCCCGGTCTCTGTCCTGGTTGTCTGAAATAACCTGTTTGCCCACATTAGTGAGACATGCTGGAGATCATTTGTCCGTCCTTTGGGGGTCTGTGAGCGTCCAAAGAGAGGGACTTTTCCCGGTCTCTGTCCTGGATGTCTGAAATAACCTGTTTGCCCACATTAGTGATACATGCTGGACATCATTTGTCCGTCCTTTGGGGGTCTGTGAGCGGCCAAAGAGAGGTGCTTTTCCCGGTCTCTGTCCTGGATGTCTGAAATATCCTAAGTGCCCACATTAGTGAGACATGCTGGAGATCATTTGTCCGTCCTTTGGGGGTCTGTGAGCATCCAAAGAGAGGGACTTTTCCCGGTCTCTGTCCTGGATGTCTGAAATAACCTGTTTGCCCACATTAGTGATACATGCTGGACATCATTTGTCCGTCCTTTGGGGGTCTGTGGGCGGCCAAAGAGAGGTGCTTTTCCCGGTCTCTGTCCTGGATGTCTGAAATATCCTAAGTGCCCACATTAGTGAGACATGCTGGAGATCATTTGTCCGTCCTTTGGGGGTCTGTGAGCATCCAAAGAGAGGTGCTTTTCCCGGTCTCTGTCCTGGATGTCTGAAATATCCTAAGTGCCCACATTAGTGAGACATGCTGGACATCATTTGTCCGTCCTTTGGGAGTCTGTGAGCGGCCAAAGAGAGGTGCAATTACTGGTCTCTGTCCTGGATGTCTGAAATATCCTAAGTGCCCACATTAGTGAGACATGCTGGAGATCATTTGTCCGTCCTTTGGGGGTCTGTGAGCGTCCAAAGAGAGGGACTTTTCCCGGTCTCTGTCCTGGATGTCTGAAATAACCTGTTTGCCCACATTAGTGATACATGCTGGACATCATTTGTCCGTCCTTTGGGGGTCTGTGAGCGGCCAAATAGAGGTGCTTTTCCCGGTCTCTGTCCTGGATGTCTGAAATATCCTAAGTGCCCACATTAGTGATACATGCTGGACATCATTTGTCCGTCCTTTGGGGGTTTGTGAGCGGCCAAAGAGAGGTGCTTTTCCCGGTCTCTGTCCTGGATGTCTGAAATATCCTAAGTGCCCACGTTAGTGAGACATGCTGGAGATCATTTGTCCGTCCTTTGGGGGTCTGTGAGCATCCAAAGAGAGGGACTTTTCCCGGTCTCTGTCCTGGATGTCTGAAATAACCTGTTTGCCCACATAAGTGATACATGCTGGACATCATTTGTCCGTCCTTTGGGGGTCTGTGAGCGGCCAAATAGAGGTGCAATTACTGGTCTCTGTCCTGGATGTCTGAAATATCCTAAGTGCCTACATTAATGAGACATGCTGTAGGTCTTTAGTCCGTCTTTTAGGGGTCTTTGAGCCGCCAAAGAGGTTACATTTTCTGCAAAGCCTGCTCTCTGGGTTCACGGGTTCACTCTGCCTCTATTTACATCACTTTTCCCAACGTTTCAAACACTTTTCCTGGGTAAAATTAGGTCTGTCACTTTGGGTAACCGCACCACTCTCGGACGTCACCCGAGAGTGGACGTCCATTATTTGTAAGTCCTCTAAGTGGGGTTATTTACTAACTCCAGGAAAGAGACCGGGAAATACACCTCTCTTTGGCTGCTCCAAGACACCCAAAGGACGGACTAAACACCACCAGCATGTGTCCCTAACATGAGCACTTAGGTTATTTACTACCTCCAGGAAAGAGACTGGGAAATACACCTCTCTTTGGCGGCTCCAAGACACCCAAAGGATGGACTAAACACCTCCAGCATGTGTCTCTAACATGGGCACTTAGGTTATTTACTACCGCCACATTGCTAATGTCTGTTCTTTCATCCAACATGACCGCCACAAAAGGTGCCCTCCTCAGCTCCTTTTTCATGCTATCCGTTATTATACTAGCAACAGCGCTGATCAGGTCATTCTGAATCCTCGAATACGTGCCGGTAAAGAGTGTTGATGTGGCGAGGTGTATGTGCAGGTCGCTGTCATATTCTGCCACTAAATCCAGCAACTCTATGTAATTCCCCTTGTTTGATGAAGTTACACTCTCATCGTGACCTCGGAACGGCAACTCCTGCTTTCCCAAGTACACCACACAATTTATGAGGCGTTTCAAAATTCCTCGATTCCTCTTCACCTTTTCATTATGAGCGATGACATCCCGGCGTTGTTGCTCATCCAGCTGGAGCTCTATCCTGGTGTCCCCAAATGTTTTAAGGCGAATAGTAGCTCTGAGGTGACCTGAACCATTCTGATGGCGATGTGCTGATTTGGATAAACTTCCTAAATCAGAATATCCATCTCTGGCCCATGACCCACTGTCCGCTCCAAAAAGCAAGCAATCCCAGCAGTAAAGCTTTTGTTCCCTGGTTGATCCGGTCATCCAGTTGTATCTGGCGTAATGGTCGATATTAAAATGCCTCTCGAACCGTTTAGTTTTTTGAACTAAATTAAGCTGTGGTGTTGGTCGCCCTTTGGTAAATAACTCCAATTTATCAGTGTAACTCATTCTTGAAAATGACTCGGTTAGTAGTTTTGCAACGATGTCATCACTATCACTGACATGAGCCATCGTGAATGAACGTATGCTAATTAGCTACTTCCGCCTAGCTTGACCCGTTGTTATAACACATGCATAAACTTGGCAGCGCAGCGGGCGGAACTTGTCATAAAGTCCGCGATAATAAAGCCCACCCACAATGTCAATTGTACTGTCACTTGACATTACTCTCTCATTGTTTTACTATAGCGGGCCCTCTGTGAATGTACAGCAGGACCACCAATCAGCTCCTGTCTTGTGACTCGCAGAGACGAGCTTCTTTTCATTCTTTCAGTCCGGGCTGCAGCAGGAGGACCGAGCCTGTCTTATGAAACTGCCGGTAGAGCCATCAGCTATGTTTGGCCAGGAGGCCAGTGCCCTGCTGCAACAAGCTCAGGAGGCCCGCCGTTGTGCTCGGGAGATCTCCCGTACCTTTGGCCGCCGCCGGGGTGGGCGTAGGTCATCAACCGCTCAAGCTGTATACCCTAGGCAACCCCCTGAGGACCTGAGGGACTACTTGGAAGACTCTAGGCGGAGCAGGCGAAGACAGGCAGGTCGGCGTGGTGGCAGGGCTCGGGGCCATGGTTCCCGGCAGCCGCAGCCTTCCTCCTGACGCCAGCAAGGACCCAGCCTGCCCTCGCATCACCACAGCCCGTCGCATGGTTTGGGCAGCTCTGAGCACGGACCATTGGGTGGTCTCAACCATGACCCAGGGTTACCGGCTTCAGTTTGCTCGGACTTCCCCCTATGGCGATATCAGCGACGGTTTCGTCAGTGACGGACCCGCGGCACACAGAGGCGTTACGGTTGGAGGTTTCCACCCTCCTAGCGAAAGTTGGAGTCAGGGAGGTGTTGCCAGGGGATTGGCGGGCTGAGTTATATTCCCGCTATTTCCTCGTCCCCAAAAAGGATGGGAGACTAAGACCAATCCTGGTCCTCAGTGGCCTCAACCGGTTTCTCCGGCACCTGAAGTTAAACATTTGACAATTCCCAGGGTGAGGCAGGCAATCCAGGCAGGCGATAGGTTTGCCATCATAGACCTCAGGGACGCCTACTTTCAGATTCCCATCTGGGAGGGTCACAGGCGGTTCCTACGGTTCTGCGAGGACAAGATCTTCGAATTCTGTGTCCTCCCCTTTGGGATCTCGCTGGCCCCTCGCACCTTCACCAGGTGCGTGGACGCGGTCCTTGGGCCTGCGGCGAGAAGGCTTCATCCGCTCCCTTTGGGGAGTTGGTTTTGCCTGCTAGCCAGCGGTAGATATTGTCTATGGTTTCCCAACAGGTAACCCGGCTGTGAGTGGCCTTTGTGGGGGTGCCACTTGAGCCTGTCAGTTGGCCTTGCGTCTGGCAGGCTAGCTTGAGCGGCTCCTTAAACCCCTGTGATCACTGGCCTTAGCGTCTTGCGGGGCCAGTGAAGCTCTAGGAAGCGTCTTGCGCCTAAGCTTACAGAGGCCGAAGAGAGCGTCTGGCTGTCCTGCCGGCTCAGGGGTTTTGTAAATACTGTACATTTGTATATATTTCGTTTGTAGCACGGGCTTGGGCCCATCGGGTTGTGTATGTGGTTGGAGCACTGGTGATGGTCATCTGCCAGCCAGAGGTGAGCTGTTGAAAAGTGCATTGTATCTGGAGTAAGCCAGCTGTTAGTGAAAATCCCTGAAAGTTGTCTTGTTAATCAAAATAATAAAACTGGGACAACAGAATCAATTTCCATATGTAATTTCGTGGAAGGTAATATATTTTTGAAAATAAACATTTTGACCCAAGACCACAAGAAAAACTGTCAGTTTGGTCCTAAAAGTGAATGTCAGCTCTCAGGTTTCAGGCCCCCTTTTTGTGATATTATATTTGGTTATTTAGTGTTGATTCTACTTCTATCATAGATACATTAAAATTATTAATGCAAAACACTTTCTTTTCAAAACAGCACATACACACTAAACCTGCATGGAAAGTGACCAATCTCACTAACATTTAACAAAATATGTTCTTGCAAAAATAGTTCACCAAGGCAAACGTTTTGGACAAAAAACTGCCGATCTTTGTAATTTACTGTACGTATAACATTAAAGTTAAGGCAGGGGGCCAAACATAGAAAGCTTGATCGTTTATTAATTCCCATAATCCTCAGCTGCACTGATAATTAGCTAATGTTAGCATGCTTCAAGGTTAAACTAAAGGCCGCTACACACCAACCTGAGACCAAAGAACTCGTACCGAAGGCGTCCCGACCTTTATGTCCTCTACGTCACCTGCGTCGGCTACGCCGCCCGCCTACGAACACACCGCAAAGACTTCAGTCGACGAGTGGCAATAACTGTCCTTACCAGCAGGCAGCGGTAGTGTGTATTCGTCTTTCAAAAGAAGCAACAACCGGAAGACAGACTATACACGAGAGAAGAAGAACAGACTGCGTGATATAAACAAACAACAAATAGCGTCTGGGTTCCATTTTCACTCTCTCTCGTCGATCGAAAACATGTAAACATAAAAAAGAACTCTTGCATCCGGGTGAGATGAAAATGAAAAAGATTAGCCGTCTGTGTGCCTTCTTAATCGTTTGTTTGGGTCCCTCACTTCCGCTTCGCTTCTCATGCACTGATTCGCTAAGCTGAACAGCCAATCAGAGTGATTTCTTTGGCCGACTTTCTTTGGCCGACTGTCTACCGATTCAACATGTTGAACGGCCGCGGGAGGTGTGACACTGTGCCGTAAAGAGACGAGGGTGCGGGACACACCAACCTGAGTAGGGCGCCGCGAATGCCCGACTGCCTCTGACGGCCTCTGACCCCCAAAATCGGGTTGGTGTGTCGGGCTTTACATGTTCCAAATTGCAAACAATAGCATTTAATTTAAGTAAAGGTGAAAAAGCAGGGACTCACATGGCTGTAGACTGTTGTTTATTGAATATATTACATCATCATTACATTTGTATTATAGTCACAAAGGGTAAATGCTTCACAACAAAATATTAAAACACAATAACAACAGTAAGTGGTTTAACATCACAATGCCTAACATACAGTACACCTGAAATCCTGTCAAATCTACTTTTTATGAGGATATGTTAAAAAAAATACATTTTAATATTGACCTTAAATATGCATGAAGAGGCAGCACATAATATGTGTTCTAACTTTAAATCTATAACATTTAAGGAATAGTAATATTTTAACATTTGAGGGGAATTCAAGCCACATCTGAGTTAAATCAAGCATATACAATATTGTTGATGTGCTTTATGTTGATCTCTATCTATGCATGTATCCCTTTAAATAATTATTATAGGAAACACAATCTAACATGGTCAACATATTCCTTTTATATTTCAGCAGCAGGACCCTTCTTCAGAAATCTTAACACGACTCCTTTGATTTGAGGCAGACCCAGGCCATAAACTATAGGGTTATTGAGGGGGGGAATGATCAGATACTCTAAAGACAAAATAACTGTGATGCTTGGATTTAGTTGATCAGCCTCAAATCGAGTCAAAGACAGCTCGCAGAAGAGAGAGATGGAGTAGGTCATAAAGGTCACGATGTGAGGCAGGCAGGTTTGTAACGCCTTTCCTCTGAATTCAGACGATCTCCTCCTGCAGACCAGCAGAATCCGTAGATATGTGTACAGGACGAAGAATATGGGGATGAAGATGGTTGTCACCGTGAGAAAGTAACCTGTGACTTTGTTCGGAGTGGTGTCCACACAGGAGAGCTGCACCACAGGCCAGTTAGAGCAGAAAATCCTGTTCAGTTTATTTCCACACAGCGGTAATTTAACAGTAAGATAGAGACAGAAGCCCATCGTAAACACTGGGTAGAAAACAGCAACAAGCACAAGAACCTGCACCATTTGAAGGTCATTTTACTGTGATAGTGTAAGGGCTGACAGATAGCAATGAATCTATCGTAGGCCATGATGGTGAGGATGGTCAGCTCACAGGAAGCATAGGTGTAAATAACATACATCTGAATAAAGCATAATGGACGTGAGACCAAATGAGAGTCAGAGAGGATGTCCTGCAGGAACCTGGGGAAGAATCCAGCTGAGCCATACAGAGAGTTTAAACACAGACAGCTGATGAAAATATACATGGGCTGATGCAGAGACTTCTCCAGGAACACTGCCAGAATAATGACCATGTTAGCAGAGACTATAGTCACATAGATGAACAGACACAAGATGAAGAACAGGTATCTGAGGGGCCCAAAGTCTGCAAACAGAGTGAACTGAAAGTAGGGAGGGTTCAGGCTGCTGTTGCTCTTCATGTCTGCACCAAAGAGAGGAACAATGCAGGAACTGGATGAGATGTTGTTAGCTACATTTCAGATATTAATACAAAATCAGCCTGCGTGCAATCTCCTACAGTTGTACAGTATGTGACCATGTTAAATATAACATCTGGGAAAATCTCACCTCCACATACAGTAGTTCACAGACTTATTCAGGCTCTCTATATCTGCGAAGAAAGGGGGAATATAAATGCACAATAAAGGAAATGTTCAGAGGAAAATGTGGTAATTCAACACCTACAGTAATACAAAAACACAATAAGCCTGCGTGCATGTGAATTGCGACCTTCCTAACACTTGTACTTGACAACATTGAATTTAACTTCAGGTAGCTGGAGAAGAGAAGCACACAAATTAAGGGCAGGAAAAAACTCTCATAAACTACATGAACCACCAAGATGGTAATTCGCATTGATTTAAACATTATTTCACACTCTTACACATTGCCTCCTTCATGTTTGGAAGTTGGTCTAACAGAGAACACACTCATAGAAAGAACAAGAGTTATAGAAAGGAGATGCAAGACTTAAGGAAAGGTCACAAGCAGACAATAATCAATATAATCACATTTGAAGTAAGTCAAATATAAGTGAGAATATATTCTTTCCTTATGTTAAATACATATATGTGCACAAATACTTGCATGCAGAACCAGTATACACATGTATACAGTATGATTATCTACCTGTGTTAAGGTACTAACAATAAAACAACATATGTTACTCAATATTAATACATTAATATTAATACAAAATCAGCCTGCATGCATGCATGTGAATTGTAAAATCTCCTAGGGTTGTACGTGACAATATTGTGCTGGGAATATCTCACCTCCACACACACTACATGCAGCAAAGATCTGGCATTTCTCAGTTATTCAATCAGGAGTTCACAGACTTACTCAGGCTTTCTATATCTGGAAGAAAGGAGGGAATATAAATGCAAAATGTCTGAATTCAACACATACAATAATAAAAAACACAATAACCTGCATGCATGTGAATGGCAAACGTTCACAGTTGGACCTGACAATAGTAAATATAAATTCCAAGTAACTGAAGAAGTCATGTACACAAAATAAGACCCTCTCATAAACTACATGCACCACAATCCTGGCATTTCCCAGTTATTGAAACAGTATTTCACTCACATTTAAAATGTTTGAGTTTGCACCTAAAGCAAAAAGAGAGATGCATTCAAAGATCAACCGGTAAAGGAAAGGAGAGGAAGACCTGAAATAAAGGCTGAACTTGCCCTAGCCAGCATATAGTATCATCACATTGAAGGATAATGTAAGTGAGAATAATCCATAGCATATACAGTATGTTAATCAATGCTTGCATAAGAATAACATATTAAATTAATTCAACACTTTCAGTACATCAGTACATGGAAATACACTCATACTACACTCAAAGCTTTCAATATAATGAGGACAACTATTAAAGAGATCCACAGTCTGTAGTGTGTTTCACAATAGTTAGACAACTGGAACAAACAACAACAATTACATTTTAAGATTCAACGTAGGTACTAACAATAAAACAACGTATGTAACTCAGCATGTTAGTGAGAGCTGTGACATGATGAGATGAAGCCCCCCCCTGTAATGATCTACTCTGAAGAAGCTGGACACTTTATGTTGGTCTGCCGCTAGGATGCAGTTTGTGTGTTGTGTGTGTGTGTGTGTGTGTGTGTGTGTGTGTGTGTGTGTGTGTGTGTGTGTGTGAGTGAGTGAGTGAGTGTCTGTGTGTGTGTGTGTGTGTGTGTGTGTCTGTGTGTCTGTGTGTGTGTGTGTGTATATGTGTGTGTGTGTGTGTGTGTGTGTGTGTGTGTGTGAGTTTGCACCTAGGTAATATGATGCAATGTATTCAGATGACAGCTGTGTCCACAGAAGCTGATGTAATGAGGGTCTTTAGGGCCCCCCCCCCCCGAAATCATTAATCAGCTAAATATTTTCTGTCTTACACATAAACGTTTAGCAAATACAAAAAAGTCTAGTTTTAGTTGCGTCTCTTGGTAAGACTGAAAAGTGTGTGTGTGTGTGTGTGTGTGTGTGTGTGTGTGTGTGTGTGTGTGTGTGTGTGTGTGTGTGTGGGCCTCTCAGTAATATGATGCAATGTGTTCAGATCACAGCCAGAGCCCCTCCCCCCCCTCTCCGGACTACAGCCAGTGTACAAAGAGCTAATTAGACCCAGTGGTCACAGTGAGTCTCGGGGGGGGGGGGGGGGGGGGGCTCTCTGTTGTCACAAACACAACACACACTCACCTGAGCTGCTGAGTAGCTGAGGTGATTATCTCAGTAATTGGTCCGAGGCGGTCAACAGCTCGGTGTCTCCTTAGTCCTCTGAGGAGAGAAACTTTGGCCTGTTAGCAAACACATTAACAACAACTTTATAAGATCATTTAATATAAGAAACGGTTATATAATATACAGAGTAATACAAAATAATATGATGTAACACGTTATAATAATTAACATAAATAATAGTAAAGTGAGACTTAATGATGTTTTCTGTAATCCACTCAAACATCCAAAATCCATATTAAGGATTACGTTTTACTGTCTTTGTCTGTCACACACACACACACACACACACACCCACACACACACACACACACACATCACTTTAGGTCATTTCTGATAACGATGTCACCACATCTTGACCTCTTTGACCTTAGAGTGTAAAAGTGAAGGCTCTTTATTACTCATTTTGATGATATGTCCACTCATTTGGTTGGTTTATCATCATTAACTCACACACATGTTATCGTGGGAAGGTCAACTTGAAGTTTTAGATATGTTTGAGATGATCACACTTGGAAATGCTGTGCAGTGTTACAGACTAACTTCAATCAAAAACTGCTCCCACGGTGATCATCTCCACCAAACAGAAAGTGGACCCTTTTAAAGCTCAGAGCTTTTCCTTTCTGACCAAGCTCTTATTTGAATTCAACTACCATACAAGAGGCATATAGAAAACTCCCTCGTGTTCTTCGTGTCTTTGGAACACCTTCTGGTCTCTTTAAGGGCCACAAATACATAGTTTCTCTATGTTTACCAAAAGCTCAGGAACATTCAAGAAGATATTCTGCAGATTCATTGACCATTTGTAATCGAGGGGGCCCTAAAGACCCTCATTACATCAGCATCTGTGGACACTGCTGTCATCTGAATACATTGCATCATGTTACTGAGAGACACACACACACACACACACACACACACACACACACACACACACACAGCTCTGCCAGAAGGGAATGAAAGATTGTAAAGACATCATCATGCATCGCAAGGGTACCAAAAAGTGGCTTTTCATCCTATTCAACATCGGGCCAGAGGCCATGAAGATGAAATACGAGTGTGAGTTCACGGTGGAAGAAGGCGTGTTGGATAACACCGAGTCAGGAAAGGTAACCACACTCCTTTCAGGTATGTAAATACAACACAATACAAAGTTTATGTGTAATGTATAATGACTGTACTAAAATACAAAACTAAGAATCTTGTAATTTCCTTTGCGTTTTTATAGCTCAGGGATCTTTTTACTTACTTTTAATATGAGTTATTTGACATATTATTTAAAGGGGCCTTTGGGGTTTTTCCTTTTCCTGTGTGTTAAATAGGTTTTAGTGCATGTAAACCAGGGGGTCAAACTCAAATACACAGTGGGCCAAAATAAAAGAATGGGTACTAGTGGAGGGCCGGACTGGTTCAATGTTTATTGCAGAACTTATTGAAATGAACTTATTGCACATATTAAACCTGGAACTAACAAAGCTTCAATGATTGCCTATAAAAACAACATTAAATAATCAGTTGCATTCATTTCTTACGGCTCTATCTGCAGCTTTTCCAGAGTCATTTCTTATGGCTCTATCTGCAGCTTTTCCAGAGTCATTTCTTATGGCTCTATCTGCAGCTTTTCCAGAGTCATTTCTTATGGCTCTATCTGCAGCTTTTCCAGAGTCATTTCTTATGGCTCTATCTGCAGCTTTTCCAGAGTCATTTCTTATGATTACATTTTTCCACAGGCCAACAACAGCTTCAACAAAACTATCCCCCTCAAAGAGAAAAAACAAACATGCTCTGTTGTCGTGAGAGAAAAAGCGCAGAAGGAAACATCCATTAAACTCAGTGTGCTGCTCTGTGATGCTAGTTCAAGCAGATACTTGGCATCTCATCTTGGGTGCAAGTTCATCAATGTTTGGGGTCAGGCTCTGAGCGGAGGAGACCCTCAGGCTCTGAGCTGAGGAGACCCTCAGGATTGAGTGAAGGTGTGCGTGCAATATACCGGAGGGCCAGATCTAATAGGAATTAGAAATGATCCTGCGGGCCGAAATTAAATCCACCACGGGCCTGATTTGGCCCCCGGGCCTTGAGTTTGACACGTGCTGTAAATGGTCTGCAAAAGCTAAAATCCCTGTGTTCCCTGCAGTGGAGGTTTCTCCCCCCCCCCCCCCCCCCTTATTATAGTAATCTTTCATTGAAAATTCGTCATGGATTCTTAAATATGAGGATTTTAAGCTTTTCCTTTGAAAAGGTTTTATCGTTTTGATTGATTTCCCTTTGTATTATACTCAGGTGACATTAGTAATGCAGGACTTTTTTTTACAATGTGGGAATGTTTTTTTCTGTGACATGTCTGAATACTTTCTTTAACATATTATTAACTGTCTTTAATAAACGAAAAACAAAGCAGTAGTATTCAAATGTTGATTGAATAAAATATTTGTCAGACTCAAAAATACTCAAATTTGAAAGCAACCTTTAGGGGGTTTATTTAAAATATTCCTTTTCTAAATACATCTCTGTTCATTCGGGATGTTTTTAACCTGAAGCTGTGCTGTTTGTGCTACTGATCCAACACCTCAACACTGTATCGGTGTTTAAACCAGTAATATACAAACAGGAATGCATTTACATTTTTTTATAAGGTCAAAAGGAAGTGACCTGCGCGCCTCCGCCTCCATCTTCACCTCCGTCTCATTCGCTCAGCTGGATTCTGATTGGTCTGCTGGCTCTGATGTTCCTGTACAGCTGTCTGATCACCGCTTTCTACATCAGACTGACGGTACCTGTCTCTCTGACCGTCTTTCTGTCATAATCCTGGGGTTGATGTGTTTCCTGTTTTATTTTTAGATGTATTTTCTCTTATCTGGTTTCACTTCCTGTCTCTGTGTTTTCCCGCCTTGCCAAGCTGTGACAGACGCAAATTGAGATGATGTTCCACATTTGATTGGCAGGCTATAGAGGGATTTCACCATGTGTCAGATGTTAATCAATCAATCTGTCATCATTGCCGTTGCCTACATTACGCCTTACTGGCACACAAAAGCACAAGCTACCAGGATGCACCTTTGGGCAAAATATGATGCAACTTTGACAAAAAAAGGAGGTATAGCTAGGGGTGGGCGGATCGATCCCAAAATATCCATACTTCCGATATTACGTTACGTTTCAAAATATCGATACTAGAGCCAATAGGATCGATACTTTTATAAAAAAAATTCCTCTACTCGTCAATTTCATCAAAAACGATGTGCAGACGAACACAAGTATATGCGCTCTTTTCTTCTCTCTCCACAACTGCTAATGAAAACTTAGCGAACTGTGATGTGTGCAAGAAGGCAGTTCGCTACTGTGGCCACTTTGTGTTGTTATTTTTCATGTTTGCACTTTAAATTTGCAAAAGTAAAACGTTTATTTGTCTCTAAAAACTGTCCTGTCTTTAATCATGAAAATGAATTCAGATTTATTCTAATTATGATGCTTTCAGCTCAAAAATCATGTCATGCAGCTCTCCCCTATATGAAAGTACATAAGACGCTTTTCATTTGAAAAAGTATCGGTATCGGCGATACTGGCCCTGAAATACTTGGTATCGGATCGAATCCAGATGTTGTGGTATCGCCCACCCCTAGGTACAGTTACAAAAAGTCTGGGAAACTTTTTACTCATGTGTGAAGCCGGTGGAGTGCAATTCCCAGAGAGTCTTTTGTGACATTTGCTAGAGTTTCTAGCATCGAGGTGAATATGACTTGAAGTGTAAAAACTAAATGCAAGGCCTAATGCATACGCTCATGGTTTATTTCTTAAGATATATGAAGATTATATTGAATAGTAGGGAAACAGGCAGGGACAAAACAACACCACACATCCGGACCCAGACGGAAAGAAAGACAACGAACACAAGACAGACTTATATACACACACAGGACTAATCACAAAGACAAGACACAGCTGGGGAGACAGGCAGAAACACAAGAGTAGCAGGTGAAAAGAATCAGACGATCAGACAGGCGGGAAACACAGAGACAGGGCAATAAAGGATTTACTAGGATCCACATTATCAATACTAATGCCTCCCAAATGTTGGCAAAATAAGGAATGGTCTATAAAACTAATTTACTCCCTACAAGTTCTACTTTCTATGTCAACATGATTTCCTACTCACTTTTGAACTGAACTAAGTTTTTATTTATGGCAGTTCCAAGTCATATATTGTTTTAATATCACTAACCTGCTGGGGGCTTGTTTTTACTCATTAAGTTACATGACTAAGAGAATAAAACAGTAATAAATGTGCTGCTTTTCTGTTTCTGTGTTTCAGTGCAGCGCCACAGATCCTGAGAACTCCACATACGTAGAAATGAGGAAAGTTCCTCGGCCGTGTTCACCTGTGGACATCTACTGTGGGTAGCCATCGTTCTTCATCTTCGGCCTCATGCTTCATGTAATGAGGGGGGGGTTTCATACTGCTGTTATCATAATTGCAAATATTTCTATTGTAAATGAGTGGGAAAGTCCTGCATCAACTGCAGATGAACAGCAGGGTGAGACAGAGACTGTTTACAGCGACCATGCTTGTATTATGTATGCAATGTGGCACCATGATGTTATAGATTGTATTGGATATATATATATATATATATAGCAATTTATTATGAATTTTAAACTTCTTTTATGCAACATTTTCTTACAAACTAAAAGCCAAATAGTTTTTATATTTAGTAGTGATGGGAATTCCGGCTCTTCTTGGTGAGCCGGATCATTTGGCTCGGCTCACCAAGAAGAGCCGGCTCTTTCGGCTCCCAAACGGCTCTTCAGTTTACCATATATTACACCTTTTATAATTCAATCAAATTTAGCCCTGTTTTGACTAATGATTTATATGTGTACACATATATCACTTCAATTATTCAAATTATTCAATACATCCTTTGTACTGAAGTATTCAAAAGTAAAATTGACATGTTTAATATCAATGATTTGCTGTGGCCAATTGTTTTCATTGCATTTACAGACCCTTGTATCTCTCTCTTCACCCCATGAATGCACTGACTTGCTTGTAGAACCACGCTACACAAAGCAGATAGCAACACCTATAAAAACTTAAGCATAGACATTTAAAAAAAGGGGCTACTTTATCGACATTTTAAAATTATATTTAAAGAAAAGGCCCTGACAAAACAGCAGGGCTCTATTTCAGTATTAACTATAGAAAAAAAGACAGCAACAGCTGACATCAAATCTTTGCTGAGCCTAAGGATAATCATAAATAAATAACATAGTGAAAATAAATATATTGCAATGCTCAGTACAGCAGCATCCAACCGTCTCTAATCCTTGGATATTACATGTCACTGCATGCATGCACGGAGCAGCTGTAGCGCGGAGATCATCAGTATTACTTGACAACAACAAAAACGGCTCGTTCGCGGGCGCGAGCCGGCTCCCATCGTTCACTTAAAAGAGCCGGCTCTGGTTTGAACGTTCCAGCTGTCAAACTTAAATATACTGATGTAAATATAGCAGGTTCACGAGCCACTGTTCCTTAGTCTACTTGTTTGTGCTCAGTTTTCTCCGTCTTTCTAAAGTACTCTATCATCTGAAGCACTTTGACATAAACAACTCAAGGTCATACCTACATCCATAACATACATCTTGATCATTTGCATCTCTAATAATGACATGTATGCCAGCTGCGATGCTAGAGTGACTCGTGACTCCAAACTTGATAAAGCATTAATCACAGAAGTTGTGATGAATGCTTGTTTACATGGACGCGGGCAGGGGGCTGAGGGGGCTGCATCACCCCATCTGTTGGCGGAGAGTTGTAACTGCAACGCCAACAAGTTCACTAAACAAATCAATACAAAAGTTTTATTTTGATTTACTATTTTTGAGTTAGCATTTTAGTGTGAGCAGTCTATAAAACATGGTTGTTTTTTAAATGGTTGATATATAGAAAATATCATTAACCGTTGTGTTGTGTTCGAAAGCTGTTACCGTTCATGGTGTTCGCGGGTCAGTTTTGACCCATGATTTATTTCAGTCCAAAACACTCAAAAGTAATGACTATCATCCAATATTGTTTTTAACTACATCAGAACTAACTTATTATGCATTCATAGCCGTACAATCCTGTTGTAATTTAATGTCATTTGCACGCGTGCATGTGTGTGTTCAGGTTCAAGTGTTAGTGTACATATTCTTTGAGAAGGGCAGAGGGAGGGGAGACCAGGTGCATGTTGCGAGAAATTATTGTTACAGTGGATGAGGGGGGGGGGGGGAGGGGTGTCTAAAGTCAAAGATGAATTTTGATTGGGCAAAATTTGACCCCGAGTCACCCACAACAATTCTGCTGGGTCTCCCCAGACCCCAACACCAAATTATACACTTTTTTTTTTTAGAGACCTTCAGACTTGGCTAAAATGGTCAAAATCAGTTTTGTAGTGTTTATAAAGCTGTTGTGGAGGATATCATGAAGCCTTGTTCTGATACAAAAAACTAGGGCGTAGTTATAATATCATTTTAACTTGAAACGGGTCACGGGAGACCCGAACACAACATAAGGGTTAACGGAACGTTTTTTTGTTGATATTTTCTGTGTACGTACACACCTAGTGACGTGGATTGGGCGCGAAGGATCACGGTTGAGGTTGACCAGTAATAGTCTGCGTACTACTAGCTACTACTATGTCTCAAAAAAGAATATCAGATTTCTTTAATGGCCCCAAAGCGAAACCACAAAAAACACTATCGACTCGGAGTCCCTGCAGGTGGACTCCAGCAACCCGGAGGAGAGAACACCCGCGGCTCTTGTTAACGACGTTGCCCCCCGTCCAGCAGCTAACAACAACTCAGTTGCCCTTGGTGAAGAGCCTTTCCAGCCCAAGGAGTTTACATTCCCTGCCAGGCGGTTTGGAAAGGAAACATTCACCCGATCCTTCAACTCAGGCTGGTTTAAACAGTGGACATGGCTTCACTATAAGAGAAAGTGATAATGCGGTGTGCTTCTTCTGTTGCTCTGCTATAGAAAAGAAGCTCGTCAGTGCAGACAAGGTCAGGGATGGGAGTTTTGTGAAAGGAGGATTTAACAACTGGCGAAAGGCAGGGGAAACAGGGGTTGCTGACCCCTGGTCTAGAGCCTTTAATATTCCTGGAAAAATCTCATCCATACCTGGCGCTGTGATATTGGGATATGGGCAAAGCTTCCCTATAATCTTCCAACTTTTCATTATCCATCGACAACATTTTGCCAGTGGAGACCCCCTCCGGAGGTGATCCAGGGACCCCCAGAACCGGAGGTTTCCCTCCACTGAGGGGGGATGGTCACCAGACGTCGTTTGTGTCTCTTGGGATCTAAACGCAGGCTGGAGAACCACCTCTGCAGGCGGCACATATGCAGTAACCCGAGCGGGACCACAACGTGCAGCCGCCATGAGACCCAGAGTCTGCATGACAGTTAAAGCTGTCACTGTTGCCCCCTGTCGCAGCCTACGAACCGCCCGAAGCAGGGACGCGCGTCTGCTCTCTGACAGGGTGCATCGAGCACCACTCCCAAATACAACGCCTGTTGGTGAGGTATGGGGGTGCTCTTTTTCCAATTGATCGCAAAGCCCAACTTGGTTAGGTGTAGGATCAATTGGGCTGTGCAAAATATTGCCTGTTCGCTGAACCTGGCCATGACTATGAGGTCGTCCAGGTAAAAGAAAACTCTCATGCCATGGGCGCGCAGCGGCTGGAGCGCTGTGGCCACACATTTGCTGAACGTGCGTGGGGATAGGGAATAGCCGTACGGTAGTCTGTTGTACTCGTAGGCTATCCCCTGGAAGGCAAAACGCAGATACTGTCTGTGCTCCGGAGCAATTTCTATATGAAAGTAAGCGTCTTTCATGTCGATGGTGGTGAACCAATCGCCCGGCTGCACAAGCCCCAGTAACTGTTTTATAGTTAACATGCGGAATTTTCTGGAGGAAATGTGGCGATTCAGGCCGCGGAGATCTAGAATAGGTCTGAATTCTCCTGTCTTCCTGAGAACCAGGAAGTACATGGAATAAAGACCCTTTTCTCTTTGCTGAGGGTGCACAACAGGCACCGCCTGTTTTTGCAACAGGGCCTGAATCTCTGCCGAGAGGAAACCCATCTCCTCCTGGGATGACAGATTTACCTCTCGCATGCCTTTGAATGGAGGTGGGATGCTGCAAAACTGGAGTGAATAGCCCCGTTTCAGCGTCCTGTCCATCCACTTTGTTAACAAACAGCTGAGTTTCCATTCCCCATAACACTGTGTTAGGGGACAAGCCCTCAGCTGTGGGGCCCCAGCTATGAAGCTGTGATACTCCCTGGTGACCCGTTCCACCGCAAAACTCCCCGTGAAGGGAAGTTCTGCCCAGGAGGGTCGACACAGAAAGGGCAGATTTTTTACTGAGGTCCCTGAACGCACCGCCGCGCGCTCTTGTGTGAGCACACGCTCCGCCATAATGTCCCCTTTACCACTACGGTAAACTGCATTAATCGGAGCCTGCCGACGCTGGGCAGCCCGTCCCAGTGAGTGCCGGTACCCCGGCTCCACGGGATGGGCCGCAGAGGTGGAGGGCCCCACAGGCACGGGACCTCCGTGCCGGCGTCTCTCCCTTCGTCTCACCGTCGCGCTGCGCTCCCTCGCCTGCAGGGAAACCCATGGACGAGCGCGCTGCGGTGCCTGAGGAAGAGCCAGCAGTAGCATGTGGCTAAGCTGTGCTCTCTCCTCCTCTAGGCGGCTGAAGCCCTGGGTGACCGAAGATATCGACCCGAAGAGCCCCTCTCGGTCCTTCTTGGATAGGGCGGTGAGTCCTAGCCACATGTGACGCGATGCCACTGTGGCCAAGGACATCACCCGCCCCGCTGCGGCGGCCACTCCATGGATCAGATTATTCATCGGACCAATGCAGCGGTCCGGATAATTGCTCCCGTCCTGAGGCGGGAGGGCAGGGGCGTCTGCCTGAGGGGTAATCAGGGAGACACCCAACACACCGAGATTATTGGCCGCAGCTGCCATCTGTGCTCCGAGCCTGAATATTTTGTCCAAATACTCCAAGGTGTCTCGGTCCCGCGGCAGCGGGGGCAGAGGTTTCTTTCCCTCCGCCCAACCAGCTGCCTGTGGAAGCAGATGGGCTGCAAAGCTCTCATCGAGGAGGGCACACCGGGACACGCCGTGTCCGAGCGGCCCTGCACCCTGATGATACCCGCCATGGCTGCTATTGGGGCCTTCGTCTTTGATGGCTGCCGCCACGTCGCCTCCACACACTGCCAGATATCTGGCAACGGGGGCGAGACGAAGGCCGACTGCGCCGGATGCACCGGGCCGTAAAACCCCTGCCGAAGGCGGCTTACAGGCCTCGGTGGCAGCGGTGGGGGGAGCGGTAAGCCCACGCGCTCCGCCGCCAGGGTCATCACCGCCGGGAAGTCCAGACGCGCAGACCTGAGTGCTGGACCACCGGACAAAGAAGCGTCCTCATCGTCTTCCTCCTCCGGGAACGGGGCCACCTGGCCCCTCGGGAGGGTGAACCGGAATGGCACCTCGTCATCCAGTTCGCCCATCTCTACCATCTCGAGGTCCTGATCCTCAGGCTCCTCCTGCGGGCTGAACTCCACCCGGAAATGATCCCCACGATGTTGGCGGGTTTGCCGAGGGATCATTCAGCAGGTGTTGCAGGCCGGCAATGGGTTTAGGCCGTCTTCGGCGTGGTCCGGCCCCAGGCACTGGAAGCACAGGGGGTGCGGATCAGCTCCTGCGATCAGGCCAGGGCATTTCGGGCAGGTCCGGTGTTCGAGGAGTGGTTCCATGCTCTTTCTTTCTCTTGTCACGTCTCTGCTCAGTGTGTCACTTCCGCTCGCTGAAGAGAAAGGGATGACGGTCAGGAGGCGAGGCCTCCTTTTATACGGTGAGATGCGCGCGCATTCAGGTAGGCCCGCGCCGGGGCCGGCTACGTCTATAGAAGTCTCAGTAGGTGAATGCTTGCATGATAAGGTAATACCCATAGAGTCCAGTAGAGGACGGAGCCTGTGAGAGATATAACGTTTTCTTGCACTGATAATGTAAGATTGGTATTTGTTTCAACTCTGAGTATAAAGGGAAATCAACTTAGACAACTTAAAAAACTATGTTAACACAACTAGAACCTTTAAGTCATATCAACGATATTTACTTGCATTAATGAGTTGAAACAAAGATTGTCTTCAAGTTGACTTGATTTGCTTTTTCAAGGCAGCAGGTGGACTTTCATTTGCAAGTTAAACTGACATGAAATGTTTTACAGTGTCTCACCACACCGAGGCCTCTGACACCCTTTCATTAATCCTTTCAGAAGTAAATGGTTTTACTGTGTACAGGAAGTATAAGGATGCTTCTGATAAAGGGGGACAGCTAAGCACGACAGCAAGATGTTCAATAGAATCGGTCAGATCTTCCTTTGAGTACCTAAGCTTTTCCTGGCTGGTTGAGCAACATGATACCTTGATATAAAAGAGGAGTTAGCCCTTGACCATCACTCAAGATTGAAGAGACATGTCTGCCAGAAACCTGAACAATGTCTAGAGCCTCTAATATTCCTGGGAAAATCTCATCCATACCTGGCGCTGTGATATTGGGATATGGGCAAAGCTTCCCTATAATCTTCCAACTTTTCATTATCCATCGACAACATTTTGGATGTGTTTGGGAGCCCTTCAAAGTGCCTGACAGTATCAGGATATCAGCAGCTCTCCTCCTGAGCTGAACACTCTGAAAGCCTGTGTCCCTTTCCTGAGTCATCTGGGGGTTGCCAGAACCTTCTTGAGGCGAACAAACAGTCCATCTCATTGGCCTTCCCAATCTCTTGCCTTTATGTCATTTTTGTTTCAAAATAACCCTGGAACAACACGGCCCAAAAGGCTAAAAGACCTAATCCATTGTCTAGAAGCAAGTTGGCTTCATTGACCCTTTGACCATAACTCTGAGGAGCCACTCCCACAATGTAACTTATCAGCATGGCCCACTTGGTTTCAATACTTCACGATTCTTTACACTGTAAAACCACTCTTGATGAGAAGGAAAAAGTGGCATCCATAATCAAATAAGATGACGTCAATGCCGGGAATTACGAAAAAAATAAGTTGCATGGAAGTGATGAAGACTGAGATGAAGATGACTGCAGAAAACAAAGTAGAGCTTAGGGATTTCAGTCTTTGCTGGAGAGAAAGTAAACGTAGGGGCAAGACTGATGAGAAGAGATATATCAGCAGTAGAACAGAGAGCTTTGCCAGAACACAGCAGCTTCTCAACACATCGCTCTGCAGATGGACACTTCCCAAAGGGATGAACTCTGCTTTCCACAACTCTTCAACAAATCCTGCAGGAAGCCTACGCCAGATCAGTCAGGTGTCCTGCTCGCTCACATCCTGCAGTCCTTCATCGCTCTGATCACTGCAGCTCTCAACCTGCTGGTCATCATCTCTATCTCCCACTTCAGGCACAGACAAACTTTCAGCTTAAGCTTGTTCATGATTGAAAAGTAACATGATTTAGCAAAGCATATATTCCTTTTAATGAATGTTTCAGATAATAGGTGTTCTGTTTTCAATTATAACATATTCAAACCTGACGTTGTGTGACAAAATAGTTAAAGCAGACACTCCACAACAAATGCATATCCATACAATTGCTTTTTTTGTGTTTTAGTGCTGTTTGTTGTTACAAGCTGTCATTGATAATCTTATTTATGATGATATTCTTCCTTTCCAGGCAGCTCCACACCCCCACTAACCTCCTCATCCTCTCCCTGGCTGTCTCAGACTTCCTTGTGGGCCTCATTTTGATGCCTGTTTAAATCCTTCTAACAGAGGCTTGCTGGTACTTTGGTGACCTGATGTGTGCTCTGTATTGTATTGTTAATTTTACCATTCTCTTCTACTGTCGGAAACATGGTGCTCATATCCATTGACCGTTATTTTGCTATTTGTGACCCTCTACATTACACCACCAGAGTTACTGTGAACAGAACAAAAATCTGCATCCGTCTATGTTGGATTTCCTCTATTATCTATAATTGTCTCATTTTAAAGGACTTTCTGAGACAACCTGATTCACAGAATTCTTGCCATGGAGAGTGTGTAGTTGTCATTGACAATATCACAGGAGCTGTTGACTTTGTCGTTACCTTTATTTCCCCCATTACTGTTATCATAGTTCTGTATATGAGAGTGTTTGTGGTGGCTGTGTTTCAGGCTAGAGCCGTGCGTTCTCATGTTATGTCACTATGCAACGTTCAGTTGGTGCAACTGTTAAGAAATCTGAGATGAAAGCAGCCAGAACTCTTGGTGTTGTTGTCCTTGTGTTTCTAATATGTTTGTTTCCATATTACACTCCATCCCTTATAGGTGAGGATATTGAAAATAGTAGTTCAACCTCACCCATTGTACTCTGGTTGCTGTATTTTAACTCTTGTCTGAACCCATGATTTATGCCTTTTACCCCTGGTTTAGAAAATCTATCAAGCTCATTGTTACCCTTAAGATACTTAAGTCTCTCTGTGATTCTAAAATACTGTAATGACGGGCTGGGGTTGAGATATATTCTAAAAAACCTCTGTTCAGATGGACATATTTTTGCTATTGTTGCTGAGTCAGAATGCAATGTGTAATGGCTGAAGATTAGACATTATTTAATGTAGTAAAACATATGTAAAAAAAGATATTAAATAATTGAATACAAAATAAAACTGGAAAATATTACATTGTGTGGAAGAAGTAGTAGTTTTTGACCTGTGTTGACTTCAGTTTGACCAGTATTCTGGTAATGATAGTTCAATTGTTAATTTAGTAGAAATATGCAGTACTGATTGAGTATGTCGTTGGCAGAAGGTCAGTGTGCAACTTCAAACAAAAAGACAGAGCTGTCGCGCGCGTGTGTGTGTGTGTGTGTGTGTGTGTGTGTGTGTGTGGTGTGTGTGTGTGTGTGGTGTGTGTGTGTGGTGGTGTGTGAGAGAGAGTGAGAGAGAGAAGGTTTTACTGACACATAACAGATTTGGTTCTCCAAAACACTGACGATACAATATAACAAGAACAAAAATAAATCTTGTTGAGTGCTAACACATGTTTTATTTTACCATTGCCCATTTCATTTACATGTACTGTCTCTTGCAATAATGGGGATTCAAATGTAGAAAAACATTCATAATATTTAGGCTGACAATAAGAATTAAAGCTTCAAGCAGCGATGATCGGGCCTCGCTAGGGCTGCTCGATTAAGGCAAAAATCATAATCACGATTATTTTGGTCAATATTGATATCACGATTATTAAATACGATTATTCATTGACTTTGAAAACATCCATTTATTGAACTTTTAAAAAAAAATAATTAACAGTATCTTTTTAACAGTTGATTACCCTGAACTTTAAGTATAATTCAACTGAAAAACCAATACAATATAAATAAAATAAATTATACATTTATATCTACATTTAAATAAATAATATCAAAATTAATAATACCAATAAAGAAGATCAACAAATATTTTGGGCGCACTTCCACAACCTACTGAACATAATAATATAATAAATAAAAATATTAGATTATTGGCAAAGTATTCAGCTGAAGCACATCTTTTTCAACTTCCCCACGGCCTTTGTCATAAAGGGCAGGCCAGGGTTCGAGTTATGTGGGAGCCAATGGGAGCTGAGCTCCCATGAACGCAGGAAATCATACATCTGTGGGGGTCGCGAATACATTACCAACAACCTTATTTTAATCACAAATAATGCATGTGTCAATGCAACGAGTATTATTTACGTTAAGAGGTAAATAGGCTAAAAGAAAAACATGTTTTCCAAAAGAACTACGCATCGTATTCTCTCTTGAATGACAATATGCCTGCACTTCACCTCCAAGGTGCGCAATCAATTATTGGCAATCTATGCCTGTGAGCGTGCTGCGCGAGCCGAGATGATGTGTGTGTGCGTAGTTGAACCTTTTCATATTTAAGTTTGTAGCAAGTAGAGGCGCTGCTGTGTGTGGTGTGTGTGTGTGTGTGTGTATGTGTGTGTACATGATTACAAACTTTAATGTTCAAAAAAACATTCTTGTTCATAAATTCTCTGAAAATGCTCATTTTAAGCACCTGTCTTTTTAAAGCAACCCAAAATAACAGCAAGAGTAAAATAGAGAAGACGGTCCATTCTTATACATTGTGGGTCGCTAGCACACCATGGATACATGTTTATCTTGCAAAGCCATTAGCACGTGCATTTTGCATTATATGTAGCCTTTAACAAGGGAGATCTTGAAAGACCATGAAGTTCAGTAATTAAAGGAATACTTGCGTCTCCTCTTCCTTCCAGTTCTGTTTGGCTCGTGGTTTGATCATGTAAAGAGCTGGCTGAATGCTGAAGATGAAGAGCACATCATGCACATCTCCTATGAACAGATGATAATGGTGAGACTCAGGAACAATCCTCAAATCTGCCTCAAATCACTTTTCCAAATATTTTCCCAATAATTCTGACCTTGATTTAGCAATCATCTTCAAAGTCCTCCTACTAAGATATTGTATTCTGGGAGAGCCACTGCAGGACTATGAGCTGATCTGTGTTTCTCTGCAGGATCTGAAGGACTCTGTGTGCAACATGGCTCAGTTCCTGCAGAAATCTCTGGACGATGAAGCGATAGAGAAGATAGCCGACCGATGTTTGTTCAAGAACATGAAGAAGAACAACATGTCAAACTACTCTACTGCTTCTCGTGAATTACTGGACCAGACAAAGTCTGAGTTTCTCAGGAAAGGTGAGTGTCATTAAATAATACATGCAGTACAAAAGGTTTATTTGAATCTGGAGGAGCTATAACCGAGGATACACTGATGTATTTCCGTTGCGCAATACATCCTGAAATGATCTGTTCATGAAATACATAATGATGTTTATGGAGAGTTTGCTGGGCTTTATTGTTTTATTTTCTCACTAATATTGTACTATCTAGTCATAGTCATAACATGTCTTTGGGGGTAGGGCATTCATTGGTGCTGAGTCATCTTTGGTGGATGGTATCAGGACCATAAGGGAATCCTCACATAGAAACTGACATACTGTATTTCTAAATAGCAAGAACAAATGTGTCTATTCAAAATAAGATAGAAAGGTGCACATATTTCTCCAACTGAATAATGATTTCCTTTTTCTCCCATGTTGTGTTTCAGGAATTGCTGGAGACTGGAAAAAGCAGCTAACCCCGGCAGAAGCAGCGTACTTTGACGCTGTTTACAAAGACAAAATGAAAGATGTCAAATATACATTTGCATGGGATTAAATGGGAATACTTTAACATTGCCTCCTGCAGCATACCATGATTCTCAGAAAGGAATAAGCCATTTCTTATTCACAACAAATTGTTTGGTTAATGAGGTTTGTGGCAGCAGAATTGGAGAAACACAAACAAACATTCTTTAACTCCTCTTAATAGATTAAACAGTTTATCGTCTTCATAGACAGAGTCTAATCAAAGATGATGTGTTTGAAGTACTAGGCATGAGCAACCCTCTCTCTAACTTCTTGATTTGTTCATATAACACTGCCTTAACAGAGTTGTTGTTGTGTGACCTGAGGTGTTCACCTTGGCTGGTTTGTGTTATGGCCAAACCGATGATTGATTTACCATAAGTCACGTATTATTTCACTTTATGCATCACCAGGCTGCGTGTTTGATATCAAACATCTGTAATGAAGTCAACCTTCACTTGAACTAGTAACAGATAAACCCAACGAGCCTCAGGTGACCTTACTTGCATATGTTAATGTGTAACAATGCAAATGTGATATCAGACACAGTCACACCAAAACCCTAAAGCAACATGAACCTGCTTGCCTTATAGTGAACGGATGAAGATCACAATGATTCATAAAACATTTCATTTGCCATAAAAAATGTCTGCATCAAATGTTGTAATTAAATCACAGAATGTTTTGCTCCTCCTTAATTTTACAATATTTGTATTTTTCGAGTTTCATTTAATCAATTCATCTGCCCTGCGTTTACACATCCTCATCTTTGCATTTACGTCTATTTTATATAAAGATAGGATAGAAGAATAGATACATAGATTAGGAGGGAAATAACGATGGGTTACGTATTGTAACCCTAGTTATATAAGCACAGGGGGAGCCCTCTACTGGACTCTATGGGTACTACCCTTGACCTTACTATGCGAGCGTTCACCTACTGAGATATCTTTAAACGTAGTCAGCCCTCGGGGCGGGCCTACCTGAGTGCACGCGCAGCCCACCCTATATAAGGACAGACGGGGCCCCTAGTAGAGGGCTCCGCCTGTGCTTATATAACTAGGGTTACAATACGTAACCCATCGTTATATCTCACAGGCTCTACTGGAATCTATGGGTACAGTGGGTGGAGCCCTGATGGATACACGCCCTGTCGTCCATCAACCCATCACACTGCCCCTGACCGGCTTTTTTGGTTAGCAGCCACTGCACCGCAACCTCTCCTCCCTCGGCCATGACCGTGGAGGAGTCGGGGCCGCAGTTTACTTGGCTGATAGAGCACACTCAGACACGCTTACCTCGTGAAGAGTGTGCATGGAAAATAGGGAGGAAGGCTCCCCCCTTCCGCCCTGTATGGGGCTCACTGCGCACCATGTTTCCCCGGTCCCTAAGGAGCATGGGAAACCATAAGTGCATTATGTCCAGGGGGTGGGGGGGGTCAGATACCTACTGACCCACAGCCCGCCTCCCCCCCCCCTCACCATTTCTGTGTTGCCCCAGCAAGCACAGACGATGAGAAGGAGCCAGACATGTCCAAGAGATAAAACCTTATGAAGGGGCCTGGCGTGGACCAAGACGCCGCCGTGCTTATGTCCTCCACACTCACGTTGCTAAATAAGGCTGTTGACACAGCCATAGCCCGTGTAGAGTGCGCACGGACCCCCGTGGGGAAGGCTCTCCCCGCCTGACCGTGGGCATGTGCAATGCACTCGCAGAGCCATCCTGCCAGGCGTTTCTTGGACAGAGCTTTACCGGCCACACCCCCCTGAAGCACACAAACAGCTGTTCAGTGCGCCTAACGACAGCCGTGCGCTCGACATAACATGCCAGCGCACGTACCGGGCAGAGGAGGTGCAGTTTAGCCTCCCTGTCCCCAATATGGGGTGGAAGACTAAAGCCGCCCAGCTGTATAGAAACCCTTGACCTGAACAAACTCCTTAAGTTCTTGGGAACAAAGGAGGGGTTCGGCCTGAGTGTCGCCCCGCTACGGTCACCCCGGATCCACAGGCAACTCGGGTGCACCGACAGAGCGGTCAGTTCGGACACTCTCTTGGCCGAAGTCAGGGCCAGCAGCAATGCTGTTTTTAATGACAGTGCCTTCAGGGAGGAGAGCTCCAGAGTCTCAAATGGTTCTGTGACCAGAGCCTCGAGCACCAACGGCAGGTCCCATTGCGGGGAGGAGGCGTGCACTACTGGGCGCTGCCTCCTGACCCCCTGCAAAAACTGCGACATAAGCGGCTGACTGAAGGCTGACCTGCCGCCAAATGCCTAATGACAGGATGAAATGGCTGCTGCATACACTTTAACTGTGGAATTATCCAGCCCTCTGTCCACCAGTAACTATAAGTAGGACAGAATAGAGCCAAGCGTACAAGATAAGGGCTCTAGTCTTCCCTCTTCACACCATCGCTGGAATGCCAACCACTTTGGCCTGTAACAGGCTGTGGTGGATCCTGCTCTTGCTGCCTGGATAGTCTGGATAACTTGGTCAGACAATCCCCCCTGTCTCAGCCTGTCCTTCTCAGGAGCCAAGCCTGGAGAGGTTGGCCCAGAGAGGGTAACGCCCCTATTGCACCAGCCCCCTGAGACATCGTCCCCCAGACCTGAGGAACTGCCCAGGGCTGGCCCACCATCATCTGTGTCACCTCCGCAAACCACGGCGCCACGCGGCGGTCTGGGGCCACTAGGATGACTGACAGATGTTCTCGTCTCACCCTCTCCAGGAGGGGGAGAATGAGGCACAGCGGTGGAAAGGCGCAGAGCAGCTTTCGTGGCCATGGCTCGTGTGCAAAAGCGTCCACCCCCAAGGGCGGATTGTCCCGCCGAGCCATGGAAAACCACAGAGTGCAGTGGCTGTTTCGCCGGTTGGCGAACAGGTCCACCTCCGCTCTCCCGAACCGGGCCCAGATCTGCTTCACCACCTCCGGGGGAAGCACCCACACTCATGGCAGAGACAACACAATCTCTGAGGCCCATAACCACAGGTTCTCTGCTGTGGTCAACAAGGTTCAAGGTTCTTTATTGTCAAACTAACATAGCTAATTATGTCGTTGAAAATCTTAGGTCACAGGCTTCTCCAACAATGCAACACAATAATACAGATAAGCAGACAATATTAAAACAATATTAAAGTATATTATATTAAAAGTAATACAAAAAAGTGGAATAGTTCTAAAAAAAGTGAGAGAAAAAAAAAAGTGGAATAGTGCAATACGAGTCTATATACAAGTTGTTGGAATGATATATTAGATAATAGATAAATAATTATTAAGTAGAAGATGAATGTTATGAAATTGTCCAGTGCCTTGCTCAAGGGCACCACGGCAGGGCAGGAGGTGAACTGGGACCACTCCAAGTAGCAGTCCACACTCCATATTTAGGTCTGGTCGGGGACTTGACCCAGCGACCCCACAGCTCCCAGTCCAATCCCCTACTGACTGAGCCAAAGATGGTGAATATGTCATATATTTGTGTTATTACATACAGTATTGACCTAATTCTTTACCTAATCTTGGGCGCTTCTGCATTTTTCTTAATAGTGGAAAGTGTGAGAAGCGTAAAGAACGTGACACAATGACTGGGACTCAAATGCAGCGACTCGACAACAAAAGTACAAAAACAAAAGTTTTTACAAAATGTAGGAAAGAATGTGCAAAGGCAAATTGCAAATAATAAAAGACTTAATTAACGTGGCTCTTGGTGGATGGTAAATAAAGTTCTTAGCTTGAAAAACGCTGGCTTTCTTGACATGGCATGGAATAAGGCCAACTGGCACATGACAAAGGAAGAAGAGGGTTACGTTCGTCAGTGAAGCTTAGGAAGGTTCCTAACGGAGTGAACCCGGGAGAACCCAAGTGTCAGCCTGATAAGATATCTAAATGATAAATCTGTTGTCTAACATTTTCCAAAGTTTAAATCTTACATGTGTCACTTGTGGTCACACATTGTCTTTCTAAGGGTAAGTGTAAGTAGTGTCAAATTGGATTAGACACTAGGACATTATGTAAACTGGACCTGTTTGGTTATGATGATTACTGAGCTTCAGGGGTGTCACTATGCATATTTAATACTGTTATATATTATATTAATCAACTAGGTGCAAGTTGCCTTGTACTCTGACTGATAAGCTTCATATTTATCAGATCAGATTTATCAGAGAGCGATTAGGATTTTCTTAACTAACTCTTAAAATAAGATAAGAAGTACTTTATTGATCACATGTGGGAAACTTTTGCCAACAAATAAGAAAATTAGTGTGTTTACTTAAATGTCGAACTCTATCTTTACTACATGGACTAGACTATTGTTCGTCAAATTCATAACTTCTAATGTTGCATAATTATTTTACATGTTTGTATTGTGGGCAGGTGTTTCAGGGATATACAGTAGCCACTGATGATGTCTCTGATGGCACTGAATGAATCACACTGGGCACCAAATGGCCCGTCCTCCCTGTCCCTGATAGGCTCTTCAGCAGCCTGCCTGTACCTGATAGGCTCTCCAGCAGCCTGCCTGTACCTGATAGGCTCTCCAGCAGCCTCCCTGTCCCTGATAGGCTCTCCAGCAGCCTCCCTGTCCCTGATAGGCTCTTCAGCTGCCTGTCCCTGATAGGCTCTTCAGCAGCATGCCTGTCCCTGATAGGCTCTTCAGCAGCCTATCAGTGTCTCTGCTTTGGTTTCCTTTTTACCTTTTTTATTATATATATATATATAAAAAGACGATACTATGTGTATTCTATTTGTGATATACTGTACTCTCTTTTTATGATTTTTTTAACATACTATAATGTTTTTTATTGATTTTTTTGTAAACTCTTACATTTTTAGGATTTTTTTCCAAACATATACTATGACCTTTTCATGGATTCATTTGTTGGTCTAGCTATACTATGACATTTTATCAGAATAAATGTACATACTGTAATATGACTTTTTAACAATTTGTTCTCAACATACTAAAGCATGAATTTTTATATATTATTTCTGTTCATTTGGTGGCTCCTATAAAAAGGGACAGCATAATGTTTCACAGATTAAACTTCAATCACAAACAAAACAACAAAAAGATTATCTGAGGATTTTATTTAAAAAATCTCCGCTGAGTCACTGCTCTGCAACATCCAATCAGCTCTCAGCAAACATTTCCTGTGGCTCCATGATCCAAAACTAATACTCCTGTTATTTAAACCCTCAGGTTAGTGCTGCTCAAACTTAGAGAAGTGACTTCATTAAATGATTTAGAAACCAGAAGTGATTTTATTGAACTGAATCCTGCAGGAAGTCCGGCCTGAGCTTCCTGTCCCGTGGTGCGTTCAGGCGTTCAGGAACTTTGCGTGATGTTTGATGTGATCGCTCATGAAGGAGTAGATGAAGAAGTAGCTGTGGTCGTATCCCTGCAGCACAAACACAACACGGCTTTAAAAACTCCACATTTCATGCATTAAGTGAAGAATCTCTTGAAGAAAATAAGAGATGTATTCCTCCTGAGATCTTTAAGTATTTTGATAATAAAATAGAGCTTTTAGACCAAACCAACCAAAGAAAAAGAGCTTTTTTAAAGTTTAAATAAGAGTACGACCCTCCTGGTTAAGTAATCAGAACAACACATGAATGCTTTTGTTAGAAAATAATGGATTCAGGTGCATTTAGGCACGAAAAATCTAATTAAAGAGGTTAAATAAAAAAATGTGAAGCCAATTATTATTATTATTTAATTAACGGTACAATTGATGCTTTTGGATAACTGGTTATTAATAAAATGCAGCTTTAATGAATTTACTTTCAGGTTCTGGGGTTGATTTGGATGAATTCAGTCCCTAAACGACGTGTTTGGGTTTTAACATCAGTATATTGTAGCTGGATCTCTTGCAGCCACCATGTAGAGAAGGAACAACATGTGATTATTGTTCTATAATCTCTAAACAAACAACATGTTTTACAAACAGGAAATGAGGCACTCAGGCAGTGTGAGCACGAGAGGGCGCACTAACAGAGCGGAGGATTCACTCTGAGCAAATAAGATCAAATCGACTCCCTAATTAGTCATTCCAAAAACTTTGATAAAAACATTATATTCAAATATTTTTTTCACTACTTTTTTGGGTTCAATTTTTAAAGCAACTTCAGTCCCAATGAAAAATACCACATATTTAATCATGGTCAGGATTTTAACCCTTTAAATGCCATTTTGAAAACATCAAATCACTGTTTTCCATATAATACATATCTGGGGAGTGGCTTCTTTTTTTCTTTCTTATCACAGTCTTGGATATGTCACGGATAGTGAGAGTAGAGAGTGATACGGAGGATGACGGTTATAAAGACACGTGTTTCTGAGATACTTTAGAGAGGCGTACCGGCTGCAGTCTGAAGACGACGGGGATCTTCTTCTCGGAGCAGACGGCGATCAGGTTGTCCGGCAGCAGCTGATTGGCCGACAGGAACTGATCGTCCCGCCCCTGATCGATCAGGACGTCCAATGGGGGGCCGGAGTAAGAAGCAGCCAATACCGTGGCATCGTACGCCTGGAACACACACACACACACACACACACACACACACCACACACACACACACACACACACACACACACACACACACACACACACACACACACCACACACACACACACACACACCAACACACACACACACCCACACACACACACACACACACACACACACACACACACAGAGAGAGAGAGACACACACATACAGTCACACACACACACACAGAGACACACAAACACACACAGACAGAGACACACACACACAGGAACACACAGACAGACACACACACACACACACACAGAGACACACAAACACACACAGACAGAGACACACACACACACACACACAGGAACACACAGACAGAGACACACACACACACACACACACACAGTCACTGTGTTATTTACTCTTTCTGTAGGTAGACTCAGTTTGCAGAAAAAAGACAAATCATCGTAACAAACGAGTCAACAGACAAACGTCACAAAGCTCTGGAGGCTCCAATAAAGACTTAAATAACTAGAATAAATATTAAAGAAACAGAAGAATAGGTGCTTTTTCTATAAACCTCCAGTTAGCTTTTAAATGCTCTTTAAAATGGATTACCAAATAACATCATTATAATTATTTCCAAACTTCACATCAAATATTTTCGTCTAACCAAAAATTCAGCTTTAATCCATCTTTGTTTCCATATATTTTGTTCTTTCTGGTACTTTTATACAACCACAACAAAAATATAAATGTTTTTAAGGTGATGATAAAATCTGATAAGTCATATATTTAGTTCACACCTATTCTTACAACAAAGATATATAAAATCAAGATAAATCTGATGACACTCAGGTGTGTTCCCTCTCACCTGCCAGGTGTCTCTGTCCGACCCCAGGTATCCAGAGAAAGCTTTCTGACCCCAGGGACTCTGAGCAGGGTTACAGATCGGAGCGAACGCTGACACAGTCTGAGGAAACACGGGAGAAATCAGATATTTTATGTTTAAAGGTCACCTATTGTGCAAATCCACTTCTCCATGTCTCTTCTACATCAACATGTGTCCCCTCTGTGTAAAGAGACTCTGAAAGTTATATCTCACAGGCTCCGCCCTCTACTGGACTCTATGGGTACTGCCCTTGACCTTACTATGCGAGCGTTCACCTACTGGGATATCTTTAAACGTAGCCGGCCCTCGGGGCGGGCCTACCTGAGTGCGCGCGCAGCCCACCCTATATAAGGCGGCCTCGCCTCCTGACTGTCATCCTACACCCTCTTCAGCGAGCAGGATAAACAACTGAGAGAGCGAAAGAGAGAGAAGAAGATTGAGAAGAATGGAAAACTCACCAGTCCTTGAGCACCGACCTTGCCCTACGTGCAACGGCCTAATCGCAGGTGCCGATCCCCACCGCCTGTGTTCCGAGTGTCTGGGGCCTGATCACGCCGGGGGCGGCTTGCAGTCTCCCTCCTGTAATGCCTGCCAGATGCTCCTACAGCTTAGCCGCCGGCACCGCATGGAGCACTTTCAGGCCTACTACGCGTCGCCCGGAAGAAGCGGACGATCACGTGGACCTCGAGGTGGTGGAGATGGAGGAGCAGGAGGTGGTGCCATTCGTTTTCGCCATCCCGGCCGGCCCCGTTCGTCGACGAGGAAGACGACGAGGGTTCCTCGGTGTCGGGTGCTTCCGGTTCCGGAGCCCAGGACGGGCCGCCTCACAGGTCCGCACGTCAGGACTTCCCAGCGGTTATGGCCATCGCGGCGGAGCGTGTAGGGTTACCGCTCCCCCCGCCACGACCGCCAAAGCCGGTGAGCCGCCTCCGTCAGGGGTTTTACGGCCCGGCTTCCCTGGCGCAGCCGGCCTTCGTTTTGCCCCCGTTAGCAGACATCTGGCAGTGTGTGGAGGCGACGTGGCGACGGCCACTGAGAACGAGGGCTCCAGTGGCAGGTATGACAGGTATCTTGAGGGTGCAGGGCTCCCAATAACTTAAGGAGTTCGTTCAGGTCAAGGGTTTCTATACAGCTGGGCGGCTTTAGTCTTCCACCCCATATTGGGGACAGGGAGGCTAAACTGCACCTCCTCTGCCCGGTACGTGCGCTGGCATGTTATGTGGAGCGCACGGCTGTCATTAGGCGCACTGAACAGCTGTTTGTGTGCTTCAGGGGGGGGTGTGGCCGGTAAAGCTCTGTCCAAGAAACGCCTGGCAGGATGGCTCTGCGAGTGCATTGCACATGCCCACGGTCAGGCGGGGAGAGCCTTCCCCACGGGGATCCGTGCGCACTCTACACAAGCTTCATAAGGTTTTATCTCTTGGACATGTCTGGCTCCTTCTCATCGTCTGTGCTTGCTGGGGCAACACAGGACCGGTGAGGGGGGGGGGGGCGGGCTGTGGGTCAGTAGATGTTTGACCCCCCCCCACCCCCTAGACATAATGCACTTATGGTTTCCCGTGCTCCTTAGGGACCCGAGAAACATGGTGCGCAGTGAGCCCCATACAGGGCTGGAGGACTCCCCCCGCCTGCTTAAGAGCCTTCCTCACTATTTTCCATGCACACTCTTCACGAGGTAAGCGTGTCTGAGTGTGCTCTATCAGCCAAGTAAACTGCGGCCCCAACTCCTCCACGGTCACAACCGAGGGAGGAGAGGTTGCGGTGCAGTGGCTGCTAACCAAAAAGCCGGTCAGGGGCAGTGTGATGGGTTGTTGGACGACAGGGCGTGTATCCATCAGGGCTCCACCCACTGTACCCATAGAGTCCAGAAGAGGGCGGAGCCAGTGAGATATAACGATGGGTTACGTCCCATCGACGTATAACCCTAGTTATATAAGCACAGGCGGAGCCCTCTACTAGGGGCCCTGTCTGTCCTTATATAGGGTGGGCTTGCGCCCGCACTCAGGTAGGCCCGCCCCGAGGGCCGGCTACGTTTAAAGATATCTCAGTAGGTGAACGCTCGCATAGTAAGGTCAAGGGGTAGTACCCATAGAGTCCAGTAGAGGGCTCCGCCTGTGCTTGTATAACTACGGTTACAATACGTAACCCATCGTTTCAGGAACAAAGATTCTCTCTCTTTTTCTCCTGATCCATTTCTATAAAAACCTGTCTGAAAATGAGCTGATCAGATTTTGGCCACTTTATGATGTCATAACGATGTTTTGGCTTGTGTAACCATTAGCCAATCAGCAACCAAGGTAAGTTTAGTCAGTACTTCTACTTTCACCAGAGTATTTTTAAACACGAGTATCTGTACTTCTACTTGAGTAAAGGATGTGTGTACTTTTGACACTCTGAATATACATTAAGTGTGTAAGGGGTGGAATAATAAATTGAATATAAATGTAAAATGTGCAGCACCTTATATTTCCCAGGGTTCTTCAGGGCGCAGATCAGAGCTCCGTGTCCGCCCATCGAGTGCCCGCTGACCGACATCCTGTCAGGGTCCGAGGGGAAGTTAGAGTTGATCAGTTTGGGGAGCTGAGAGAGAGAGAGAGAGAGAGAGAGAGAGAGAGAAAGAAAGAAAGAGAGAGAGAAAGAGAAAGAGAGAGATAGAGGAGAGGGGGGAGAGAGAGGGGGAGAGAGAGAGAGGGAGAGAGGGAGAGAAAGAGAGAGAGAGAGAGAGAGAGAGAAAGAAAGAGAGAGAGAGGGAGAGGGGGGGGAGAGAGAGAAAGAGAGAGAGAGCATAAACAAATATTTTAGGTCACATTCACACCTAATAGTCGCTTCTCTGGAGCGAACCAGACGATAGTTTGTTGCATTGTTTCATTTTTCAGAAAGTTCGGTTTGCGTTCACACCTCAAAACATACTTTAAAGGTCCCCTATCATACTGTCTTCATCATATATCCAGGTCTCAGATATATCCAGAGCCTGTCTCTGATTGGCTGAAACACCAAACAGATCATTGCAGCATCCCATAATCCCCTCTGTTTCAGCCCTGTTTCCAAAGTGCTGATTCTCTGTCTGTTACTTTAGATGAAAATAAGGAGCCCCTCCCCACGCCCCTCTGAGAGAGATTTGGTTACAAAGAACTCAATGGTGCTCTAGGAGGAGATTCAGGTGATAAGGGGGGGGGGGGTTACCTTGGTTGCTGATTGGCTAATGGTTACACAAGACAAAACATCGTTATGACATCATAAAGTGGCCAAAATCTGATCAGCTCATTTTCAGACAGGTTTTTATAGAAATGGATCAGGAGAAAAAGAGAGAGAATCTTTGTTCCTGAAACTTTCAGAGTCTCTTTACACAGAGGGGACACATGTTGATGTAGAAGAGACATGAAGAAGAGGGGACACATGTTGATGTAGAAGAGACATGAAGAAGAGGGGACACATGTTGATGTAGAAGAGACATGAGAAGAGGGGACACATGTTGATGTAGAAGAGACATGAAGAAGAGGGGACACATGTTGATGTAGAGAGACATGAAGAAGAGGGGACACATGTTGATGTAGAAGAGACATGAAGAAGAGGGGACACATGTTGATGTAGAAGAGACATGAAAAGAGGGGACACATGTTGATGTAGAAGAGACATGAAGAAGAGGGGACACATGTTGATGTAGAAGAGACATGAAGAAGAGGGGACACATGTTGATGTAGAAGAGACATGAAGAAGAGGGGACACATGTTGATGTAGAAGAGACATGAAGAAGAGGGGACACATGTTGATGTAGAAGAGACATGAAGAAGAGGGGACACATGTTGATGTAGAAGAGACATGAAGAAGAGGGGACACATGTTGATGTAGAAGAGACATGAAGAAGAGGGGACACATGTTGATGTAGAAGAGACATGAAGAAGAGGGGACACATGTTGATGTAGAAGAGACATGAAGAAGAGGGGACACATGTTGATGTAGAAGAGACATGAAGAAGAGGGGACACATGTTGATGTAGAAGAGACATGAAGAAGAGGGGACACATGTTGATGTAGAAGAGACATGAAGAAGAGGGGACACATGTTGATGTAGAAGAGACATGAAGAAGAGGGGACACATGTTGATGTAGAAGAGACATGAAGAAGAGGGGACACATGTGATGTAGAAGAGACATGAAGAAGAGGGGACACATGTTGATGTAGAAGAGACATGAAAGAGGGGACACATGTTGATGTAGAAGAGACATGAAGAAGAGGGGACACATGTTGATGTAGAAGAGACATGAAGAAGAGGGGACACATGTTGATGTAGAAGAGACATGAAGAAGAGGGGACACATGTTGATGTAGAAGAGACATGAAGAAGAGGGGACACATGTTGATGTAGAAGAGACATGAAGAAGAGGGGACACATGTTGATGTAGAAGAGACATGGAGAAGAGGGGACACATGTTGATGTAGAAGAGACATGGAGAAGAGGGGACACATGTTGATGTAGAAGAGACATGAAGAAGAGGGACACATGTTGATGTAGAAGAGACATGGAGAGAGGGGACACATGTTGATGTAGAAGAGAAATGAAGAAGAGGGGACACATGTTGATGTAGAAGAGAAATGGAGAAGTGCATTTTGCAGAATAGGTCCCCTTTAAAGCAGCTCCTTCCTTCCAGCTGGAGCTTTATCGTCTCAAGGTGGAGAGAAACACTCCAAAAACAGCTCTTCTTCATGTATTCAAGTTATTGAGTGTTTTCTGGCGCCTGTAGTTTTCTCTGTGCGACAGATACAATAAACAACCTGCCGTCCATCCAGGTGGACTTTTACACTCTTCACTAATTCTTCTAAGGATGTGGACGACTCGCACCTCCTCAGTGATGTAGGAGTACATCCTGTAGTTCTTCTTCCATGGATCCTCGGTGGCGTCAACGTAGAAACCGGCTCCTGTCCCGAAGTCCCAGCTCTCGTCTTCTCCCTCGATGTCACAGCCGCCTGGAGAGACGTTTAAATAAGTACTTTTCCATATCATCTAAAAGAACATCATAAGATTCAGTCTAGTGTACGAGTCTAAACAAGTTAAATATCTGCAGAAACACGTGACTTTACAGGCTCTGCTGCAGGATACATTAACAGATACTAGCATAACACACTTGAATCTGTGGTGGAGCTGATGCATTGTGGGTAATGTAGTCACCAGCTTTTGGTATAAAATAAGGATTTTATGAAATTGTGTGTTTGTATGGGTGTGTGTGTGTGTGTCTGCATGTGTGTGTGTGTGTGTGTGTGTGTGTGACTGCGTGCGTGTGTGCGTGCGTGTGCGTGCGTGTGACTGCGTGTGTGCGTGTGTGTGACTGCATGCATGTGTGCGTGCTTGCGTGTGTGTGACTGTGCGTGCGTGTGTTCCTGTGCGTGTGTGTCTGCATGTGTGTGTGTGTGTGACTGCGTGTGTGCGTGCTTGCGTGTGTGTGTGTGTGACTGTGCGTGCTTGTGTGTGCGTGCTTGCGTGTGTGTGTGTGTGACTGTGCGTGCGTGTGTGCGTGCATGTGTGTGCGTGCTTGCGTGCGTGTGTGTGTTCCTGTGTGTGTGTGTGTGTTCCTGTGTGTGTGTGTGACTGTGTGTGTGTGTGTGTCTGTGTGTGTGTTCCTGTGTGTTTGTCTGTGTGTGTGTTCCTGTGTGTGTGTGTGACTGCGTGCGTGTGTGTGTGCGTGCTTGCGTGCATGTGTGTGACTGTGCTCGTGTGTGTGTTGTTGTGCGTGTGTGTGTGTGACTGCGTGTGTGTGTGTGACTGCGTGCGTGTGCTTGCGTGTGTGTGCGTGCTTGTGTGTGTGTTCCTGTGCGTGTGAGTGTGTGTGTGTCTGTGTTCCTGTGTGACTGTGTGTGTGTGTGACTGCGTGCGTGTGTGACTGCGTGCGTGTGTGTGCGTGCTTGTGTGTGTGTGACTGTGCGTGTTCCTGTGCGAGTGTGTGTGTGTCTATGTTCCTGTGTGTCTTTGTGACTGTGTGTGTGTGTGTGTGTGTGTGTGTGTGTGTGTGACTCCTGGCGTGTGTGCATGCGTGTGTGTGTGCGTGCTTGCGTGCATGTGTGTGACTGTGCGTGCGTGTGTGTGACTGTGTGTGTGTGTGTTCCTGTGCGTATGTGTGTGAGTGTGTGTGTCTGTGTGACTGTGTGTGTGCGACTGTGTGTGTGTGTGTGTGTGTCTGTGCGTGTTTGTGTTCCTGTGCGTGTGTGTGTGAGTGTCTGTGTTCCTGTGTGTCTGTGTGTCTGTGTTCCTGTGTGTGTTCCTGTGTGTGTGTCTGTGTGTGTGTGTGTGTTGTGTGTGTGTGTGTGTGTGTGTGTGTGTGTGTGTGTGTGTGTGTGTGTGTTACGTGGGCTGGTGTCTGGAGCTACGATGATGATCCCGTGTTCTGCAGCAAGAACTTGACTTCCTGCTTTAGTGATGAAGTTCTGCTCCGTGCACGTCAGCCCTGCAGAGAGGAGGAATGTGATTAGGTTCACTCATATTTTGTTCCGCATCATTTGCATCAGATTATTCATCTTGTTTCAAGGTCAATCATATTTGTTTTGATTTTTTTAAAAGCACAAGTCTGATTTTTATTCATTATTTTTTTGTAAAAAAAACAGAAATTAGGCTATATTATATATTAGCCTATTGTTAGAAAAAATAATTGTCAAGGAGTCAAATGTTGCTTTATTAAAAAGAGCATTAAATGTGGATTAATCCCCCGCTGAAAATAGTCCCCAAAGACAACACTATTACTATTTATTTAACTATTGTTTGGATGTGGCTGAGAGTCAATAACTGCACCAGTAGCCCTTATTTTATAAATACATTTCTTAAAGGTCCCATGTCATGCTTTTCTGGTTATCACCCGTCCCCTTGTGTTCTGAAGGTTTTTCTGCATGTAAACGGTCTGCAGAGTCACAAACCCTCAAAGTACACCCTGTAGGGAGTAAACCTCTAACACAGAGAAGACGTGTCTATGCTGCCCCTGAACGCCTCGTTGGAGATTTCTCATTTTCCATTGTTCACTTCCTGGGTACTCTGACGTGTGAATACCCAGAGGCCACACCCTCTGCCAGCCTTTCACGAAACAAAGCTCCACAAACCTTTCAGCGATTCATGCTGGATATGCACAGCGTAGGGCACTGAAGAACGACGCTGTTCCTACTTTGTTTGGACCAGCGGGAGATTCGGGTACACAACCTGTAAGTATTCATTGTTGTTTGTGTATTTATGATGTTTAAAACAAACAAGGTATCTACCACGACTGTTCAAATGGGTAAACGTTTTTCGGGCTGCTACGTTGGGATCGCGGAGAAATGCTCTCCGCAGACCCATGCTCACAGCGTTATAAACCTTTTTCTGACTCAATATCAAGCCACACTTATTGTTTTTACTTCGGCTGTGAGTGTGTGTGCTCAGGATGAGTTTCGCTTGTTCTCGCTGTATCACCGAGAGGCTCGTTGCTGCGATCTGCTGCGAGGAGCGGACAGGCTTCCGCTCCTCGCAGCAGATCGCAGCAACGAGCCTCTCAACGTCGCGACCAATCAGAGCACACTGGATTCACAGGGAGGGGGGTGCAGGAGCTCCAACAAGCCGTTTAGGACAGAGAGTGAATACACACACTTTACAGAGATGCTGTATGAGAAACCAATGTGAGTTTGGAACATTGAACAATGTCAATCTATTCTAGTAGACCTCAACAATGGAATGATGATCAGTAGAAATGGCCATGACATGGGACCTTTAAATGAATTCACAGATTGTTCCTGCACTGATCGTTCACTCACCTGAGAGCCAGTAGAGGACGGGACATTTGTCCGTCTCAGCTTTAGGAGGCAGGTAGACGGCAAACTTCATCTTACACCTGAGCTCAGTGCTGCACACACACACACATTAATTCATACCATACCTCCACAGGTGTGTGTGTGTGTGTGTGTGTGTGTGTGTGTGTGTGTGTGTGTGTGTGTGTGTGTGTGTATGTGTGTGAGCTTGTAAATGCATTGAATACCCACCTCTCATGTTCGAAGACTTTCTGGAAGCCACCGGCACATTTGTTGGATGAAACTTGAGTGAGAGACATCTCTGAACTGCAGGAAGACAACAAAGAGACTTTAACATTATATTTAAACAGTACAATTATCAATAACTGAGTCTTCTATAAACGACTGCTGCTGTAAACTCATGTACTGTTATTCAAATACATTACATCACATGTCACTTGTTAGACGCTTTTATCCAAAGCGACTTACATACTCAATACTGTGGACAATCTCAACAGGAGCAATTTGGGGTGAAGTGTCTTCAGGGACACAACGACATGCTGACTGCAGTGGGGTTGAACCAGTACTCCCCTGATCCAAAGATCAACACACTAACCCACTGAGCCACAGCCTCCCAGAAACAGAATATATTTGCTATTGACTCTAAACTAAAGGTTTGTTGTTGGACTTTCAAAATAAAACTAGATTAAGTGTTAAACCGGAACAGAACAGTGTCACATAACACACACATCACATAACACACACATCACATAACACACACATCACATAACACACACATCACATAACACACACATATATATTATCTCAGGAGCAAAGGTGAAGAAATGCATTGTGGACGTTTCAACTAAAAGCACATTGTAGTCCGACTGTATGGAGACAATACATAATGCACCACCTCTGATACTGATAAATACATGTTATGTCAGTAGTCATTTTAAATAGACTTGTACAGTGCATGAGGTCATAATATTGTCTGTGAATGAACAGAGACAGTTTGAGTTATAAAGCTAATAATGCTTGGATATAGAAACCAGCTGGAGATGTTCAGGTAGGGCCTCCTGCAGCAGACACACTGTGCACGAGCTGCAGCTTTAAGGCGTTGTATTTTAAACATCTGACTTCTCCTGTCACATGTATGTTGAGAACAATAGTTCATATATATTCATCTCTAAATGGTATGGGTAATTAGCACACATGTGTACGTTTAATACACATTTAGTTATGAATAAGTCATGCAAAAAGTGTTCAACTGTCTCCGCTATAACCTCATGCATGTAGACACCTAACAGCTGCAGGTAAAAATAGCAGCTTAAATACAACTTCTGCAAATCAGTAGCTCCGTTAGACATCATTAGCTAAAAGGGAATAGGCTCAAGATAAAAAACTGTGCAGATAAAACCCTTTAAATGTGTTTTTTGCAAGACATTGAGCTGTTGAAACAGACAGTGTTAGCCTGTTAATGACAGTTAATCAGATACAAAAACGTCTTTAAAATCAAAAAGCGTTTTGCAACATGCATTATGGATCTGCCGAATAATGCACAACACTGTTCCACATTAAGAAAGTGCATAAATATAGTCAAACACACTTTTGTGCTTAATTAATGAGCAGAAATGTACATGTTTTGAGTGGAGTTTGGTGAAAGCAAGTACATTTAGCTCGTTTAAAGTACCGTTATCTGCTATTTACGACTATCTGCTAGAAGTTAAATCACTTTATAACTTGTGACAAAGCAAACAAACAAATTAGAGACATAAATATCCAGTTTTTACCTTTTTAAACCAAAGTATCTGGTTAAAACTTTGCAGAAACGGTTTGCTACTTCACCGCCGTTGCAGCGTCCAGAGTCCAACGACGTGAGGGTGAACGCGATGACGTCAAGGGATCATCCCCCTCCACGTTTGACGTCTGACGTAATGCGTGCGTTAAGCCGCTAGATGGCGGTAGTGTCTAATAGAAAAATATACAGTATATTATACATTGATTGATTTATTAATGAAGCATTATGATGTAATTTAGACCCAAGCTAATGTCACACGATCGATACATGAATATAAATGATATATGAAATAATTAATATCCATTGCCAACCAGTAAGAATTCATTAGACTTGTAAATAATACCAAAATAAAAAGTAATAAATATTAAAAGAAATAATAAGACACATGATTTTAACTAATAAATAAGTAAGGATACAAATTCTAAAAAATACTATATATTATTTTAACAAAATAACGATAATTCAAAAATAAAGATATTATTATTATTATTAAAAAAGCAGTTTAAATGTGTAATCAAACATCCATCAAACATTACAGAATGAAAACTCAAGGTAAAAAGAGTTGTGCATTTCTTCTTCTACTACAAAAACTCCCACAAAATGTCAGTTAAAGCCCAACTGAGCATGAGGAAACACCATCTGAGAAAACAGATGAACGTGATGGAAAATATAATAGCATTTAAATAAAAACTTGGCTGCATGGGAAACACATATAGCACCGTGGGATCAATCTGCACAAAACATATATAATAAATATAAATATATAATTAAACCCTCCTCTTGCACATCTATTAGTAACATGTTTTTGTCTCTCTGTCCTAAAGCATCGTCACGACTCCCAAAAGAAGCCCATTGTATGTGAAGTAAAGCAAATAAAACGATGAAACCTCCGTCCTGCTGTGTTTACAAAAGATTCTCTCAAATAAATCTGTTTCTCCGCCTTCCTTTAGCTTCCTCTGTCAGAGCAGAATCTGTATAACATGTATTCATATAGTACATTCATACCCAGAGGTGTAAAGTAACTAAGTACATTTACTCATTCTACCTAAGTACAAGATCTGAGTACTTCTACTTTTACTCAAGTACAAGATCTGAGTACTTCTACTTTTACTCAAGACCTGAGTACTTTTACTCAAGACCTGAATACTTCTACTTTTACTCAAGTACAAGATCTGAGTACTTCTACTTTTACTCAAGTACAATACCTGAGTACTTCTACTTTTACTCAAGACCTGAGTACTTTTACTCAAGACCTGAATACTTCTACTTTTACTCAAGATCTGAGTACTTCTACTTTTACTCAAGACCTGAGTACTTCTACTTTTACTCAAGACCTGAGTACTTCTACTTTTACTCAAGTACAAGATCTGAGTACTTCTACTTTTACTCAAGTACAATACCTGAGTACTTCTACTTTTACTCAAGATCTGAGTACTTCTACTTTTACTCAAGACCTGAGTACTTCTACTTCTACTCAAGACCTGAGTACTTCTACTTTTACTCAAGTACAAGATCTGAGTACTTCTACTTTTACTCAAGTACAATATCTGAGTACTTCTACTTTTACTCAAGTACAAGACCTGAATACTTCTACTTTTACTCAAGATCTGAATACTTCTACTTTTACTCAAGATCTGAGTACTTCTACTTTTACTCAAGACCTGAATACTTCTACTTTTACTCAAGACCTGAGTACTTCTACTTTTACTCAATACCTGAGTACTTCTACTTTTACTCAATACCTGAGTACTTCTACTTTTACTCAAGTACAAGATCTGAGTACTTCTACTTTTACTCAAGTACAATATCTGAGTACTTCTACTTCTACTTGTATTCAAGACCTGAGTACTTCTACTTGTATTCAAGACCTGAGTACTTCTAGTTTTACTCAAGACCTGAGTACTTCTACTTTTACTCAAGACCTGAGTACTTCTACTTTTACTCAAGTACAATACCTGAGTACTTCTACTTTTACTCAAGACCTGAGTACTTCTACTTTTACTCAAGATCTGAGTACTTCTACTTTTACTCAAGTACAAGATCTGAGTACTTCTACTTTTACTCAAGTACAAGATCTGAGTACTTCTACTTTTACTCAAGTACAATACCTGAGTACTTCTCCTCCTCTGCATGTATATCTAGAGTCTCAGAGTATACGTCCTCTCTGATTCTGCAGCTTCTTCCTAAATTAGAGCGTTTCAAATCCTCCTCCCACACGCCCCTAAAATCAAACTCGCTGCTCTCATCGAGACGCCTTCAGACATGTTTATTTTTAAATGAGATTAAAATGAGAGAGTATTTTAAGAATAAGATCATAAACTTGTTGGAATTAAAGTCTTTTTTTATATATTTTGAAGATTTATTTGTAATACTTTAAGAATAAAATCTGCTTTTTTTCATAATACTGATTTTATTCTATTTTTTTTTTACAAATTCTTCATATTTGTTACTGTTTTTTACTCACTTTATTAATTTATTTAATTATTTGTATCACTGTCTTTTCATTCTTTGTTTTTAAATATATCTTATT
>CM062274.1:33340882-33388382 GCA_031216635.1 Dissostichus eleginoides
TATTACTGTTTGTTTTGCTAGGATATTTTGCACAAATATCGATGGAGCCAAGAGGATAATAATCTCAGATTGTTCTTCTAGCATCAAAGTTGTGCTTTTGACTGAATTATCTGAAGTACGGCTTAAAAACCTGCTTTTGTTAAACTCTTCCTATCTTATCTTTAATCTTATTTACCTGTGTTACCTCCAAAGAGATCATGTGTTCAATCAGGAGAGACTTCATTTGGGTACTTCTACTTTTACTCAAGTACAAGATCTGAGTACTTCTACTTTTACTCAAGTACAAGATCTGAGTACTTCTACTTTTACTCAAGTACAAGATCTGAGTACTTCTACTTTTACTCGAGTACAAGATCTTAGTACTTCTACTTTTACTCGAACAAGATCTTAGTACTTCTACTTTTACTCGAGTACAAGATCTGAGTACTTCTACTTTTACTCAAGTACAAGATCTTAGTACTTCTACTTTTACTCGAGTACAAGATCTTAGTACTTCTACTTTTACTCGAGTACAAGATCTGAGTACTTCTACTTGTACTCAAGATCTGAGTACTTCTACTTTTACTCAAGTACAAGATCTGAGTACTTCTACTTGTACTCAAGTCTGTACTTCTACCATTCAACAAACCCCCCCCCATGCACTCACCACTTCCCTCTGAAACTCACTCATCCCACTCATCCAGCCTTTCTTAAAGCTCATAAAAATACCACTATCCCCACATCCCTCAAGAAAAGGCCTCCTATCTCTTTATCCAGCTCTTTTTTAACTCTTTTCTCCCTCTCTCTCTCTCTCTCTTATTTCTCACACTACTATATTTAATGCTCATATTCTTAATCTCTTTTTTTAAATCCTCACACCAAACTGCCACATCATCAACACTCCCTCACAGCCACCGTCGCCCAATAAGAAACTATAGACAAATCATGATGTTTTACTGAACACAACCAAGTATGCGTTTTCTTTAGTTTTATTGTACAGCACAGGTTTAAACTGCCACTGTAATACGGTTTGAAAAATGTTATTAAAAATGCAGTGTTGTTGTTTGGGAACGTAAAGCACAGAGGCGTTAAGCATCTCTTCTGCACTGAGATAACGGAAAGAAAGCAAGATATTAAGTATGTTACGGCTGCCGCCTTCCTGGCCGTCGTAACTGTGTTAACCTGTGTTATATGTAAATGAGCTGTGCGGTTGCCCTGACGTCATTGGCTGCCATCTCAGGGTCCGCCCCCCCAAAGATTGTGATTGGAGCACGCCGGGCCCGACGCACTCCAATCGCAGTGCACATTCGGCGCACACCTGCTGGAGATGACTTCAAAGCCTGTGACTGCCGATCACTCTGGAGGCTCTGTGAACAGACGCCTCTCGCTACCTGCTCTTCATTGTGTGTAAATCTGTTAGCAGAGGTTAACTTGTGTGGTCTGTGTTTGGCAGTGTTGGTATGATTAGATGTGATTAGAGTAGCTTAGCCGGTACGTTGACTGTAGTTATTTAGCTTAGCTGTGTTTTCTTACGGCCTCCATTTCATTAGTTTGTAGCACTGTGATAGTGAGGGTTATTTTGTTTGTTATGTATATTCCTTTGTATTTAGGTAGGCTCACTTATTAGAGTCCTCCCTTTGTTGGTTATCCATTTAAACCGGCGCCCTGTTGGCCTTTTTGTTTGGTCCTGGCTGCTTGTCTGCCATTTTGTTCTTTTGTTGTAAATAAACTCCCTTATAATTATACCAATTCCATACTGGTGTTATTTTCCTCTACCCTAGAGGGGGACGTAACAAAGTACAAAAACAAATCAACTAAAAACCTAAAAAGTGTGAATGAAAAAACAAACAGATTGCTGATAATTGAAGAAAGAGTCAGAAAAATCTTCTGAAACTCCTCAGAGGAATGAGTCCTCAGAGGAATGAGTCCACAGAGGAATGACTACTCAGAGGAATGACTCCTCAGAGGAATGAGTCCTCAGAGGAATGAGTCCACAGAGGAATGACTACTCAGAGGAATGAGTCCACAGAGGAATGACTCCTCAGAGGAATGAGTCCTCAGAGGAATGATCCCAACAGAGGAATGATTCCAACAGAGGAATGAGACCACAGAGGAATGACTCCTCAGAGGAATGAGTCCACAGAGGAATGAGTCCTCAGAGGAATGACTCCTCAGAGGAATGACTCCTCGGAGGAATGATCCCAACAGAGGAATGAGTCCTCAGAGGAATGAGTCCTCAGAGGAATGATTCCAACAGAGGAATGAGTCCTCAGAGGAATGAGTCCTCAGAGGAATGAGTCCACAGAGGAATGAGTCCACAGAGGATAAACAACCAGGAGCAGAAACTCATGAATTAAAGGTTCATCGAGAGTTGAGACGCAAACACGAAACACTGCCGAGAGGAAATCCATCGACAGAGAGAGAGATGTAAAAGTGTGAGGGTTCAAATGCTAATGTGAGCGGACCCTAAATACAGGAAACAGATATAAAGGTTGTTATGGTTACTCTCTCTTTTCAGGGGATGCAAAGGCTGCTGGGAAACGAGGCATTAATTAGTGTGTAAATAAAAGAACATCAGAACAAAACAGCTGAGAATCTACAGCACACACACACACACACACACACACACAGACACACAGACACACATTACTGTCTTACCCTGACAAACACACACACAAACACAGATACACAGACACACAAACACACACATACACACACACAGACACACACACACACAGACACACACACACACACAGAGACACACACACAGACACACACACACACACTCACACACTCACACACAGAGACACACATTACTGTCTTACCCTGACAAACACACAAACACAGATACACAGACACACAAACATACACACACACACACACAGAGACACACACACACACACACACAGAGACACACACAGAGACACACACACAAGCACACACACACATACACACACAGACACACACACACACACAGAGACACACACACAGACAAGCACACACACACACAGACACACATTACTGTCTTACCCTGACACACACACAAACACACACACACACACACACACACACAGGTGCAGCTCTTTTTACTCTCATTTTGAATTTATTTTAATATCAAATGATCACAGGCAACAATGTGTGAATCCACTTTGAAAGGAGGGGAGCTGTTGGGAATAAAGCATTTTTTTACCAGATGAAAACACCAGGCGCTCCTCTGAAGGGACTGTTGGGAGAATTAGCATTTTTTAAGCTGATTTTGTTGCATCAGTTGTTAAAATACCAAATATCCGGGGAAGTAAACAGACCTGCATAAATCAGTGGATACTCAGAGACCGGCTGAATACACTTTCCTTCATAGAGAGCTGCGGGAATGAGTCCTAAATGCTAAAATGAGTCAGCATTTTCTTACTTCCTGTCCCCTGGACTGGAGGTCAATGTTTTGCTGAATGTGTTTTTGGTTGTTATCCTGAAATAAGGTCTTTGGTTAACACAAGCTGAAGAGATTTTAACGTTTGTGTTCTACGACATAAAATTACTCAGTAAATACCCCCAGTGGCTAATGTTGGGCTATAAAGGACAGATCGGTCACATGACTTCACGTCACCACCGCTAAGCTAAAGGAGGCTAATGTTGGGCTATAAAGGAACTACAGCACGTTCACATGACTTCACGTCACCACCGCTAAGCTAAAGGAGGCTAATGTTGGGCTATAGAGGAACTACAGCACATATTTTATATCTCTTCAGCTTTTGTTAACCACAGAACTTATTCAGCCAACTATAATAATTTGAAAATAAAGAAACAGCATTGTTCTTGTGTTGCTAAAGTCAGCTTTTCTTTTGTGTGTGTGTGTGTGTGTGTGTGTGTGTGTGTGTTGTGTGTGTGTGTGTGTGTGTGTGGTGTGTGTGTGTGTGTGTGATTGTACGCCTCCCCAGTGGGTGTGTGAGATTCAGTTGAGTAACGGACGCTTTTTCTTCTTGTTTCTCATGTGTTTTAGTTGTTTTATTAAAGCATGTCACTCCGTCCTCCTCCCACTCGTCCCTCTTCGTTATCGTCTCTCCTCGGATAATAAGAGTTGATGTCTGTGAAGAGGAGTTCTCTCCCGGGAAAAATGAAGAGACGTTCTGATATAAAAATGTGATAATCAAAATGTCCCACAGCTTCTTCGAGAAATCTAATTTCACTGAGGAACACTTATCTAACCTTTCAGCACATATCCATATCTGAAGTATACCAGATAATTGAGTTAAAGCAACTCAACTGGGACTTCTGCAATGAAACAAATCGAGTTCATGATTAAAACATAACCATATGTGTACTTTTAGACTGTAACAGCTACACACTGAAATGAACTTAATTGTATGAGTCTGAGGAGGAGTATTTTTGATTTGTGTGGAGATTTGGACAATCTGGTCATGCAATTAATGGTGTGACAAATCCTCCTCACCAATATTCACATACTGTAATTGAGAGGGTGGCAAAAAACATAAAAAGGAGTGACATTGAAGGAAATATGTGACCTGCTCTATCAAAACCAGTCACTTTGAGCCCAGGTTGTGTACGCTGTGGGAAAGAGGAGATTCTTAGCTTTTCAAAAATATCCTTATTGTGTTTGTTCTCCAAATATTCAACAAAATATTTCACAAAATATGACGACTGTTACCAAGACACGATTCTAAGAAAAATAGGGCCTTTTTAACAAATGACCTAAAAGAGTCAAAACATGTTTCTTTTTTTATGTCTTCGCCAATAAAATAAAGTCTTGTTAATATTTCCGTCCTCATTGATCCTTTCATTCTTCATTTTCTGACTGGACTTCCTTCCATTTTAACATTGAACACTGCCAAACAGCCACAAATATGAATCTCCAGAGACAACATACTGTATTACAATGCTTGATATGTGTCTTCAATATTTTTAAATAACACTGCACCGATCAATCCTTTATAAAGTATGGACAGACTTTGCCGATACTTACCCTAACTTGTAAAAATAAAGTTTAAATTAAGTCATTAAATAAGTCACCTCCCGGCTCAGTTTAAACACAGATTGAAAAATTGATTTGAAGCAGCAGCACGATGATCGATAAACCTGTGAGTCTGAACAAATATAAAATATATCCCTGTTACATCTCCTCAGGGAAAAGAGAAGGAAAGGATCAGTAAATGATTCTGATAAATGTTTTATTATCCTCCCTCACAAACGCCCTCTGGATTACTTTGATATCTGCTCTGTTGTATTTGTTTACTCAGAAATCCTCCGGGGAAGTTTTAAAGGTTAGCAGAGAAGTCAATATTTAACCTGAAACGGCTTCAGATGAACTCGTGATTCAACACACAGTCATTATTTATGTCTGCGCTGCGTTCACTGAAGTCAAACACATTATTTTCAGTGTCGCCTGCAGGAGGTTTGCAGAGGAAACAAAGCTTCAAGAGAAATACAAACTGATGTGTGATGTGAGAGATTGTTTGTGTTGTCGAGGCGTCGGCCTGCAGGAAGCTGCTGGAGAGAAACAAATAAAAACAAGAGCGAAACACATTCGAAATCCAAAGAAAGAGATTTAAACATCATCATAACCTCTTACTTTTTCCACGGTTTCGGCGTATTAATCAATGCTTTTAACTACTTTTATGCTCCATATTTAATCGTTCATCCTAGTGAATAACACCTTATCTTTCGGGGAACTGTGCGCAGACACATGCATGAAAACGCCCAAATATGTGCAGAATTATAATATCAATACATTTATGAATGGAGACAAAAGAGCAGTCGCTTGCAGAGAAACAATGAAAAAGCCAAGAAAAACAACATCATAAAACATCTCAAAGGTTACGTCACTAAACAAAAGGCGACAGACAGGAATGAATGGATATTGTTATACATTAAAGGGGACCTATCATGCAAAATGCACTTTGTGATGTCTTTTATACATACATATGTGTCCCCGGTGTTCCAGGGAACTCACAAAGTGTCAGAAAACACAACCCTCTCTCTTTTCCTCCATACCCAAATCTCTAAAAACGGGGCTGCAACGGATTTGATACGGGTGGATTTTTTATTTGCACCTTTTTGACGTAATGTAGGTGCACTCCGCCTGATTGGTCAACTCTCCACCAATCAGGGGAATGAGAGGTTGGGCCATGTTGACTCTCCACTCGTAATCACAGCAAGCATGATAACATGACGCTCGTGCCGGGGCCGTGTCACGCCCCCCTCTTCCGCATGGGGGCGTGGTCAGCTGAATCAGACCTTGCAAAGACAGAGCTGGAGTGAGGCAAAATGAGGCATGGCTAAAATGCATGATCTGTTTCGTATTTTGAAAATTAAAACGTATTAATATACCTTATATATATATACCTTATATATTATTTAAATATAGCATGATAGGTCCCCTTTAAATGCCACACACAATGACAAGTGCTATATATTATTATAAGTGTATTATTTCAGGATGCTACCGGTACAGAAGATAATACAATTATACAAAAAAGGGTCAAAGTTTCTTAAATTATTCTACATATCAGGGCTGCCACAATATCAGGTTTTCACTACATGATTATTTTTGGCTGAACAAATTCATCTTTATGATATAATCTGGATATATTGAGAATACATGTAAATGCTATCAGTCAAAACGATCTTTAATTGTGTTATGCTTGTTGGCAAATACATTGAAGTGCATGGAGTCCGTCACAATGTGTGTTCTTTATATGATTTAAGGTTATTTTATACCATTTAAAATACACATATCACTAAGATAACAAATGATAGAGAGTGAAGTAAGAAGGAGAAAACCCACTGGTGTTAAACCCACACACATTTTTTTTATCTTGTACAATTTGAAATATTAAAAAATGTTCTTTCCTCTCGAGGCTAAATCCGCCACAGGGAAGTTTCTTTAAGTTCAGCGTTTAATAAGTCCTTTAAATCCCCGGCTAACGAATGTTAACTCTGACACTTTATCCAGAAACATTAATCACAGTCTCAGGCTTTCCTCTGAGGAAACACGCTCATAGAGTGTTTGTTATCAGAGAGTAGGAAAAGTTTAGTTTAAGAGGTTTTCATGAGGACGAGGTAATTAAAGGACTCTCACAAATCCCTCTGGAGAAAAGGAGGAAGAAGAGAGGATTAATTACAAACCAGAGGAGGATAGGGAAGAGAGGAAATAAGACCGGGGGTTATGTGTATTGTAATGACACAGCAGAAAATGAAATGCAGAAAGTGTTGAGGGAATATGAGGAGAGAAAAGATTGTCCTCACTTTTGAAATATCTCCTAAATGTCCACATACCTACAATACAAATGCCCCTCTTTTCTAATTTCACCACTTTCAAACAAGGCTCCTACTTTCCACAAACTTCCTAACTTTGAAATATCCCTAAGATATCCCTACCTTCCCAAAGTTTCCACATTTCCCAAAATGTCCCCAATTTAGAGAAAAAAATACAAATTTTCTACAAACGTCCCCAATTTTCAAATGTTTTAACTTTCCTACTTTCCACAAATCTCCACGTGCTCACTTTCAAAATGTATCCTTACACAAAAAAACATTGTTTTCCACATGTTCCCACCTTCCCAAAAAGTTCCCAAATGTCCCCTTTTCTAAAATATCCTATCCCACATATTAGAAATGTCACTGCTTTCCAAAAATGTCCCTACCTTTTTCTTGAATGTCCCAACTTACGATCATCCTTACTTTCTTGAAATGTCCTCCCTTTTCAAATGTGTTTACTTTCCAAAAATAATCCCCACTTTCCACATAATATGTTTCTTTTTGAAAATGACAACACATGCTCACTTTCAAAAGTAAATCTGTACAGAAACATCCTTGCTTTCTACATATGTCCCTACTATCTTAAAATGTCCTCCCTTTGCAAAAATACCCCCACTTTCCAAGCAATGTAACTACTTTCAGTGAACATCCTCACCTCCCACTAAAATCCAGAATTTCTAAAAATGTCCACCTTTTCCAAAAATGGACCGACTTTCTAATACTTTACAATTTGTTTCTGCTTTCCAACAATGTCCCCACCTTTCTAGAAATGTCCCCACTTTCTACGAACATCCTTACTTTCTAAAAAAAATCCCCACTTTTTAGAAGTCCTCGTAATGTATTTAGCACAGGTGGTCCCCATAACGATGCAAGTACAGGAACATACACACACATGTTGCTTTTTGACCACTGACGAAAATGCATCAACACTAAAGCATAAAGTGTCATGTAGGTTCAATGCGTGTGTGTGTGTGTTCGTGCGTGTGTGCGTGCCTGCGTGCGTGCGTGCCTGCGTGCGTGCGTGCGTGCGTGTGTGTGTAGCTCTTGGCCTGTTCTATTTTAAACAGCAGAAGACAGATGGTGAGAGATAAATGGTTCACAATGACAGAACTCGCTGTGGGCGAATCAGATCAGTGAAATATCGGACTCTCCATCTTTTCTCCCAAAAGTTAAAGTTCCTGCTTCTGCCTCTGAATTTAACTCTGGAGATAAATCATCAGTAATGAAGCGAGAGGAGAAGTAGGACATGTTAGGAAAGGACATTCTGATTATGGGATGCAGAGAAAGAAATACAGCTGGAAATAAAATGCCTCTGTTCTCTTTGCACTAAAACATTAGTCCTTAGAGTAGCACAGGTTTTGAATAAGTCAGCATGCACATGAAACACCTTCTCCATACGAGTAGCTGAACGTTTACAAAATAAATCAGTCAAAATGTTCAGTGGTAAAAGTATGTGCGGAGGAAAAGGCCTTAAAAAAGCTGCTTTTCTGCAGACTTTACGTGTTAACGTACGATGGAAGTGTATCCTGATTTGTTTATGTATTTAATATACGTTTGTTGCGTACACATTTAATGATGTATGTATTTATTTAAACAAGAACCATGCATACAAATACATTAATCTCAGAAAAGAGAAGAGATCATTTATGCCAGATTAGCAAATAGCTAATTTCCATCTGCAGTCCTTAGGTATGTATTTGAATAACAGACTGTCTCCAACCAAGAAACAGCATGCGTAAATATGTCTATAAAATATTTAAAGAGAGTAAGAGAGAAGACTGAGTCCTCGCGCATTATTAAAACACTGTAAATTAACCAGTTCTGGTTAAAAAATAATTAAAGGACTGTCATTTTTTCTTCAAACTGCGAACATGGAATCGCGCCTCGGGCTGGATCCTCCCGCTTTATTCTGTGAATGTAAATGTGTGTTTGTTTCGCAGGAGAATGTCTGGAGGGGGAAATATGCAGGAGGTTATTCTAGGTCATCAAAGCCCTGCGTTAAACTCCACACAGCATCCCACATCTGCAAATGATTCAGCAAGAAAGAAAAGAGCTGAATAATAATTACATTTTTTTTGTTATCACATTTTTCGGCTCTTTTTCTTGTGCTGCATTTCTTCCTCATTGATCTCCGTCTCAACCTGACACCATTTTGAATTGAAGTCATTTGTATAAAAGTCTGTTATCACCCCTGCCAGCGTCTGGTTGTTGTTGAGAGGTTTCTTTGTATATGAACATGTTTGAGCTTCATTTTTTGTCTGAAATGATTTAGGTTCTGTTGTATTTGTTCTCAATATAATCAGGTGAGATGTTTCGGTTCCTGCATCCTCGCCTCCAGTTTATAAAACAGCCGACATTTATTAAAATAAGAGGAAAACTGTAAAGCCTTCTAGGAAACAAATAGCAACGATCTATTGAGTATTTTAATCTGGAGGACTTGGTGGAACCCAATGTGCAGAATATACCAAATAAACCATTCATTGTGGAAAAAATGAAGCTTCGTCCCTTTGTCTCACACACATTTATTCACTTGAATAAATAAACCTCTTACACACATGGAAACACTTCGTCTCCAATGTTCCTTTTTACTTTGATTTTGAAAAACAAGGAGACAAATAAAACCTGTTGACTTACAAAAGACCATCGAAACATCCAATTCCCAGTTAGTCACTAGGTTAAAATAAATAGAAAATAACACGTTTTTATAGATTCAAAGGTACATCAGCAGAAAGGAGTGGATGGTTTTCACGTCACTTAAACACACACTGTCATCGTCAGCAAAACACAAAAGCAAACAATACCAGAGGAGGCTGATTCTGACGGGAAATTCAGAGTGTTATGAGTCAAATTCCCTGTTTTGTCAGTTTCATCCAAAAGATGGAGCCATCACATCCCATGAAGATGGAGCCATCGCATCCCATGAAGATGGAGCCATCGCATCCCATGAAGATGGAGCCATCACATCCCATGAAGATGGAGCCATCGCATCCCATGAAGATGGAGCCATCGCATCCCATGAAGATGGAGCCATCGCATCCCATGAAGATGGAGCCATCGCATCCCATGAAGATGGAGCCATCGCATCCTATGAAGATGGAGCCATCACATCCCATGAAGATGGAGCCATCACATCCCATGAAGATGGAGCCATCGCATCCCATGAAGATGGAAGTGGAAACAAATGGGAAAAGAGGGAAAACTTGGAAAGTGTGGACACAAAGTGGAAACAATTTGAAAACTGGTCCAAAATATTAATTTGATATTTCTGGAACAATTGGGGGTTAATCTATCAATCAATAAAGAGAGCATTATCAGAGACATTTTGAATCCTTTAAAGTCATATTTCCAGTAAAATAATCAATGGTTTCAGCTTCTTAAATATGCGTTTTAAAGTGAAATGGTAAGGGCTGTGGGTAGGACAGAAGAAGACTTTTAAAAACATCAAAATGTGCAATTCCTTCACTTTTCTCTGACGTTTTACAGACCGTGTCGTTAATGTCTCACTTCAACTAACTACAACAATCTCAAAAAGCCTGCTTATTAATTATGTCACATTTTGTTACTGAAAACATGCAGAAAAGGAGTTTTTCTATGGCAGTATTGTCTGATTTATGGAGTGAAACAAAGAGATATCCCTTTTTAAACTTTGACTCAACAACATGAAAACTGGCTTTACCAAATGTCCACACACTCATATTTAATCAGATGATGCCTCATTTGCATATTTAAACATTCAGAAACCCTGTATCACGAAACATAAATATAAATATCATAATGTGGGTGCACTTGGGAAGTTTCATGGTGATATTCTTTTTCTTAGCCTCTGATGCCTTGAAACCTGGTATTTGGACATGAAAAGCAGTTTTGTTGTTGTAATGCAGTTTGTGAACAGCAGGTAGAAGAAAAGCAAAATGGATCAATGTAGCTTTGGAGCTAACAGCTGCCTCCTGCTGGGACAATATGTCTCTTTCTTTATTACTTTTGTCCTCATTGTTGGGACTAAATAACGGCTGTGGTGACGATAAATGACCTTCCTGCTGTTCCTTTGCATGAAAAAAGCTTTTGCTTATAACTTAGAGTTTCTCTGTGTGACATTTAATGCAACAATCAATTTCCTTTCAGTCTTTATATACCCTGAGCTAGCTCTCGTAATGCTCCAAAAAGTGACAATAAAGTGATTTATAAACGTCTGTGTTGATAACATGCTATTACCCTCGTAAAATAATAAACCCTGGGATGAATATTTAACATGTTTGAAGTGATAACATCCACTTATTCTCGACTTACATTTAGATAAACATCAAACTCAACACAGTTTATGAGAATAACATGTTCTTTACATTCATTTTCTCCCTCTTTCTTGTGTCTTGTTGTCTTTGTTTTTCAGAGTTTTCTTAAACATCGGGGAGGTAAAATTAGAGAAAGAACTATGAGTAATCTAGATTTGTAATTATCAAAACTGTGGAGGGAACTTCTGAAGCAATAGGAGTCAGGACTCAGAGAGACACGAGGAGAGCTGGAGCTTTGATGGAGTCAGGACTCAGAGAGACACGAGGAGAGCTGGAGCTCTGATGGAGTCAGGACTCAGAGAGACACGAGGAGAGCTGGAGCTCTGATGGAGTCAGGACTCAGAGAGACACGAGGAGAGCTGGAGCTCTGATGGAGTCAGGACTCAGAGAGACACGAGGAGAGCTGGAGCTCTGATGGAGTCAGGACTCAGAGAGACACGAGGAGAGCTGGAGCTCTGATGGAGTCAGGACTCAGAGAGACACGAGGAGAGCTGGAGCTTTGATGGAGTCAGGCTCAGAGAGACACGAGGAGAGCTGGAGCTCTGATGGAGTCAGGACTCAGAGAGACACGAGGAGAGCTGGAGCTCTGATGGAGTCAGGACTCAGAGAGACACGAGGAGAGCTGGAGCTTTGATGGAGTCAGGACTCAGAGAGACACGAGGAGAGCTGGAGCTCTGATGGAGTCAGGACTCAGAGAGACACGAGGAGAGCTGGAGCTCTGATGGAGTCAGGACTCAGAGAGACACGAGGAGAGCTGGAGCTTTGATGGAGTCAGGACTCAGAGAGACACGAGGAGAGCTGGAGCTTTGATGGAGTCAGGACTCAGAGAGACACGAGGAGAGCTGGAGCTTTGATGGAGTCAGGACTCAGAGAGACACGAGGAGAGCGTAAGAGTAAATTTAATTATTATCATTTTCTATCAAATTTAAGCATTTGCAAACCCTAACTTATTGTTTGATCCATGTTGATTTCAACAGAGCTAAATAAACCAAAATGCACTTTCAATTTTAGATTCAAAAAATCTCAACAGTGTCTCTACTCTAAGGGACCTCCTAAAAGAAACAGGAATTTTTTTGAATGTTTCCGATTTTTTTTCTCAAAATTCAGAAAGAACCAGAATTCCAGATTTTCTTTTTTACTTTTAATCAGAATTTTTACCTTTTTCAAAATTCAGACTTTTTAGTGAGAATTCAACAAAAAAAAGAATTTACATTTTTTTCAGATTTTTTACTTTTTTCTCCGGATTTTGAAAAAAGTCCGAATTTTGAATTTGTTTCAAAGATTCAGACTTTTTTTTAGATTTCCCAGATTATTCTCACATTTCTGAAAAAGTTAGACCTTTGAATTTTTTTCTCAGTTGAAAAAACAAAAGTCAGAATTTAGATTGTTTCAGAATTCTGTTATTTTTTTACTTTTTTCAGAAATAAAAAAAAAGGTCAATATCTAGACTTTTTTCTCAGAAATCTGAAATTTGTTTTACTTTTGATCAGAATTTTGACTTTTTTCCTCAGAATTATGATTTTTGACTTTTTTCTCACAATTCTTAAAAAAGTCTGAATTTGACTTTTTCTCCGAATGGATAGAGATAGACAGTATTTTAAGATGTATATATTATACATTTATATATATATACCATATTTTTCAAAGTTGATCAAATATGAGCTTGTTTGGTGTGTCGTTGTCCTGTTGATGTTGGAAGTGTTAATATCAGGAAATCTATATAAGATAGGACAATTAGCGGTTCCAACGATAATTTAAAGTTCCTCCACTACAATTTAAAGACCAACGTTGAAGAGTAATCAAGAAAAAAACCGTCTACGGTTTTAAGTCAGTGTTTGTTAGCAAATGTCAATTGCAACCATTTAGGCTTTGTTTGCAGTCATACAGAATCTCAATTATATTTAGCATTTAATCTAAAATGCTGCTGCTTTCTGGTCCAAGTTAAACACTTTTAATCTGACAAACATTGCTAATACATCCATGGATCCCTTCATTCATTAATCCACCTTTTGTCCACATTTTAAAACGACATTCAAACCAATTTACAACGAGTAAAAACTGAAGAAAAACCTCAACGTCTCTGGAATCAAAGCCATGTGTGTGTTTATGGGGAGTGTAAGATGAACACAATGGAAAAGTGTGACTTTTACAATAAAAACATCTGCAGTTAAATCCTCTTAATTTCCTGCCAGTATAATTTAATTGAACAATCTCCTTTCACTTGTAAATAACAAAACTTCAACAATCGTTAACATTTATTCACATAAATCTGCACAAATACAAATATAGATTTATTTAGATTGTCTCTGGTAAATATATTTTTTCAGACGTAATATTTAACCCTCTTTCCTTCTCGTTTTTGGCAGTTTGTTTTTACCTCTGCAGAGTCCTGGTGTCATCCTTAGTCTCTAACATTGGATAAAGTTGCAGGAAATCCAGGATAATCCCAGTTTATCCACAAAAAAAAATGTATATATATGATGGGAGGTAGAGGCAACCTGACTGGTGCAAACATCCACGGAAAAAGAACTCGTAATAGTTTTTACCAATTCGTCCAAAGAGATTGTTATAAAATGGGTAATTTCTGTCACCTTTTTGTCTTTGTCCAGGAGTGTTTCATATCTTTTATACCACTGTCCGTCCATCTCATTCAGACTCTATTGATTCACTCTTTAAAAAGTGAAATGATATGTTTTTAGAGACTAATTTCCCTAGCTGGCAGTATAGAGGAGGCGCTAAAACTCTTAAACACTTTTAGAGATTTTAATCCATTGAACAAGCACTTTCTTTTGGTGTATCAAAATGTCCTCATAAGGACGTTTAAAACTGGATTCAGCTGATCCAGAATTCACTGAAATGCAAATGTTTTATTCTAGTTTCCCAACTTCATCTCATGACCTCAAGTGTTTTCTAAAATCCTGACCTGGAGGCACTTTGTCTTTGGCACTTTCCACAATCCACGATGTGACCAGAGTTTAAGGTTTAATAATCCGTTAAAATACACCATGAACGAGTGTTTTAATCACACACAGCTTTCGTCTTTGACTTTTTTCCGAGGGTTTTAATCACACGTAGATATTGTCCTTGACTCCGGGACTTCTGTCCGATTTACACAAAGAGGGTTTTAATCACACGCTGCTTTTGTCCTTGACTCCGTGACTTTTGTCCGACGGTTTTGATCACACGCAGCTTTCGTCCTTGCCTCCGTGATTTTTGTCCGATTTACACACAGAAAAATCTTTCATTTCTCCACTACAGTGCGCCAATCCGTTCCTAGAGACACCTTCTTTGGTGAAGACCAGCGGGTTGACCGCAGATGAAAGATATCCAACCCATACGAAAAAATTCAGCAATCGTCCCATCAGTGCTGAGTCGCAAAACTCAGGAACGCACACCACCAACAGAACGTTGGGGATGAAGAACGGGCACCACATGACCACGAAGAGGAAAAACACCACCCCGAGGACTTTGGACACTTTCTGCTCGTTGCTGATTATCTGCATGGTTCGGCGTCCGAACATCGAACCGGAAATACTTCCTCTGCCTCCGGTTTCTCGACTCAACAAACGCCGGAAGAGTTTCTGGAAATGAGGGTTTTAATCACACGCAGATTTCGTCCTTGACTCCGTGACTTTTGTTCGATGGTTTTAATCGGACAAAAGCTTTCGTCCTTGACTTTTGTCCAACGGTTTTAATCACACGCAGCTTTCGTCTTTGCCTCCGTGACTTTTGTCCGATTTACACAAAGAAAAATCCTTCATTTCACCGCTACAGTTCGCCAATCCGTTCCTAAACTTGTCTCCCAGCTGACTTGAACTGAAAGCCATCGGTGGGATTGTGTTCACGAGAATCAGCTGCAGCGGTTTGTTCTTCTCCGCCCGATACCGGCAGCGAACGTATCTCTGAAACGCCGCCCGGTATGTTTTGTTGAACAACGTGTAGACCAGCGGGTTGACAGCGGACGACAAATATCCAACCCAAACAAAAACGTTCAGCAGATTTCCCATCAACGCTGGGTCGCAAACCTCAGGATCGCAAACCACCACCAGAACGTTGGTGATGAAGAACGGGCACCACATGACCACGAAGAGGAAAAACACCACTCCAAGAACTTTAGACGCCTTTTGCTCGTTGCTGATTGACTGCATGGTTCGGCGTCCAAACACAGAACCTGAAATACTTCCTCTGCCGCCGGCTTCTCGACTCAACGAACGCCGGAAGAGTTTCTCTGAGGACATTGAGTTCTGTGGGAGGAAACTCAGAGTGAACGTCGTGCTCCATTTGGGACGAGGCACCAGCTGATCCAGGCAAAGCGTGGCCTCGTTCTGAAGAGCCCTGATGGTCAGGAAGTAGGTGACCACCATGATGGTGAGCGGCACGAAGAAGGCCACGAAGGAACCGACCAGCACGAAGTAATTGTCCGTCAGAAAGCAGCTGCCATCTTTGAAGACCTTGGAGTGATCTCGGAGGCCAAGAACGGGGATCGGCATTGAGATTCCTGCAGAGAGGAAAGAGGAAATTACTAAGAGGAACGATCGCTAGGTTGCAAATATTTGGTTGTTTGTGAGAGCTGATGATTTTCTGCAGTGGTGGATAAAATAAGATAAGATGGAACTCTATTTATCCCCGTGGGGAAATTCAGGCGTTTATAGCAGCAACAGGGTCAGAGTGAAAATTAGGATTCACACAAGGTAAAAATTCAGGTACAATTCAGGTACAATTCAATACAAATGTAAATAATAATGCAAAAAAAGAAATTCAAAATAAAGTGATAAAGTAACTGTTGAAACAAGATATCACAGTAAAACGTTGAGCATTTGAATGAACATGTTAAATATATTTACATAAGTGTGCAGATGTGAGTGCAACTAGGATTGAAAACTGATACTCAAACAGAGGAAATCCTCGCCACAAATACACTGGAAAGCATGGAAAGAACACATTTGAAATAATATGCAGAAAAGTATTTCAAGTTTTGATTAAGCTTCATAAACCCAATGCCTTCATACTAGTTTTCATATATTTCATCATGAAAACTAGAAAATGATAAACAACCCTGAAATGGGCATAGATGAGAGGCGTCACTTCCTGGCGAAATTACGGCCCGCCCACTTTTGGAGGAAAACATTCGCTGCCATTTGAACGGCAAAAGTGGGCGGGGCCGTGATTTCGCCCAGAAGTGACGCATGTGTTACTCTCATCTATACACATATAAATATTTTGGAAAACTAATTGATTGCTACTTTCTACATTATACCCATTGTAGGAGCCATGTAACTGAGTTTATGTAATACGTTTTGTTTTTATTTGAATTGTTTAACATGTCTTATTTTATTAGTATACATGGCCTACAGATATTACATGTTGAATATTTATCTACACAACTTTATTTGTTTACGCCCCCGAATATATTTGTTGACACCCCTTGGTCTCCTATTTGCTATATTATGTCTGTTTATGTGGAAGGAGTTGGTTTTAGAAGGAGGGATGTATGGTGAAATGGAAAACAAATGGATCCATTTTAGCAAATGGATTATTGCTCTGGATTATTTGTACGTTGAAATCACTCCTCGTATGTTAGAAGTGGTTCTAGAAACTTTTAAGCCCCTACACCCATATTACTATTAATTACATATTACAAGTGTGTGTTTAATGTCCTTTGTTCCTCCATTATAAACCTGTGCATGAAAATACTGAAGCGTTATCAACACAATGTTCTTTTAAAGCAAGGCTTCATTAGTGAATTAATGAGGCTGAAATGAGCTTTGGACACAAACAAAAAAACCCTGTCTTTTGTCCTTTTTAAGAGAATAAAGGAACCAGAACGCACCATTAATCCAAAGCACACAATAACACCAGAAAGGGATTAATAACAAGCAACATTTACAGGCTGTGAATGGGAAGTTAAACAGTGGGCATGTGTGTGTGAAGATAAGAAGGAAAGGTCTTTAAAACCTCCTTCTGTTTTCTGTGAGCAACCCCTCTTGTTTTACATGTTGACGGTTAATCAGTGCAGAAATGTTCCAGAATGAATTCTGTTTATTTACAGAAAATGGACGAATAATAATTCAGACACTCTCCAAATTTAAATGTGTTTTTTGTTGGCCTGTGATACACCCTACCACCAAGTTAAACCGTCCGGAAGTTTCTGTAATCCTGTTCACAAACAAACAGAGGTGGAGTAGTAATGCAGGAAGATTATTAACACCAAATGACCTGGCTCTTAACAGCAGCATTAAAAGAAACATAAAAAGCTAACGTTGGGCTATAAAGGAACTACAGCACGGTCACATGACTTCACGACACCACCGCTAAGCTAAAGGTGGCTAATGCTGGGCTATAAAGGAACTACAGCACGGTCACTTGACTTCACGTCACCACCGCTAAGCTAAAGGAGGCTAATGTTGAGCTATAAAGGAACTACAGCACGGTCAGATGACTTCACGTCACCACCGCTAAGCTAAAGGCGGCTAATGTTGGGCTATAAAGGAACTACAGCACGGTCACTTGACTTCACGTCACCACCGCTAAGCTAAAGGAGGCTAATGTTGGGCTATAAAGGAACTACAGCACGGTCAGATGACTTCAGAGTCACCACCGCTAAGCTAAAGGAGGCTAATGTTGGGCTATAAAGGAACTACAGCACGGTCACTTGACTTCACGTCACCACCGCTAAGCTAAAGGAGGCTAATGTTGGGCTATAAAGGAACTACAGCACGGTCACATGACTTCACGTCACCACCGCTAAGCTAAAGGCGGCTAATGTTGGGCTATAAAGGAACTACAGCACGGTCACATGACTTCACGTCACCACCGCTAAGCTAAAGGCGGCTAATGTTGGGCTATAAAGGAACTACAGCACGGTCACTTGACTTCACGTCACCACCGCTAAGCTAAAGGAGGCTAATGTTGGGCTATAAAGGAACTACAGCACGGTCACTTGACTTCACGTCACCACCGCTAAGCTAAAGGTGGCTAATGTTGGGCTATAAAGGAACTACAGCACGGTCACTTGACTTCACGTCACCACCGCTAAGCTAAAGGAGGCTAATGTTGGGCTATAAAGGAACTATATCACGGTCACTTGACTTCACGTCACCACCGCTAAGCTAAAGGCTGCTATTGTTGGCCGTGATGAGACTTGTTAGCATCCTCCGTTTTTAAATCCACCAGTGAGGTATTTACTGACGTATTTTCTGTAGTTGAACAAAACTTCAAAATCTCTTCAGCTTGTGTTAACCACAGACCTTATTTCAGGATAACAACAAAAAACAAATTCAGAAACCATTGAGTTCCAGACCAGGGGACAGGAAGTACGTTAAGACCCAGAAGCTTTTATTTACCAACATTTAAATGCTCTCTTTATATTTTGCCAGTGGCTGGTATGTCAGCTCACAAGCTCTCTGCTCTCTAAGAGTTTCAAACGTGTCGAGTTTTCCATTAACTTTGCAGCTAAATCTGTATTTTTCCATTTGCCTGTCCGTCACAGTGTGGGAGGAAAGTGTCCCTGTGGGTACCCCCCCCTGGGGTGAGTCACACTGCATCTCCCCCTCTCCGTCAGTAATACTGAAATTCAACCTATATTATTAACCTCTTTATAACCTTACATTTCTACATCGTTGTCTCAAAAAAACAGCTTTCGGTTCAGATTTAGTGAAATATTCTGTGTGTTTTTTACCTGCAGAGTGGTGGACTTAATACATATTGAGTACATTTAGAGAGGACAAATCCATGTTCAGGTGTATATCAGTATGTAGTGTCTCTACTTTAAAGAGTCCTCTCCTGCTGATGTTCAGGTGTATATCAGTATGCAGTGTCTCTACTTTAAAGAGTCCTCTCCTGCTGATGTTCAGGTGTATATCAGTATGTAGTGTCTCTACTTTAAAGAGTCCTCTCCTGCTGATGTTCAGGTGTATATCAGTATGTAGTGTCTCTACTTTAAAGAGTCCTCTCCTGCTGATGTTCAGGTGTATATCAGTATGTAGTGTTTCTACTTTAAAGAGTCCTCTCCTGCTGATGTTCAGGTGTATATCAGTATGTAGTGTCTCTACTTTAAAGAGTCCTCTCCTGATGATGTTCAGGTGTATATCAGTATGTAGTGTCTCTACTTTAAAGAGTCCTCTCCTGCTGATGTTCAGGTGTATATCAGTATGTAGTGTCTCTACTTTAAAGAGTCCTCTCCTGCTGATGTTCAGGTGTATATCAGTATGTAGTGTCTCTACTTTAAAGAGTCCTCTCCTGCTGATGTTCAGGTGTATATCAGTATGTAGTGTCTCTACTTTAAAGAGTCCTCTCCTGCTGATGTTCAGGTGTATATCAGTATGCAGTGTTTCTCTACTTTAAAGAGTCCTCTCCTGCTGATGTTCAGGTGTATATCAGTATGTAGTGTCTCTACTTTAAAGAGTCCTCTCCTGCTGATGTTCAGGTGTATATCAGTATGTAGTGTCTCTACTTTAAAGAGTCCTCTCCTGCTGATGTTCAGGTGTATATCAGTATGTAGTGTCTCTACTTTAAAGAGTCCTCTCCTGCTGATGTTCAGGTGTCTATCAGTATGTAGTGTCTCTACTTTAAAGAGTCCTCTCCTGATGATGTTCAGGTGTATATCAGTATGTAGTGTCTCTACTTTAAAGAGTCCTCTCCTGCTGATGTTCAGGTGTATATCAGTATGTAGTGTCTCTACTTTAAAGAGTCCTCTCCTGCTGATGTTCAGGTGTATATCAGTATGTAGTGTCTCTACTTTAAAGAGTCCTCTCCTGCTGATGTTCAGGTGTATATCAGTATGTAGTGTCTCTACTTTAAAGAGTCCTCTCCTGCTGATGTTCAGGTGTATATCAGTATGTAGTGTTTCTACTTTAAAGAGTCCTCTCCTGCTGATGTTCAGGTGTATATCAGTATGTAGTGTCTCTACTTTAAAGAGTCCTCTCCTGCTGATGTTCAGGTGTATATCAGTATGTAGTGTCTCTACTTTAAAGAGTCCTCTCCTGCTGATGTTCAGGTGTATATCAGTATGTAGTGTCTCTACTTTAAAGAGTCCTCTCCTGCTGATGTTCAGGTGTCTATCAGTATGTAGTGTCTCTACTTTAAAGAGTCCTCTCCTGCTGATGTTCAGGTGTATATCAGTATGTAGTGTCTCTACTTTAAAGAGTCCTTTCCTGCTGATGTTCAGGTGTATATCAGTATGTAGTGTCTCTACTTTAAAGAGTCCTCTCCTGCTGATGTTCAGGTGTATATCAGTATGTAGTGTCTCTACTTTAAAGAGTCCTCTCCTGCTGATGTTCAGGTGTCTTTCAGTATGTAGTGTCTCTACTTTAAAGAGTCCTCTCCTGCTGATGTTCAGGTGTATATCAGTATGTAGTGTCTCTACTTTAAAGAGTCCTCTCCTGCTGATGTTCAGGTGTCTATCAGTCTGTAGTGTCTCTACTGTGACATGTCTCTGTAGAATGAAATGCCGTGCACATATACTGTTATTCCGTTACTAACACAAATCTTTCTTTCATTCTTTATTCAACAAACAAGCGACAGTTTTCCTCAGTGAGCCAAAGAAAGACCCACAAATATTCTATTTTAACTTGTTTTTATTTGTAATCTTTCATTTTATAATGTGTTTCTTTTGCACTATGTCCTAACGCTCAAGGTGTTTTTGTAAAGCACTTTGAATTGCTTTGCTCAAATGTTTTGTGCAACTAAAATTGTTTACTTTACTCCAGCTTCCTCCTTTTTGTGTCTTTTCTCTGCAGTCACACATTGTGATCATTTTAAATGACAAAAGGTTGAAGGTGAGATAGCTGTAAATATAGTCTCTACAGAACATCTACAGGAACTGGGAGGAGGTAAACTGAGAAATCTTCCACATCAAGTTCCTGCTCTTAACACATACGATGAAATTCAGATGTAGAGATAGAAAAGGGAAGAGGAAGAGGAAGAGGAAGAGGAAGAGGTGGGACAGAAATTGTTGTAAAATGTGTGGATAATTTGACCCAAAAAAAGCAACTTGAGGGATCCAGTTTTCAGCCTTATAAACAAATATGTATTTTCTACCTTGTTTCATGCTCTATATGAAATAAATACAATATTTAAGCCCAAAATGTTTCCATGTTTGCACCATCAACAAGGACAAATATTAGTAGTATATAGTCACATAATCTTATAATATGTTGTATGACCACCTATATCACCTATCACAGCTGTGACACTGTTATAAAAAACACTTTTTCAGCCTTTCTTCAGATATTTAGAGTTCTTGGTGCAGATTTTCCAGGCTGCAGCTCTTCTTAAAACTCCCTTTGTTGCATTTTAAAAAGAAGACCCTGAAAATCTCCTCCTCTTCATCTCCTTTGTGTGTAAATCGTCCTCCTCCGTCTCTTGGTCTGCTTTCATCTCCTCTCCCACTTCTGTCAGGGCTTCCTCGTGTCTCTGATTTTCATTTATTTAGAGCAGAGCGTTTCCACCAGGGACAAACGGAGAGGAAAACCAAAAAGCTTTGACTAAATCTGCCTTTTGATTTGAGGATCCTGCAGAAAGAGAGAGGTGATGGATGCTCGGGGGTTTTATCTGCAGAACACATGATATCTTCTCTTTGTGTAAAACTCAAAGTCTTCCTCTCTCACCTTCGATTCGTCACTAGATTGTAAACTGGGGCTTTCATACAATCATTTACATAATATATATAGATTATGTTTTATACTCTGAGTGACATATTTGTTTTTCAGATTTAAATAAGATTTGAATGAATGAAAATATTATCCATCTGTGTGTGAGTCAACAGGCAGACAGGCGGCGTGTTTCTGTCAAAGCAGCATTATGAGTGTCTATGTCTGTTAATCTGTGTGTGTGTGTGTGTGTGCGTGCGTGCGTGCGTGCGTGCGTGCGTGCGTGCGTGCGTGCGTGCGTGCGTGCGTGCGTGCGTGCGTGCGTGCGTGCGTGTGCAGACAGACGGCTCACTGTTCCCCAGTGGGACTGTTACAGTGGCTCATCCACAAACTGGAGGGAGATCAACCGAAGTACCGGCTACACAAACACACACACACACACACAAACATAAACACACACACACACACACACAGTTTGGGCTGCTACTTCTAACACTTTTATTGATTGAATCCCCTCTGATCTGCTAAATGCAGTTTGACTTCTTATTGAGAGAGGTTGGTGCAGTCGGCTACTCACATCCTTTACTTTAGAACTGAAACCAGAGCCCAGTCTGCTCTGATTGGTTAGCTGCCCGGCTCTGATGTGATTGGTCAACCGATTGTCTTTTCTGAATGTTTTGCTGGCACCTTAAAAGGAGTAGCTTACGTTTCTCGTTGTACTTGTATACTGACAATAAATGATTCTATTCTATTCTATTCTAGAGATGTCCCGCCCCTTAGCCTATCACGTACGATATGTTGGAGCGCGAGCCAATAGGAGTGCGAGTGTTCCATAGTGATGTCACTTTGTTCCGGAAGTAAATAAAGGAGTCCAATGCGTTTCTTTATTTTTAAACAATTCTGGCAATTTGATTATGCTAGAGAGGTCGGTTGTGAACGCGTTATAAATCCACAAACATAAAAAATTATAAATATTATTTCAAACTAAGAATAAAAAAAGGCTTTAAAATGTGTTTTAAATGTCAAAATATTGTCTTGTTTTTGGTGTAATCTCATAAAGGAGTTGATTATTTCTGCAGTTAATCAGCAGTTTTTGGACAGTGTGTAAACATGTTTCAGCAGGTTGATATGAAATCTTCAGGCTCTTGTTTTCCTTCCTCTCTGGAGATCATTTGTTTTAATGAGCTCAGGTTTAATCAGCAGGAAGTCAAAGTAAAAGAGTCGCAGATGTCTTCCTTCAGACTCCGCTGAGCAGAAAAGGGAAAACAGCCTCGCAGGCAACGCTCTGTAATGACCGCTGTTTGTCACAAGACGTTTCCACTTCAGCGGATCAATATTTGTCGTGTTCAACGAGCAACGCTGGAAATGTATAAGAGTTTAAACTCTGCTGTTTGTCCTGCACACACAGATGGGTCCTTCATTCATTTCACAACATGTGGCGCTACACACTCACTGTATTACTGTCGGACGCACTTCCGTGTTTTCCTCCTTATCACTTCTTCTCTTATTCACCTCCATCTCTTTCTTCCTGTCTGCCAGCGACGTGCAGTCAGCGCAGGCAGCGGAGGCAGAGCCTCACCTGTCATACTCCAATGTAACGGGAAAAAAATTAAAGAAAAACGAAATAATAATAATAATAAAATGTCTCCACTGATCTGTGTTGTAAGTGTGATTTCTGTATGATTCCAATCGCTTTTTATAGTCAAAATCAGCAAATTTGCCGAGCTCCGCTACAACTACATGGGAGCGATGAGAAGTGAGGCAGGGACGAGCTCTGCCTCACGTAACCCCACAGGAACTGGCTGGAGCGCGGACACTAATTTAGCGCGGCCACTTATTTTGTGAGCGCACTCAAGCCAGTTACGGCCCCTACACACGGCGGCGTGCGTTGTCGCTTGCCGGCGGGCGTGTCTGAAGCTAGACCAACAACCAATCACCTGAATCTCCCGCCCCGGACACACAAGCAGCGGTTTGATTGGCTAGAGCTTGTACTGGCATATGATTCGATTGGCTGATGCTTCCGCCGAAGCTTCAAAAGTTGAACATTGCTCAACTTTTGCAGCGAGCAACGCGAGCAACGCGTTGTAAAAAGCTACGCTTCGCTCCCACAATGCAGTTCGGCGAAGCGTGACGTCACCCCATTCAAAGTGAATGGGCAGAAGCGTTCAAGCTTCAACGCACGCCGCTGTGTGGACGGGCCGTTACTGTGGGGTAAGGTGAGGTCTGCCTCACCTCAGAATGCGTCACCCCACAGAAACTGGCTGGAGCACGGGCCCTAAGCGCAGGCCTGTTACCATCTCACTGTAGGTCACCAATGTAATGTTTGTAGATCCCTTTATTACATGTGTCCTCGCCATCCATAGTCTCTAAATAACTTATTTCACGTATATATGATATTTAGGCTCGCTGGTCTCATCATACAACACCAATGAAAAAGCACCAGGGGAGGCAGCCATAACCTCTGCCGCACTGAAGGGGGCGCACGTGAGCCCACAGGTTCTTGTTGCTACTGTTATTCTACGCAGAGACGGTAGACGCAAACAACAAGCTAGACTTTTGAAACTAGAGGAAGATAAGGAGGACTTTTACAAAAAAGTAATAGAGATTGTTGTCCAGAAGGATAGCATGGACTTCATCTTCAAGTCAAGGTAAGACCACCATTGTAATGAAAATGGGATCTCATCTTACTAAGAGAGAACAATCCACTATTTAGATTTTGGGTATCCTTTTGTTGAACGGTCTGTCTAAAATGAATCATAGCATCAGACTAAAAAAGCTTTTGAAAATAACAGAATATTTCGATTAAGGTCAAAATATAATATTTGTAAATCTGACTCTGAAAGAGTCAGTGCCTCACCAGCCATGAACCTCACCGCACGTCGCTGCTGTCTGCATATGTCCCATTATACAAAGGTGCAGGAATAAGGAGATGAGACAGCATTTGCTCTTCCCTGGCTAGATGTTAATGGTTTTCTGAATGTGTTTTGGTTGTTATCCTGAAATAAGGTCTGTGGTTAACACAAGCTGAAGAGATTTTAACACTTTGTTCTACTACATAAAATACGTCAGTAAATACCCCACTGGTGAATTTAAAGGGCCCATGTCATGCTTTTCTGGTTATTACCCGTCCCCTTGTGTGTTATGTAGCTTTTTATACATTTAAACGGTCTGCAGAGTGACAAACCCTCAAAGTACACCCTGTAGCGAGTAAAACTCTAACACAGAAAAGACCTGTCTATGCTGCCCCAGAACGCCTCGATGGAGATTTTTCTTTTTCCATTTTTTTCTTGCTGGGTACAGTGACGTCACGTGACCATACCCAAATGGACCCATTGGTCCAATGGACCAATCCGTGGAGCTCCTCACAAACACACACTCTCAGCGGCGAAACTGTGACGCGCTGGGGGGGGTGCTAGTGGAGCCTCGCAGCGGCAAAACTGTGGCGCGCTTACGGCCCGTCCACACGGCGGCGTGCGTTGAAGCTTCAACGCAGCTTCCCATTCACTTTGAATGGGGTGACGTCATGCTTTGCCGAACTGCATTGTGGTTCCGTCGCATCGCTTTGCTCGCGTTCAATTTTTCAAGCTTCGACGGAAGCGGCAGCCAATCAATTCATATGCCAGTACAAGCTTTAGCCAATCAAACCGCGTGCTTGTGTGTCCGGGGCGGGAGATTAATGTGATTGGTTGTTGGTCGCGCTCCAGACACGCCCACCGGCAAGCTTCAACGCACGCTGCCGTGTGGACGTACCGTTACACTGTAGGTGCGCCGCGTTTGGGGGGGGTGCGGGTGCTAGTGGAGCCTCGCAGATGGGGGTGTTGCAGCCCCCTCAGCACCCCCCTTCCCGCGTCCATTAATGTCTCGCTGTCTCGCAGACCCCGCGCAGCAACCAGGAAATGACACCAGTAACCCAGCTCACACTGTCCGCTCCTCACAGCAGCGAGCCCCGCAACGTCCCGCCAACACGGCACCCAGACCCCACGCAGCATTCTCATCTGTTTGTCATTACTGGTGTCATTTTCTGGTTGCCATTGTAACACATAATCACTGATGTTCCTCTGTAACGGTGGTGGACTCATCAGAACACAGTGGGCGAGCTGACCAATCAGAGCACAGTGGGCTCATAGGCAGGGGGGGGCAAGCTCCAACAAGCCGTTTAGGACAGAGAGTGAATACACATACTATACAGAGATATGTATGAGAAACCAATGTGAGTTTGGAACATTGAACAATTTAAATCTATTCTAGTAGACCTCAACAATGGAATATGATCAGTAGAAATGGCCATGACATGGGACCTTTAAATACAGAGGTTGCTAACAAGTGTCTAAATGAGACGACTAAACATCATCACGCCCAACATAGCCACCTTTATCTTAGCAGGTGGTGACGTGAAGTCATGTGACCGTGCTAGTTCCTTTATAGCCCAACATTAGCCACCTTTAGCTTAGCGGTGGTGACGTGAAGTCATGTGACCATGCTGGTGTTCCTTTATAGCCCAACATTAGCCACCTTTAGCTTAGCGGTGGTGACGTGAAGTCATGTGACCGTGCTGTAGTTCCTTTATAGCCCAACATTAGCCACCTTTAGCTTAGCGGTGGTGACGTGAAGTCATGTGACCGTGCCCTAGTTCCTTTATAGCCCAACATTAGCCACCTTTAGCTTAGCGTGGTGACGTGAAGTCATGTGACCATGCTGGTGTTCCTTTATAGCCCAACATTAGCCACCTTTAGCTTAGCGGTGGTGACGTGAAGTCATGTGACCGTGCTGTAGTTCCTTTATAGCCTTTTCCTTGAAAATCTGTAAAGTAATTAAAGGTATTAAATAAATGTAGTGGAGTAAAAGTACACAATTTACCTTGTAAAAAGTATAAAATAGCATAAAGGTAAAGTACCTCCGAATTGTACTTAAGTATAGTACTTGAGTAAATCTACTCAGTTACTTTACACCCCTGTGAAGGAACATAACAGTAGGTCCAACTTTTATTAGTGTAATAGCAGTTGTTGAACTTCCAGCTGTTTGTTTTAAACAAACCCTAAACTCTTTGTGTTTCCTCCAAGCTTTGTTGACCTAAAACAAAGGCTTTAACGCTCGAATGTGTGTCAGCCTCCCTTAATTCCTCTGAGTCCTTGTTTGTTTCCTCTCGCTTCATTATCTCTGTCATCCCGTTAATGACCGGGTCTGCCAGAGCAGCACGTCACTGATTTAGCTTTCCTTCCTCCAACAGATCCAGAGCACGATAGCTGCGAGTCGCTTGCTATTTAGGTTTTCCTCTCATCTAAATGCACTTATGTTGTCTATCTGAGATATGGAGATAGGTCTCACTGTGTTGTTCAGCTCCACTGTGCATAGAAAGATCCACTGGGAACAGAAAGCAGGAGTCAAAATATTACTGAAACTAAACAAATTCAAAAACAGACGCTGTAAAGATCGATCCGAACCCCTGATTCCCCTAATTAGACTATTAATATCTCTGTGGACCAAAAAGAACTATGTTTAAAAAAACACACTGCAAGTCTAACGATAGTGTGTTATATATTAGTTCTTATTTACATTATGAGAGCCCAGATTCAGCTAGATAGATAGATTTTGTACTGTATATAACGGTAAAAACAGCAGCGTGTTCCTCCAATAACTCTCCCCTATTCTCTCTGTTTCTGGCTTTTCTATTTGAGTATTTTACCATTTTAGACATTTTTATTTTATGTATGCACCATGCCATCAAGTCAAATTCCTAGTATGTGCGAACCTACCTGGCAAAAAAACTGTTTCTGATTCTGATGTTTGTTTTCATCCTCGCTGACAGCGCTTTGTTCGCCTCTCCCACACTTTCACGGCTGATTCTTCGTATGTTTTTAAACACATTAATGCAAAAGCTCAGGTAGGAAGCGTTCTGATGGAGTAAACCAGAGTGGACCCAATTACAGGTAGAATTAACACAAAATACCCTTAATTTCGGGTGATCCAGGCAATGCATTAGCACGAAATACAATGACGTACAAGGATCAGAAAAAGACTAAACATAAAACAGATAATCTAGGATCGTGACAAGAAGCTTTGCAGAGTTTTGAGATGTTTATACTTTAGTCTTTCTGACATGTTCATCTAATTTCTTTAACTTTAACCCTCGCTCCCACGCGGCTTTCACGGCTGATTCTTGGAACATTTCTTAACCCATTTATGTAAATATCTTCAAGCTGAAGCTCCACAAAGTCGGGTTTAATAATTTAGAGGTCGAGGAGATAATCTCAGGGTTCATTTTACATTTTTATTCCCACACACAATGCTTTCCTCCTCGGAGAAAGCACGGCTGATGTTCTCTGGTGGGAGTGAATCTGCAGATGAGTGGAGTTACATCAGGATTTACACACACTGCACACACTGCACACATGGATGCATGCTGGTGATGTGTGCATATGATAGTGAGTATGTGGAAAATATGTCTGAAATTACATAATCCACACTTTAATAATGTAATGCACAGCACATACAAATATATGCACAACTAATTACACTACTTCACGTCACCACCGCTAAGCTAAAGGAGGCTAATGTTGGGCTATAAAGGAACTACAGCACGGTCACATGACTTCACGTCACCACCGCTAAGCTAAAGGAGGCTAATGGTGGGCTATAAAGGAACTACAGCACGGTCACATGACTTCACGTCACCACCGCTAAGCTAAAGGTGGCTAATGTTGGGCTATAAAGGAACTACAGCACGGTCACATGACTTCAGGTCACCACCGCTAAGCTAAAGGAGGCTAATGTTGGGCTATAAAGGAACTACAGCACGGTCACATGACTTCACGTCACCACCGCTAAGCTAAAGGAGGCTAATGTTGGGCTATAAAGGAACTACAGCACGGTCACATGACTTCACGTCACCACCGCTAAGCTAAAGGCGGCTAATGTTGGGCTATAAAGGAACTACAGCACGGTCGCATGACTTCACGTAACCACCGCTAAGCTAAAGGAGGCTAATGTTGGGCTATAAAGGAACTACAGCACGGTCACATGACTTCACGTCACCACCGCTAAGCTAAAGGTGGCTAATGTTGGGCTATAAAGGAACTACAGCACGGTCACATGACTTCACGTCACCACCGCTAAGCTAAAGAAGGCTAATGTTGGGCTATAAAGGAACTACAGCACGGTCACATGACTTCACGTCACCACCGCTAAGCTAAAGGTGGCTAATGTTGGGCTATAAAGGAACTACAGCACGGTCACATGACTTCACGTCACCACCGCTAAGCTAAAGGTGGCTAATGTTGGGCTATAAAGGAACTACAGCACGGTCTTTTACTGACGATTTTATGATGTAGAACAAAATGTTAATACAATCTCTTCAGCTTTCATTAACCAGAGACCTTATTTCTAATCAAAAACCCATTTAAAAAACCTCACCGTCTTCCAAACATAAAGAAAGCAGAAATGCTAACATGCTGACTCCTTTTCTGGTTTTCTGAATAATTCTTTCTGCTCTTTATCTAATGACCTTGAACATTAGACGAGTCCACTTTTGTAATTGCCTGAAGAAAATACCAAAATGAAAGCTAATATTGTTGTGTACTGTAGCAGCACTCTCCTTCCTGATATACCTTACAGGCTTTGCTCCATTACCTCGCTAATAGATGAAGCTGCTTCTTTTATTTCCTGTTTTTGTCGATTAGAGTCTCTGACAGTTTCTGTATGACACATTAATGGAAAATATAATAAAATCATGACCTGGGTTTTAAGAGAACTGAATGGCAGACATTTATTAAAAAGACAGCTGACAATAACCCAGCAGCATTAATGTGTTTTTGGTGTGTTTTTCTCCAGCGTCTTTTACCTCCACCATTAAAAGAATATTCAGCAGGACGATGTCTTTCATTTTCATGCTTTACTCTGGCTGGGGTCTTTTCATTAAAGGTTAGAATCTTATTTGTTTAAGCCTTACAAAAGGTTTTTGTCCCTTAACATATTTATGTGTCATGACTTTTCAATGATTACAAACTCTGCTCGTGTTTTATCTTGTAGAATCAGCGGCGTAATGTCGGCTGTAAATCATTCGAGCTGCAGTGTTCCTGCTTTCTATCAGCAGATAAAATCAAAGCCACCTGGACGAAAGTGACCTTCTACAACATTTATCATCTTAATTAGCTTAATGTGACAAAAACAAAGAGAACAACAAATCAATTAGCGACAGAAAGTTTAGGGAAATTTGATTTTAAACAATAACTGATGGTTTGTTTTCCTGCCTTGCATTGGGTCCAAACTGTAATACATTTTCATATTGTAAAATGTTCCTTTTTCTTTTTATTAATAACCTTACATTACATGTCACTTGTTAGACGCTTTTATCCAAAACGACTTACATACTCAATACTGTGGGCAATCCCCACAGGAGCAGTTTGGGGTGAAGTGTCTCAGGGACACAACGCCCTAGCCACTGCGCCACACGCCTCCCAAGGCGTGTGGCCTCCTAACAGAGGTGTACTGCTAATGTCAACTTCTGCTGCGTTATACTTCCTCTATCAAGCTCCATTGACCTGAGCAGCTGGAGGCCAGAAACCAATTATCAGAACCTGATTGTTCCTTCAATTTAGCAAAAATCACACGGATTCATGAATGTTCCTTTTTTCTTGATTGCATTGAATGTAAATGCATTCAAGCAGCTCTGTTATCCCGTTAAACCGTGGCCTCACTACGATCAGAAAGTTGTTCCTTATTATTATATTCCACCAAGTTTTTTCCATGAAAATGACATACAGGTGAACTTAAATGATACCACAAAATCACCAATTTGTTCACCCTGTGTGTGTGTGTGTGTGTGTGTTAAATCCGTACAGAAACATACTTGCTTTCTACATATGTCCGACTTTCTCCTACTTTAATATGTGTTTCTGCTTTCCAACAATGTCCACACCTTTCTTAAATGTCCCCACTTTCTAGGATCATCCTTACTCTCTAGAAATCTCCCCACTTTTTAGAAGTCCTGGTAATGTGTTCAGCACAGGTGGTCCCCATAAGTACAGGAAATTACACACGTACACACATGTTGCTTTTTGACCATTGACTAAAATGCAAAAAAACTATAGTGTCATTAGTCTCAGATGAAAACTGTACTCACAATGTGTGTGTGTGTGTGTGTGTGTGTGTGTGTGTGTGCGCGCGCACGCGCACGTGTGTGTGTATGTGTGTGTGTGTGTGTGTTTGTCTCACCAACAGAGATGGTCCACACAGCGAGGATCTTGATCTTAGCCTTGGTGTGAGAGTTGAACCTGCTGTGGTGGATGGGGTTCCTGATCCCGATGTACCTGTCCAGAGAGATGGCGCACAGGTGCATGATGGAGGCCGTGGAGAACAGGACATCCAGGTAGATCCACATGGGGCAGAGGTCAGAGGGCAGCGGCCAGCCATAGTCTATGAGGGGAGATAGAACATGTTAAATATAGCTGAGACTTTTATCCAAATCTTTCTATGTAATCAACATGTTGATCACAATTTATGTAAACAAGTATTTCCAAGGCACACCTTTATAATTATTAGGATAAATAAAAACAGGTTTGAAATCATTAAAATGTATACTATAGGACAGTAAACCAAAAATATGAGTGATTACAAATTATTCCTTGGATACTCTATTGATCTTTATCTTTTCTACTGTACGATTTTCAGGCTGGGGTGGAGCAAATTGGTCAGAACCGCTGTCAACGAGACAAGAAGATGGCTGGAGGGGAAGACATTTGAAATCCTCTTTTTGTCCACAGAGGGGAAATGTGCATCGTCAAGAGGGACGGTATAGATAGAGAAACTAATAAATAAAAAGGCATGCACCCTATCGTAGAAATGTATCGTAAGTCTCCTTTAATTACATATATGTCACTGTAACTTCCTTTCTTGGGTTGACAGTTTAAATTCACGCCATAGCTACTAAATGTTCTCAGACAGAAGGTGTCGTCTTGAGGGCAGCGGCCAGCCGTAGTCTATGAGGGGAGAGAATAGATTTGATTTAGCTGAGACTTTTATCCAAAGTTTTCTATGTGATCAACGAGACAAGAGGATGGCCGGAGAGAATAAATCGGAGAACTTTTATTCGTCCACAGAGAGGAAATGTGCATCGTCGCAGCAAAGGGTTACATAGAAAAACATGCACACATTAATACAAATACAGATCCAATAGTACACCTATAAGGTAGAAACACATGGTTTTATTTACTGGTGTCCAGTTTCCTTATACAGTATGTAAAGCTTGATGTATTAGAAAAGCGATGTTTTTGCGTATATGACAATATCTCAAAATATGATTTTATCACAATGTGATGACATGAGAGATGATTCATTATTGTTTTGAGTTACCGTCCAACCCATAGTGACCTTCCACCGTTATAAAAGTCAGTGATAATCAAACAAACGCACATTAAAAAGCCTCTCCTCTCTGATGACACAGAAACAGAAACATGTGTTTACTCATTTTAATGTGACTCTAATAAAATGCTTCAGTGGAGCTTTAGTGAAAAGATAATTACACACACTGATAAATGCAGTGAGTCATACAAGGAATCACAGCTGCTGCAGGCTTCAACACACACACACACACACACACACACACACACACACACTGATTCCATACAGCAAGTTAATTTTTAGAATTCATAATTGATGTTTATCTTTTAAGATAAATATTTGTATGCATGTTCCTTTATTAAAGACTTGAGCAAATATTAAAAGAGGTCCTATTATTCTTTTTTGGGGTGCTCCCATCCCTATAGTGTGTTCTATAGGTTTTAGTGCATGTAAATGGTCTGCAAAGGCTAAAATTAAGATATGTGAAAATGTGAATTGGTTAGATAAGAAATTAATCAACTATTTCAACTGTTTTTATTGATTTTCACTTTTGTCAAACACAGAACTGGGCACATGAAAATGCAGATGTATAATTTTACAAACAATCGAAGTACATTTATAAGAAATTCATCAAGATATTATTTTGCTGCTTTTTGTGCTTACTAAAACCACTTAAAAACTAAGTTGATAAATAGATTTTAAAGGATTTCTGATGGTAAGATGCTTCTCTGTTTGGTTTCTACTCAATTGGGGGACGATCGCCTGTTTATAGTTTATATTTTGTGGCTTTCTTTTGCCTTTGGACTTTCTGAGTAGCGTATTAATTGGTCTTTGTGGGCTATCAGTGTGAAGTCCTTTTATAATGTCTGTTCTAAACGATTGGGACATTTGAGTTTCACACACATCTTCATATTCAGTGTTTCCCAGAAGACTTCATGGGGCTCGGGGTGAAAGCGTTAGTTGAAGGTTCAAACAAAGCTTTGTTGAAAAGCAAAGAAAAGTGAAAATAATTCATTCAAAGAGAAGTGGAAACGGAGAAAATGAGTTCCCCCGAGAGGGAAGGGAAGGTCGAGGGGAGGAAAGACGAGGACATAAGAGAGAGAAGAAGAAATGTCTGAAGATGAAGCTGAGGCCAAGAACACACACACACACACACACACACCACACACAGTCACACACAGTCACACACACACACACACACACACACCGATAACATCAAAGCATTCCTCTGAATCTGGAGACAGATACAATGTAAGCAAAAATTGCCTTTTCTTATTTTCAAAGTAAAAGAAGATTAAACTTCATTTAGTTCAAATAAGGGTAGAGGTACCTCAGATTTTCAAAGTAAGAATGCATCGATCTGACATCCTACTTCATACATTTTCTAAATAAGGGTGCTTCAATTTTCAAAATAAAATTGCACATGATATCATCCTTCATAAATGTAACAGATGTTATCGATTTTCACTCTTATTTTGAAAGTCTATGATGTCCGTATATAAACGGTTTGACTCTTTGACGAAAAATATGTTGTTTTTTTTTGGTGAATTTGTATTTATTTTTCATTCAATCTCAGAAACTACAAGGAGCATAATCAAGCCTGTGGTTTATATAAACTCTTAATACGTTGATATGCAGACGGATCAATGTGAAAAAAAAGGTAGGTAGGCAGGCATGCAGGCAGGCAGGCAGGCAGGCAGCAGGCAGGCAGGCAGGCAGGCAGGCAGGCAGGCAGGCAGGCAGGCAGCAGGCAGGCAGGCAGGCAGCAGGCAGGCAGGCAGGGCAGGCAGGCAGGCAGGCAGGCAGGCAGGGCAGGCGGCAGGCAGGCAGCAGGCAGGCAGCAGGCAGGCAGGCAGGCACAGGCAGGCAGGCAGGCAGGCACAGGCAGGCAGGCAGGCAGGCAGGCAGGGACGGACGGACGGACGGACGGACGGACAGATAGATAGAGATACTTTATTGATCCCAATTTGGGAAATTATTTTGTCACAGAAGCAGAAGTGTGTTCAGACATTAAAATATAAATACTTTAAATACTTTAAAAAGTGGAAAAGAGAATTAACAATGAAAAATGAAATGAAAAATATTATATCAAATATAAACAATAAACAAAACAATAGAAATATTCTGGATAATTAAATCAAAAAGTCAAAAATACTACAGGATCTACTAAGTGGTTTCTTTCTCCTCTAAGCCTGTTTTTAGGCAGATGTTAAAAATATGTCCCTCTAATTTGTGTTGATCATGTTTGTGTGATTCTTGTGAAAAACACGCTGAGATATGTGTTTATTTTCTAGCTCTCTCAGAGCTGAAACACAAGCAGCTAATTACCGCTAACGTCTTATTAAAGTTTTTTTGTGTTGGTTTCCTGACAGCAGAACAAAAGAGGAGAGAGAAGAGGCAGCAAAATTACTCACAATTACTAAAGTGCCTCTTTTTCTTCTTCTTCTCTCTGAGTCTCTGTCGAGTTCAAATTAAATGATGACGGCCGACACAAAGAGAGGAAACAATGCCGATGATTAGAAACTGAAATGTGTGAGAGCTGAGAGCGAAGAGAGGAAACTAAGTGCGAAAATCCTAAAATATTTCCCCTGATTTTAGGAAAAAGCGTGTGAGCAGCCGGGTGATTGAACGGGTCTTTTGTTGGAGGATTATTCTGGTGTTTTTCTAAATTTGTCGACAAAATCCAACACCCACTGATGACATAAATTTATTATTTATAGTTTAAAAAATGTTCTAACATAGCTGTGCATTTATCCGACTAACAGGAGTGAATATCGGATTTGTTGGGGACTATTTTTAGTTAATCCACAATTAGTCACCAGTGAGTATTTGGAGCAGAAGGGAGGTGTGTAAATCAAAATTATATATATTTGAACCCTTTTCTACATGTGTCTTATTGCTAACAAACCCTGTCTAAAACCATCAATGTGTCCCAAAAAAAATATGTGGCAAATTCCTACTAACGATGTTAAATATATAACGTTTCATATTTTCAAAGAATTCCAATGTCTTTATTGTGTTTATCAAACAAGTTTGGGACTGTTTTAAGATACGGATTTATCCACATGTGAGGATTTGTAGCAGCAGGACAGTGTTTGTGGATTTGAGTTCAAATCTTAAAGGTCACCTATTCTGCAAAATCCACTCATCATGTCTCTTCTACGTCAACATGTGTCCCCTCTTCTTCCTGTCTCTTCTACGTCAACATGTGTCCCCTCTTCTTCATGGCTCTTCTACATCAACATGTGTCCCCTCTTCTCCATGTCTCTTCTACATCAACATGTGTCCCCTCTTCTTCATGTCTCTTCTACATCAACATGTGTCCCCTCTTCTTCATGTCTCTTCTACATCAACATGTGTCCCCTCTTCTTCATGTGTCTTCTACATCAACATGTGTCCCCTCTCCCTCATGTCTCTTCTACATCAACATGTGTCCCCACTTCTTCATGTCTCTTCTACATCAACATGTGTCCCCTCTTCTCCATGTCTCTTCTACATCAACATGTGTCCCCTCTTCTTCATGTGTCTTCTACATCAACATGTGTCCCCTCTCCCTCATGTCTCTTCTACATCAACATGTGTCCCCTCTCCTTCATGTCTCTTCTACATCAACATGTGTCCCCTCTTCTTCATGTGTCTTCTACATCAACATGTGTCCCCTCTCCCTCATGTCTCTTCTACATCAACATGTGTCCCCTCTTCTTCATGTGTCTTCTACATCAACATGTGTCCCCTCTCCCTCATGTCTCTTCTACATCAACATGTGTCCCCGCTTCTTCATGTCTCTTCTACATCAACATGTGTCCCCTCTTCTCCATGTCTCTTCTACATCAACATGTGTCTCCTCTTCTTCATGTGTCTTCTACATCAACATGTGTCCCCTCTCCCTCATGTCTCTTCTACATCAACATGTGTCCCCTCTCCTTCATGTCTCTTCTACATCAACATGTGTCCCCTCTTCTTCATGTCTCTTCTACATCAACATGTGTCCCCTCTTCTTCATGTCTCTTCCTCATCAACATGTGTCCCCTCTTCTTCATGTCTCTTCTACATCAACATGTGTCCCCTCTGTGTAAAGAGACTCTGAAAGTTTCAGGAACAAAGATTCTCTCTCTTTTTCTCCTGATCCATTTCTATAAAAACCTGTCTGAAAATGAGCTGATCAGATTTTGGACACTTTATGATGTCATAACGATGTTTTGGCTTGTGTAACCATTAGCCAATCAGCAACCAAGGTAAAAGATAAGATACTTTATTGATGCCAAATTGGGAATTTCTGTCTGTGAACCGTAATGAAATATGTAAAAACTGAAATATATGGTTTAATTTTTTTTAGACATTTTCCAAAAACAAGTTATTTATAAATGTATTTTTGTCAGCAAATCCTGTGAAAAGCCAGAATACACAAAAATAAGTCTGAACACTTTGACTTCCTGTCGTTGGGTGGTTTCTACTCACTGTAAATAATCATAGACTGTATATATAAATGGACGTAGTGTCCGTGACGTCACCCATAGGTTTCTGCAGAGTTGCTGAGAAGCCCTTGGTAGGCGGAGTCGGCCGCTGCCGTCTCGACAGTGACGTCAGAGTCTAACTCCCGCCTGCTCCGGCCTGATCCAAATAAGGGCAAAGAGGCGGAGCCGAGGCGGCATAAGATAATACTCCACCAGGCACCAACACAACAAACACGTCCGAGTTCAAGTTGTGTTCCCCTGATCAGCCTCGCATCTGAGCCCCTGTAGCATCCTGGAGCTAACAGAGCTAACGGAACTAGCAGAGGGACAGAAAGCTAGAAGCAGCATTCACCGCAGATACCTGTCCATCAAAGTGACCACGCCCTCATTTATGCAAAAACGTTAAGATCTAATATAACTAAAAGGGGTGCGTTATAAAACAATTCACTCCCCAATCCATTGTCATGAAGGTGGAATCTAACTCTATCCAAAATACGTTTTATTGCATCCAGGGCTAGAAACATGTTTATTTCTGCTGTAAAGTCAGGCATTTTAACATGGGGGTCTATGGAACTTGCTCCTTTCTGCAGCCATCCCCTATCGGCCAATAGATGAACTGCAGTTTGTGGCACTTCCTTATTGGCCTCCCGGCTCTGCCCCAGAGTTTGCCGCTTGTAAATAACCCAATTTGTGTTCTGTGAAACTGAAAAGGATATTACATTGTTTTTGTTACTATAGGTTAACTTCCTGTTTTATTTAGATGCTTTTATTTTGAAGAAGAGTTAGCGCTGTTGACAGGAAGTTGTTGTTGCTATGGAAACAACGTGACGGAGAAAAGGAGCGGAGATTAACGGAGAGAAGTAATATCTACATATAAAGACGGAGAAAGTAAAGGATAAAGTTTATGTTTAAGTGTTAGCACCCCCCGAAGAGGCACAATGTTGGTATTAACTATAATATACAAATGTAGGTTGTGTCCTAATTCGTTTATATGCTGTTTTGTAGCTTTGCTGGCTGTTTGCAGTTCACTTTTGGTAGTATGCTAAAGTGATTCTAATACGGATGGAGCCTAAATGTATTTGTTATTTTGTGTCTTTAAAGTTCTTACGTTGATATTGGAGATTTCAATACATTCATAATGTAATGTTCCACAATAGGAGTCGGAAACAGGCCTCAAGTTCTTAGGTTTAATAGCTCCTTTGGTAGCATACAAATACAGGTTCATAGGTCACAGGTTACAGGTCGCAGGTTCAACATCACTCTAGTTCTCCACTCACTAACTCACACACAACACAGCAGGGTCAACGTCACTCTAGTACTCCACTCACTAACTCACACAACACAGCAGGTTCAACGTCACTCTAGTACTCCACTCACTAACTCACACAACACAGCAGGTTCAACGTCACTCTAGTACTCCACTCACTAACTCACACACAACACAGCAGGGTCAACGTCACTCTAGTACTCCACTCACTAACTCACACACAACACAGCAGGTTCAACGTCACTCTAGTACTCCACTCACTAACTCACACACAACACAGCAGGTCAACGTCACTCTAGTACTCCACTCACTAACTCACACAACACAGCAGGGTCAACGTCACTCTAGTACTCCACTCACTAACTCACACACAACACAGCAGGGTCAACGTCACTCTAGTACTCCACTCACTAACTCACACAACACAGCAGGTTCAACGTCACTCTAGTACTCCACTCACTAACTCACACACAACACAGCAGGTTCAACGTCACTCTAGTACTCCACTCACTAACTCACACACAACACAGCAGGGTCAACGTCACTCTAGTACTCCACTCACTAACACACACAACACAGCAGGGTCAACGTCACTCTAGTTCTCCACTCACTAACACACACAACACAGCAGGGTCAACGTCACTCTAGTTCTCCACTCACTAACACACACAACACAGCAGGGTCAACGTCACTCTAGTACTCCACTCACTAACTCACACACAACACAGCAGGGTCAACATCACTCTAGTACTCCACTCACTAACTCACACAACACAGCAGGTTCAACGTCACTCTAGTACTCCACTCACTAACTCACACACAACACAGCAGGGTCAACATCACTCTAGTACTCCACTCACTAACTCACACAACACAGCAGGGTCAACGTCACTCTAGTACTCCACACCCTAACACACACAACACAGCAGGGTCAACGTCACTCTAGTTCTCCACTCACTAACTCACACACAACACAGCAGGGTCAACGTCACTCTAGTACTCCACTCACTAACTCACACACAACACAGCAGGGTCAACATCACTCTAGTACTCCACTCACTAACTCACACAACACAGCAGGTTCAACGTCACTCTAGTACTCCACTCACTAACTCACACACAACACAGCAGGGTCAACGTCACTCTAGTACTCCACTCACACACAACACAGCGGGGTCAACGTCACACACTCTCCAGCCCTCCCCCTCTGCTCCCCCAACCACAGGCCCGCACACCGACCAGCATGACTGCAGCTCTGTGATTGGCAGAGAGACGGGGGATGCTTGAGTGACCCACACAGCACCCTATACAGGGTCGCTACAATATCATCAGTCAAGTCTTCGACCATTATTCGGAGGGAAATGCTACACTCACTATGTAGATCTTTAAAAACAGAAATATTTAGTTTCAAGTTTGAAGAAAACTTAATGAAGAACAAAAGAGATGTGTCTCTTTAAAAAGCCTCGTGCATCAGCTGCAAAATGCATCGTCACAAAGCTAAAAACAGGTCTGTCTTTCTGAGAAACTCTTGACAAATATCTATATTTTATTGCACAATACACCAAATGCATGCCTTTAGCTGGTAGTGGAGTATTTTCAGTTTTCCGTCCATATCACTATTTCTCTGACTGTTTCCTGAACGCACGCTCGCCTCCTCGGGGAAAAATGTGAGAATTTTATTTCTGTGTTTCCTCCGTGTTCAGGAACTTCCATTAGAGCTCGTCTCAGTTTTTTTTTAAAACCCTCGACACAGAAAATGACGGACAGGCATCAGATACACACGGCGGGTTAGATGTGGGTTAGATACTCTTCATGGAAAATAAACTCAGAGTAAATTCCCACGTCTAACATTTAGTGTCCTGAGAGACACCAAAGATCTAAGATTGCTCAAATGTTGGCCTCATCATTTCAGTACGGTAGTTTCTCAATAAATACCATTTTTTGTTGGATTTTTAACCAAAAGTTGTTGAAATGTACCACCGAACATAATGAGAAGATTCCTGATGTGTGCAAAATGTCATATATGTTGTATTTTATACCTTTATTATTGTATTTTAGTTTGTTTGTTTGCATTCTTATGACTTTTTCAGATGAACGATCAATGCATAAACAGGGTTTGTCATTTAGAAATGGAAAGCAAAATGTATGCAAACACAAATCAAACAATGGTTTGTAGTGGTTATATGTACAAAGAGAAAGTAATGCCCGAGCAGTGAGCCTCATACACAGCAATGGGTGTATATGCATGTAAACATATGCACGTCTAAAATAAGTGTTTTATGCACTTTGAAATATAAAATGCCTCGTGTTGAAATAATCGGCTCTGTAAGTGAACTCGTATTGTCTTGTAGTCTCGTTTAGAAATGGCTAAATGACATACTCTCACACACACTTACTCTACACACACTAATAAACACTGACACACACTAATACACACTAATTAAGTCTGACACACACTAATTAAGTCTGACACACACTAATACACACTGAAAAAACACTGACACACACTCATATACACTAATACACACAGACATACTCGGCTATAATCAAAAGAAATAATCGGCTCTGTAAGTGAACTCGCCTTGTCTTGTAGTCTCGTTTGGAAAGGGCTAAATGTTTTTGCAGATACAGAAATATTAAAATTGAATGTTAATGGGAAGAAGACTAAATATCTTGCAGAGGAAACAGCTGTTCTTCACCGAGTCTGGGTCTATTCAGAATACTTTAATGTCCATTACATTTACATATAATGGAAATGGTTCTTTGGCACTGGCAAATCGGATCAAATAGAACTCACCATGCACACTACATGCACACTACATGCACACTACATGCACACTACATGCACACTACATGCACACTACATGCACACTACATGCACACTACATGCATACTACATGCACACTACATGCACACTACATGCACACTACATGCACACTACAGGAGTGAAACTGCATCTCACATCTCTTAGTGCTTTTCAGGGTTTTCATAACGCACTTTAAAATGCCTTGAAATCAACTCTATAAGTGAACTAGCTTTGTCTTGTAATCTCGTTTGGAAAGGACTACATGTTTTAAGAGAAATAAACAATTATTTATTAATGGAAAAAAGACAAAACACCTTGCAGAGGAAACAGCAGCACTGAGTCTGGGTCTATACACACACATCTGGATATTTCCTCCTTTTTCTTTCCTCTTTCAGCTGATTCAGATTCAGAATACGTGTGTGTGTGTGTGTGTGTGTGGTGTGTGTGTGTGTGTGTGTGTGTGTGTGTGTGTGTGTGAGTGTGTGTGTGTACATGACTGATTTCATTGTGCATCATCACAGTTTCTGTCATGGTAACACCTCGCCCCCCCCCCCCCCCCCATGAGTCACAGGGTGTCATGTGACCCTCTGACTCACCTGCATTATTAAAGCTCTGATATCTCAGGTGTGTGAACCGGAAGGAGCAACATGTGACAGGAGAAGAGAGAAAGTCATGTGATCAGACAGAGAGGCAGTGGGGGTCAGGAAATCACTTTACACACCATGAACCTGCAGAAAAGACATGCACAAAATAACATGCATACTGTGATCTCCCTCTGTATAATGTGACACTAACACACACTGGAATACACACTGACACACTAACACACACTGACACACTAACACACACTGGAATACACACTGACACACTAACACACACTGGAATACACACTGACACACTAACACACACTGGAATACACACTGACACACTAACACACACTGAAATACACACTGACACACTAACACACACTGACACACTAACACACACTGACACACTAACACACACTGAAATACACACTGACACACTAACACACACTGACACACTCACACACACTGAAATACACACTGACACACTAACACACACTGACACACTCACACACACTTACTAATAAAGTCTGACACACTCACACACACTTACTAATAAAGTCTGACACACCTTAATACACACCGACACACACTCACACACACTCACACACACTAATAAACACTGACACACAGAGGGGGAGGGAAACTAAATAACTGATTGAAATGAAATGTTTTCTGGTTGGTTTACGAGCAGGTTTCTGTTTCCTGAAAGCAGATCTGATTGGATGAGAAACCTGAGTTTCTGCACACAGACGTTACTGCAGAGCTAATCTCCATAAAGTACCAGCTGTTTAATGTATGCACGAGGAGAAAGAAGGTTTAGCAGCAGAGGAAGAGGTCACAGTTTATCAGAAGCTTCACACACTTTGCCTCAAACATCATGAGCAGAATTAGAGCCGCGCTAATGGAGCAGCAGAGGAGCTTAAAGCAGGAAGTTAACACTATATACAACTCAAAGAAATATCACTCATATTTACATGATTAGCCAATTATAGTGATGTTACACTGTAAACAAGCAATACACAGAACGCTGCTGCAGGCCGGAGAGGAAGGGAAATACTTCCTACACACACATTTAAAACACTGAGATACTAGAGATAAAACTCACTTATATTAGAGATAAAACACACTTATATTAGAGATAAAACTCACTTATTTTAGAGATAAAACACACTTATTTTAGAGATAAAACACACTTATATTAGAGATAAAACACATCCCTTCTTTTTCTTTGCAAAACACTCAAAGGCTTTATTTTCATATGCGATATAGGTACAGTGCAATTTAGGCAATGAAAATGTAAAGATCCCGGTTCCTTAAACTATGCAACACTTAAAATAAAATATAAAATAAATGGTGCATTAGACGCAGTGTAGAACCAGGTTATCTTTGCTCACTGCCTCACAGAAACAAAGGTCTTATATAACTCTTGATGTTACACTGCCCTACTTCTCGGGGTAAAATGTGAGCTCAGATTATTAAAGCCTCAAACTGTCAGAGGGCTTTCCTCCAGAACATCCTCAATATAAATGTCTCAGTCGAGTTTAATCTATTTAACCTTCAAGATGCCATTTGCTCCATGCTGTTGTTCACGTGTGCCGCAGTCACGTCAGCATGTAATCACTTTATCACGAGCTGCCGACAGGAAGTCTGCTGATGCGTCCGGACAATTAGACTCACAGCAGTTTCCTACCAGGGTTCAACATGCATAAATAAGATCTGTGTTAATTCTGGAAGATGTGCATCACACACAGGAGGGATTCTACCATTTCATCCTATGATAGTGTTAGAAAGATCTCACTGGTCACCGGCTTGATCTTCAATCTCAGGATCCATGTATTTCTGATCCTCTCAAGAATGGAAGTAGTCAAAACGAATTTGTTGGTATTTTTCTCAAAAATCTCGAAATTCTGACTTTTTCTCAAAAATCAAAAAGAATGAGTTTTTCTCAAAGTTCTGACTTTTTCTCAAAAATCTTCAAATTTTGACTTTTTCGAAAAAAATCTAAAAAAAATCTGACTTTTTCTCAAAAATCGCAAATGTATGACTTTTTTTGAATACTTAAACATTTGAATAATCCCTGGTCCCCGGCTTGAGCTTCAATCTCAGGATCCATGTATTTCTGATCCTCTCCAGAATGGAAGGAGTCATCACATACAGAGCATCAACTAGTTCCTGAACAGTGTCCTTCACATGCTGATATCCAAGAGAGGGAGTTACACAGTCACAAGATGGAGGAATAGAAAGCAGTATTCAATGTTTAGTTCAGATGAGCTCCACGTCAGAAATGATCATGCTTGTCATATGTCTCTCCATAGAGGCTGAATCATCATGTTAATCACATAGCTATCATATGCCTAAAACAGTCCTGTGCTCTTCTAGGTAATCAACATCCTGTCATGTACAGAGCTACAGTTGGGATACCTTTGATATCATGTGACTCTCAGATTGAAGGAGTACATTCAGTATTTTACCAACAGTTATCTTATGAAGAGTTATTCGTGCATTCTCCTAGGAATTTACAACAACCCGTTTCCATTTGCGCTCGTTACATGCACTCGGTCTTTTCAAGATAAAGATTATAGACAATTTCATGGGATCTACTTAGTAGGTACAGGAAACGTTGGAGGTTTAGGTGAGGAAAAGGTTGGGTTACAATATCTAAAGAAAGAGCAAAGTCACGTAATAACTAAGTCAAAGTTTAGGTTAAAAACAACGGAAGTTTAAATGTTGTGCGACAAATACATTCTGGTTTCATCGGCCAGGAAAACTCCTTTCTTCCTACCCTCTCTAAAAAAAACATTCCCATACGGCTCCTCTTCACTCACAGCCACTCTTATAGTGAAATAAATACTGTGAAGTATGTAAAAGTAATATATTGTCTTGTGCATTCTATGTGTCTAATCTACGGATATCTCCTGAACTTCCCCACTCAATCTATCAAGACCCGAGCAGTTCTATTAGAAGTCCAAGGTAAGGCACGGGCCGGCGCATGTCGCTCAAAGGAATCCCTCGCCATATGAACTTTGATCCTCGGAGAAAGAGAGGCAGAACGTGTCTACTCCCTTAGGATAGGTCTGAGGAACAGGGGTAGGAAGAGAGAAGTAAGAAACAGAGGAAGAGAGGCACAACGTGTCTACGTAAATGCACTCTCCTAAAATAGTTTGAGGGAAAGGGGTGAAGAAATACAAAGTAAGAAACTGAAATGAAAAGGCACCACATTGCGTAAATGCTTCCCCTTAGAATAGGGTGGAAATTATGAGAAGGGGACAGGGACACAAGTGAAGAGGGACAAAAGAGGCACAACGTGTCTACGTAAATGCACTCCCCAAAGGGAAAGAAAGTAAAAAGTATAAGCAGAGAGGCATTCATGTCTATGTGTCAAGATCTTAAAGGTAACAAGGGATAGGACTTATGTTTTAGATCTTTTAAAGATATTCTATCAGAAACTGAATTGTCATGATTTGTGATGGATTGGAGCCGTCTTAAATGTAGATTTTACTGAGTTTTCTCAATTCAGGTGCACCTCTCTGCTCCTGATAATCAATATATATCAATCAATCATTATATAATTACTCTGCTAGTAGTTAGCTTCAGCAGCAACGGTCAAAGTGGCTAAAGATAGAAAAAGCATTGATAGAAAATCCAAATGTGACAGACAGGCGACGGAGAGAGTAAATCAAAACAGATCTCCTGGGTTTGGCTCCATGTGACTCTTGCTTCTGAATCTGAGGATTTAAAGGCAGCGTTTGCTTTAAAACTGAAGAGATGTGGATTTATTTGGAGAGAAGAAACAGATCTTAATCTTTTAAGTAAATCTCATCCTGCACAGATGCACGTCTAAAAAGAGAGAGAGAGCTTTGAAACACAAGAGTCTGTCTGCGAGGAAAGATCCACAGAAGAGAGGAGGAGAGGGAGTTAAAGAGTGTGAAGTGAAGAAGAGGAGAGAGGAGAGAGGAGAGAGGGAGTTAGAGAGTGTGAAGTGAAGAAGAGGAGAGAGGAGAGAGGAGAGAGGGAGTTAGAGAGTGTGAAGTGAAGAAGAGGAGAGAGGAGAGAGGAGAGAGGGAGTTAGAGAGTGTGAAGTGAAGAAGAGGAGAGAGGAGAGAGGAGAGAGGGAGTTAGAGAGTGAGAAGTGAAGAAGAGGGAGTGTTATGACCGTATTCAAAGCTTACCTCCTTACCTCTCATCAATCCCAACTAAGGCTCCAGTGGGGACCTTGCTCCCTGCGTTTTGCCTCTCCACCTCTGTTTCTTACTCTCTTACTTGCTACCCTTTTCCCTCAACCTATCCTAAGGGAGTGCTTATTCTTCTTTCTTCCTTCTGTCTGTCTGTGTCTGTGTATTCTCATGTTCCGATTAATCCCAGCTTCCCCCAAATCTGTGTTTTGTGTCTACATCTACGCCGGGACCCGGAGCCGTGTCTGATCCGGTCTGCTGTGGTCGTGTGCCCTGGATCCTCTATCCTGAGTTCCGGATTAAATCGTGGACTTCGGGTCGTGGCTGGGCGTGTCTCTGCGGTCCTGCCTGGGTCTCGTCATGCTGCTTCCCTGATGGCTCCCACAGGATTGTTTTTGACATCTTCGTGGATTCGTCTTCTTATTATAGACACATGCATTTCCAAACATTTGGTCTACCTACGCTGTAGAATGTATTATCTCTTCGATTTACACACGGCATCTATTGCACGTCTGTCCGTCCTGGGAGAGGGATCCCTCCTCTGTTGCTCTCCCTGAGGTTTCTCCCATTTTTTCCCTTTAAACTGTGGGTTTTTTCTCTGGAAGTTTTTCCTTGTACGATGTGAGGGTCTAAGGACAGAGGGGGTCATTTTTCTCATACTGCTATTCTGCACTAACTGTGCTGTTGTATTTGCTGTAAAATGTTTTTACTGTAGGGTACTTTTTTATTATATGTACAGCACTTTGGCTCGACCAAAAATCATTATATAAATGTGCTATATAAATGTGCTATATAAATAAAACTTGATTTGATTTGAAGAGAGAGAGAGGAGAGAGGAGAGAGGGAGTTAGAGAGTGAGAAGTGAAGAAGAGGAGAGAGGAGAGAGGGAGTTAGAGAGTGTGAAGTGAAGAAGAGGAGAGAGGAGAGAGGAGGAGAGGGAGTTAGAGAGTGTGAAGTGAAGAAGAGGAGAGAGGAGAGAGGAGAGAGGGAGTTAGAGAGTGAGAAGTGAAGAAGAGGAGAGAGGAGAGAGGAGAGAGGAGAGAGGGAGTTAGAGAGTGTGAAGTGAAGAAGAGGAGAGAGGAGAGAGGAGAGAGGGAGTTAGAGAGTGAGAAGTGAAGAAGAGGAGAGAGGAGAGAGGAGAGAGGAGAGAGGAGAGAGGGAGTTAGAGAGTGTGAAGTGAAGAAGAGGAGAGAGGAGAGAGGAGAGAGGGAGTTAGAGAGTGAGAAGTGAAGAAGAGGAGAGAGGAGAGAGGAGAGAGGAGAGAGGGAGTTAGAGAGTGTGAAGTGAAGAAGAGGAGAGACTTTAACCTGCTGTCTGATTCAAAAACCTAGAGAGAGGAAGAGGAGGAGGAAGATTAAGAGGAAGGAGGAAGAGGAAGGAGGAAGAGGAAATTAACGTCAATCCAGGAAAAAATCGATAGGAGTTCTGCGCCTCTGAAGATCAGCTGGTAGCACATTTCTTTTGTTAAGTAACATATGTTTTATAACAACCAATAAAGCCCACAAAGATCAATGCTACCCTAATTAAACACATACACACACACACACACACACACACACACTCACACACACACACACACACACACACACACACACACACACACACATACACTCACACACACACTCACACACACACTCACACACACTCACACACACACACACACTCACACACACACTCACACACACTCACACACACACACACACACACACTCACACACACACTCACACATACACTCACACACACACACACA
>CM062274.1:33393382-33403382 GCA_031216635.1 Dissostichus eleginoides
CTGCAGCCTCATTAATAACCGCTCATAACTTCATCTCTCCATCAGTTTCTTATTGGCATCAACATCTCTTATTCACCTTCTCTCTGTGTGTCCTCTCAGAGGTGGGAAGTAGTGGAGTACAAATACTTCGTTACTGTACTTAAGTACATGTTTCTGGTATCAGTACTTTACTCCACTACTTATTTTTCTGACGACTTTTTACTTTGACTTCTTACATTTTGAACACAAATACCTGAACTTTCTACTTCTTACATGTTGAACCCAAATACCTGTACTTTCTACTTCTTACATGTTGAACCCAAAGACCTGTACTTTCTACTTCTTACATTTTGAACACAAATACCTGTACTTTCTACTTCTTACATGTTGAACCCAAATACCTGTACTTTCTACTTCTTACATGTTGAACACAAATACCTGTACTTTCTACTTCTTCCATTTTCCAAACAGGCTGGTTCCTTTAGTTTGAATGTGTGTTTGGTGGCGTGATCATTATTATTTAGAGTCATTGCGTGCCTATTGATTTGAACACGATCCGTGTATCCATAATTTCCTGGTCTTCTCTAAAGATGAGGGACCAATGAAAACGTTGTCATGTTGCCGTTGTTCAGCATGGAAACATTCATTAGCTAACAATGACATTATTGTTCTATTAATATAAAGGGAGGTCAGGTACTCTTTAAAACAGCTGCTAGTTATGGGTACTTTTTACTGAAGTACATTTCAAAGCCCATACTTCTTTACTTTGACTTGAGTAAAGAAGTTTAGTCAGTACTTCTACTTTCACCAGAGTATTTTTAAACACGAGTATCTGTACTTCTACTTGAGTATAGGATGTGTGTACTTCTACTTGAGTAAAGGATGTGTGTACTTCTACTTGAGTAAAGGATGTGTGTACTTCTACTTGAGTAAAGGATGTGTGTACTCTTGCCCTCTCTGGTCCTCTCATCATTAAGCAAAGCTCTGTTTGCCTTAAGAGTCGTTGTTAAAGAGCAGAAACATGCACTGTGTGTTTGTGTTTAGCATCGTGGCTAATCACTTCTCCTTCTTCTGTCTTCTCATTAAAGAAACGTGCAGGCTAATCACTGAAGGCCTTTTCTGTTTGAGGGAAGCGCTCTTCCATCAGACTCATTTACTGCCACTCGTTTCATGCAAATGGATTTAAGACTCGGGGCTTTAATCTTCGTGTGAGCAGCGAACTGAGACGTTTACCAGAGGGAGTTAGTGAGGATCATCAGGAACTAAAACACTGTGGAAGGTGTGAAGAGGTGAAGAAGTACTCAGATCTGTACTTGAGTAAATGTAGAAGTACTCAGATCTTGTACTTGAGTAAAAGTAGAAGTACCAGAGTGTAGGAATACTCTGTTTCAGTAAAAGTCCTGCATTCAAAATGTTCCTCAAGTAAAAGTAGAAAAGTATTCTCATCAAAATATAGTGAAAGTAGCGACAGTAAAAGTAGTCATTGTGCAGATTGGTCCATTTCAGAATAATATATATGATATGTTTTATAATGATTGATCATGAAAGTGTTCTCAAAGCTGGTAAAGGTGCAGCTAGTTTGAATGACTTTGTATACTGCAGGGTAGCTTGAGGATTTACTCCAGGTGGAACTAAAGTCTGATTTAACACTTGATTATATTTCACATCATTCATCCACATCTGTGAAGTAACTGAAGGGATTAAATACATGTAGTGTACTTTTTTTTTGTATTCCTGGCACTTACAGAGGCAAAGAGATTTTTCCTTCAAGGAATCAGGGTAACACAAAGTGAGTAATTGAGGTGAAGTATTTCTCTAAATGAAATTCCTGCGGTTTCTTTTCTCCGTGCTGAAAGACTCCAAGCGAAGACCTGTTGAGTCTCTGATAAAGAAACCATTATTTTTTGTGTGAGGTCGTTCTTTGAAAGTAAATGTCGCACTTTAAGTGATTTATTTCTCCATGCTGTCATGTAACTTACATTTGGACCACTTTTCTTCTTATCTGCAGAAAGCCTCAGACATGCAGGCAGGAGCAGTTTGAAACTCATCAAGACTTTTTGAGGCAAGATTTCCTGGTAACAGTAACTCATATATAAACCATCAATATGTGGGTCAAGTGTTCCGTCATCCAATGCATGTGATCCAGTCTTCATGCTGTCAGATCAATTATAATTTGGACCACTTTCTCCTGCAGACAGGGCCTCAAACATGCAGGCAGAAGCAGAGGTAAGATTTCATGGCTATAGAAGGCCACTATATTATGTGGGTTAAGGATTTCTACATCTAAACTACATCTGGACCACTTTCCTCCTGCAGAGAGAGCCTTGAACATGTTAGTCAAGACCTTTTCTCTGTTCTCAGGAATGATTTCATGGTGTTATGAGGCGACTAACTGATGTACCAACCATCAATATGTGACTGTAAGCCTTCCTTCATCAAATGCATGTGATTTAGTCTCCATGCATGTCATCTGAATTACATTTGGATCCCTTACTCCTGCAGACAGGGTCTCCAACATGCAGGCAGGAGCAGTTTTTTAAAACTCTTTCATGGCTATAGAAGGCGTGCAACTGATATATAAAACATTATTATGTGGGTGAAGAATTCCTTCATCTAAATGACCCTTTCTCCTGCAGAGAGAGCCTTGAACATGTTAGTCCAGACTTTTTCTCTGTTCTCAGGCATGATTTCATGGTGATATGAGGCGAGTAAGTGATGTACCAACCATCAATATGTGACTATAAGTATTCCTTCATCAAATGCATGTGATTTAGTCTCCATGCATGTCATCTAAATTACATTTGGTGCCCTTTCCTCCTGCAGAGAGAGCCTCAAACATGTTAGTAAATACTTTTCTCTGTTCTCAGGCATGATTTCAGGGTGATATCAGGCAACTAAGTGATGTACCAACCATCAATATGTGACTGTAAGTATTCCTTCATCAAATGCATGTGATTTATCCTTCAGGCTGTCTTCTAAATGACACTTTCCTCGTGCAGAGAGAGCCTCCAACATGCAGTTAGTCTCGTCAGATAACAAATCAGACTCTGAGTGGGGAGAGAAGCTGCGAGCCTGTGAGCAACACACCAAATGTCCCTTTTACCAAATCTCACTTTTACCGAAACCCCCGGACACAAGCGTCAATTATCAATCATCCATCTTACCGTACAGGATGGTCACCATGGAGACCGGCATGACCAGTATTCCCAGCAGCATGTCAGCGACGGCCAGAGACATCAGGAAGTAGTTGGTGGCGTTTTGCAGCTTTTTCTCCAGCGAAACAGCCAGAATCACCAGAATGTTCCCCATCACCGTGAGGGCGATGACAACTAAAATCAGCAACGCCGCCCAGTTCTTCTCCGCCATGCCGTGACACCGAGAAGAGGCGAAGATACGGACGCCATCTTCCCCGTAAAGCCCCTCGAAGTTAGTCCAGTTCCCCATTTGCACGTCAAGGATGGCGTCTTTCCCACCAAGACATCCAGAGTTCGTCACGTTCTTCACGCTTTCCTGGAATCCACGTGGAGACCAGGTGTTTGACTCCAGAGAGGAGACGGTTCTCGAGATAAAGTCTGACAGGTTTCCTCCGCCACGCAGGTTCATGGCGAGGGATTTGAGACGGAAACGCTACTCATTCAGATCCATAAAATCTACAGTTTTTTTCAAATAGACCTTGCTGAATGATGTGTTGACTTTGATCCTTTCTCCTCTATCTACTTGTCTTTCATCCTTTCTTTATAACTAATGCTGTTGATGTGTTGTGATTTTAAAAAGGTGTCTATTATCATCTGGCTGAGGACAACAGCTGGAAAGTCTCGTCATTTGAAACTCACCAAAACAAATCCCTGGTTCACTATTCCTTCAGCTTGATAAAAGCTTCAGTTTTTTATAAATAAACCTCGGTAAGTTGCTGAGAGAGGATCAGAAGCTGAATGATGTCACGACATTAACTCCGACAGGTTCATGGCGTGGGATTTGAGATGAAAACGCTTCTGATTCAGCTCAATGAAATCTTCAGTTTTTGCAAAATAAACCTTCCTGAATGATGTGTTGACTCCTCCGATTTGAAGCAGAAACACCTCAGGACTGTCGCCTGGAAAATGGGTCAGAGTGGAGGAGGTAAGAGGAAAGTCTCGTCATCATTTGCGGTTTTGGAAACTCTCCAAAACAAATCCTCGCTTCACTATTCCTTCAGCTCCATAAAAGCTTCAGTTTTTCTAAATAAACCTCTGTAAGTTGCTGAGTCGTCTTCAGAGAGGATCAGGAGCTGAATGATGTCACGACTTTAACTCCGACAGGTTCATGGCGTGGGATTTGAGACCAGAACGCCTCAGGAAAACGGGTCGGAAAGGAGGAAGAAAGAGGAAAGTCTCGTCATCATTTACTCGCCTTATATTTGTGGAGAATCTCCCCAAAAAATCCTTGGTTCACTATTCCTTCAGCTCCAGATATCACCAGTTTTTAAAGCTCTTGGGATATTTCCACATCTGTATCCTAAAAGACAGCAAAGTCTCCTGGTCCTTATATAAGAAGAGCTTTCTTTTTGGTGGATTTTTTAGGTTTTCCAGAGTTTCGGATCAGATCAGGACTCCTGAGAGACGACAGGTTTCCAGATGAAATCCGACAGGTTCATGGCGTTGGATTTGAGACGGGAACGCCTCAGGAACGCTGCCTGGAAAATGGGTCAGAGTGGAGGGAGGAAGAAGAAAGTCTCGTCGTCATTTACTCTCTTTTATCCCCTCAGGTGAAGCCGTAAACATCACACCGCCTATCACTCCTCGGGTAATTGTTTTTTACTCCGTCAGCCTTGCATCGTGTGACGGAGGATCAACAGATGAGAACAGAAATATAACTGTATTTGCCTGTAAAACTGTGACAGCGTACCAACAGATCCAGTTTGGTTTCGCTCGAAAAAGCAAATGTTTGGAGTGATCTTGACTCACATGTTTTCAGTGCCTCTCATCTTCTGATTATAGAATCTGTTTGATGTTCTGCAGGTTTCCCATCCTTGAAGTCTGCACTCATCATAAAAACATCAGGCCCATCTGAAGTCTGCGAATCGTACAAATCTAACAATTTCATCTCCTCCACTTTCACTGCATTAGCTTCCTGAAAGGTTCATGTATCTTTGTCGTGGATGTATTAAGTATACCTGTGCAGAACACTCTATAGCTGTGTGTGTGTGTGTGTGTGTGTGTGTGTGTGTGTGTGTGTGGGTGTGTGTGTGTGTGTGTGTGTGTGTGTGTGTGTGTGTGTGCGTGTGTGTGTGTGTGTGTGTGTGTGTGTGTGTGTGTGTGTGTGGGTGTATGGGTGTGTGTGTGTGTGTGTGTGTGTGTGTGTTCACCAGTGTGTGTGTAAATCCTCGGGTGTCCTTGTTGTCTCGTCCCTGCACCTGTGAGAGTGCGTTGGCAGATTGATGATGAACATGATGATATTTGACGTATTTGTGTGTGTGGGTGTCGGTGTGTGTGTGTTTGTGTGTGTGTGTGTGTGTGTGTGTGTTACCCTAAAACTAACTTTCTCCCCTCTCTTCACACACACTCACTGTTCCGATAAGAAACTCCTAAAGATCCTAGATTGTGTCAACACTCCTGAGATGTTCAATATCTCCCTTCTCCTTGAATGATCCCTCCATGGGAAAATGTCAGCAACTCTCCAAAAAAAAAATAAAATCTTTAGTTCAGTATTCCTTCTGCTCCATAAATTCTTCTGTTTTTTAAAAATAAAGCTCTTGGGATATTTCCACATCTGTGTCGTTAAAAGACAGCAATCAAAGAGAGGAATAAGTCTCCTGTTTTTAGCTTTTTTTAGGTGTATTTGAGGTTTCCAGAGGGCGTGGGGAAGTTGCTGATCCGTCTTCAGAGAGGATCAGGAGCTGAATGATTTCTGCTGCCTCCCTCCTCACATGCTGCCTCCCTCTCTCCCCCCTCTGGTATCTTATTGGCTCTCTCTCTTTCTCTCTCGTTCTCCCTCTTTCTCCCTCACACTCATTGCATCCGGTTTTTCGCTGATTCTGTACTCGACTGCACTCCCTTTATCTCCCCCGTGCCTCTGAAGTCCATTTCAATTTAGTAGTAGTGCACATTTTATCTACATTTTTATAAATTCTGCAGAAGAAAAAGCTAATGAATTAAAGGGCTCAAACTAATAGAAATGTGCCAGATGTAGCCATAGAGGTTCATTTGCATCTGCAGTCCCTGGGAGGTTAATGGCACTCAAATCACAAAAACACAATTCATTCACAACTCACAGCACATATAAAGCACATCTGCACAATGAAAAGCCCTGATACACAAACACATTATCACACAACAGAGGATAAAAGCTAATGTGCACAGACAATATGAAAAACAATGTTGTGTCTGTCCGAATTTAGCTCAGATTTTGACTGATTTCCTAAAAAAGGAGCTGTTGATACTGTAATGTTTACCACCTCATTACTGCTCTGTTGTTGTGACGTTACGTCTGTGAATCAGAGATACAGGGCTCCTTAGGTTAATGTCAGGTTGTGTGCACCTATCAATTAAACACAGAGTTTTATCCCAGGTCAAATAAAGGGTCCTTTTGTTTTCAGTGACCGTATGCCAACGTCTGTTTCCGTGTATCTTTTTAATTTTAATCTTAATTTTATAATAACTTGTATTGAAATAACATGGCACAAAGAACACACATGTTGTACATCAATGGGGCTACAGTTACACATGTTACAACAGTCAAAAACAACCACTGATCTGCTTCCATTATTACTATCGTACATCAATTGGAAAGCCATACATAGTCGGCCTTCACTTGAAGGCGTTCAATATTTATAGCACATTCAAAACCAAAACAGACCAGTGAGTTACAGTGATGTTTAAACAGAAAACAGTCAATAATAATATGAGTCATAATAATGAAACAATACAAAGACAAACAAATACATAAAAGAAGAAGGGGGGGTTTCCGCGTGTCTTTTCCGATCCTTTTGTTGTCGAGCCCAAAATATAATTCCCTGACTTTCTGCACCTTCCTAGGAATCTTTGACTACACCAGAAAGTTAAGAACCACAAACTGTTGGATTTAACCATTTCATTTAAAAAGTATTTATTTCGTTAACCTGGAGACTGTTTAATCGGAAAAAAACAAATTGTTGCTCCTATAAGCTGTGCTATGGAAATGTACGCAACTCACCATGTGACCTCACCTTTATAGTGGTCTGTAATAGTATCTTTAACCGTAATGAAGTCAAAGCCAACTTTAGTATCAATTTCAATTAAAAGAAATTGCATTAAATGGTTGTCCGGTAGACTAGACTTCTAAACGGATGAATACATGACAATGAATGCGTTGCTTCTTCATCTAATGGTGAGTCTTCCAGCGTTAGTCCGAGTTATTGTGTAACAGGTCAAGATAATATTGATAACTGGCGACCCCCTGCGGTCCATTGAGGATAAAAGACTACAATTGCAATCTTTCAGAAGGATCAAATATGGGCAATTTGTGGTGAAGACACCGAAGAAAACATTCCTGATTCTTAAACCGTCGTCATCTGAGAAACATAACGACAGTCTGAGTTGTCTCATCATTTTATTGGGGTTTTGCCTGTTTTCTTTTGATTTGTTGTTACTCTTGTAAAGGCCTATTTTCTTTGTTGAAAGTGCGTGGAAACAATATTCATTTGATTCTGATTTACCACTCGAGAAACAAACCATCATCTTGTGGAAGTGTCCGTGTCGAAAGGCGTCTAGAAAGCAGCAAACTGTCTGATATTGAATTTGTTTAATTTCCTGTCGCTGCTGACATTTCCCTTTCCTTTCATTTCCCTCCAGGTGGATTACAAGCTGTTTAACAGCACAGCATCAATGGAAGAGACGTCATCACGCAGAAGTGGGAGAATCACCATGAAGTCGATAAAACATTTCCTCTCTTTCTCATTTTCCTTTCCTGACGCACTCTCACATAATGTGTTCTTTTTTATGATTATGTATTTCCTGTGTTATCAAAGAAAAGAACATTGGAGATAATAACAAAGCACACATTTAGAAATATGATCTCAGTTTCTTTCACATTCTGTACCAACACTGTTCATGTTTTACTGAAACAAACCTCAATATTCTTCAGTGTTTTTCTCAGTTCATGTTTCGCTTCATCCCTTCAATCATCCCTTCTTCCCTTCATCCCTTTATCCCACTCTCCCTTCATCCTTTGTCCTTACATCCCTTCACTCTTTAGATCCCTTCATCCCTTCACTCTTTAGATCCCTTCATCCCTTCACTCTTTAGATTCCTTCATCCCTTCACTCTTTAGATCCCTTCATCCCTTCACTCTATAGATCCCTTCATCCCTTCACTCTTTAGATTCCGTCATCCCTTCACTCTATAGATCCCTTCACTCTATAGATCCCTTCACTCTATAGATCCCTTCATCCCTTCACTCTATAGATCCCTTCACTCTATAGATCCCTTCATCCCTTCACTCTATAGATCCCTTCATCCCTTCACTCTTTAGATCCCTTCACTCTTTAGATCCCTTCATCCCTTCACTCTATAGATCCCTTCATCCCTTCACTCTATAGATCCCTTCATCCCTTCACTCTATAGATCCCTTCATCCCTTCACTCTATAGATCCCTTCACTCTATATATCCCTTCATCCCTTCACTCTATAGATCCCTTCATCCCTTCACTCTATAGATCCCTGCACTCTATAGATCCCTTCACTCTATAGATCCCTTAATCCCTTCACTCTATAGATCCCTTCATCCCTTCACTCTATAGATCCCTTCACTCTATAGATCCCTTAATCCCTTCACTCTATAGATCCCTTCATCCCTTCACTCTATAGATCCCTTCACTCTATAGATCCCTTCACTATATAGATCCCTTCACTCTATAGATCCCTTCATCCCTTCACTCTATAGATCCCTTCACTCTATAGATCCCTTCACTCTATAGATTCCTTCATCCCTTCACTCTATAGATCCCTTCATCCCTTCACTCTATAGATCCCTTCATCCCTTCACTCTATAGATCCCTTCACTATATGGATCCCTTCACTCTATAGATCCCTTCATCCCTTCACTATATACATCCCTTCACTCTTTAGATCCCTTCATCCCTTCATCCTTCCTCCATCCCTTCGTCCCTTCACTCTATAGATCCCTTCATCCCTTCACTCTATAGATCCCTTCATCCCTTCACTCTTTAGATCCCTTCATCCCTTCACTCTATAGATCCCTTCATCCATTCACTCTATAGATCCCTTCATCCCTTCACTCTATAGATCCCTTCATCCCTTCACTCTATAGATCCCTTCATCCCTTCACTCTTTAGATCCCTTCATCCCTTCACTCTATAGATCCCTTCACTCTATAGATCCCTTCACTCTATAGATCCCTTGATCCCTTCACTCTATAGATCCCTTCACTCTATAGATCCCTTGATCCCTTCACTCTATAGATCCCTTCATCCCTTCACTCTTTAGATCCCTTCATCCCTTCACTCTATAGATCCCTTCCTCCCTTCACTCTATAGATCCCTTCATCCCTTCACTATATACATCCCTTCATCCCTTCACTCTATAGATCCCTTCATCCCTTCACTCTATAGATCCCTTCATCCCTTCACTCTATACATCCCTTCATCCCTTCAGTCTATAGATCCCTTGATCCCTTCACTCTATAGATCCCTTCATCCCTTCACTCTATAGATCCCTTCATCCCTTCACTCTTTAGATCCCTTCATCCCTTCACTCTATAGATCCCTTCATCCCTTCACTCTATACATCCCTTCATCCCTTCACTCTATAGATCCCTTCATCCCTTCACTCTATAGATCCCTTCACTCTATAGATCCCTTCACTCTATAGATCCCTTCATCCCTTCACTCTATATATCCCTTCATCCCTTCACTCTTTAGATCCCTTCACTCTTTAGATCCCTTCACTATATAGATCCCTTCATCCCTTCACTCTTTAGATCCCTTCCTCCCTTTAACCCTCCATCCTTCCTCCATCCCTTCATCCCTTTGACTCCTCATCCCTCC
>CM062274.1:33408382-33605882 GCA_031216635.1 Dissostichus eleginoides
AGTCTTTCCTAAAGGAGGTTATAAAGGAAGTATTGATGCTCCTTTCCTATCATCTAATACAGGGGTGTCCAAACTTTTTTCACCGAGGGCCACATACAGAAAAATATTCGAAGGGCTGGGCCACTCACCAGAAGTTTATTGCCTCATAAGTGCCTCATGGGAGGCGTGTGGCTCAGTGGGTAGTGTGCTGGACTTCGAATCAGGGGATAGCAGGTTCAAACCCCTCTGCAGTCAGCATGTCCTTGTGTCCCTGAGACACTTCACCCCAAAGTGCTCCTGTGGGGATTGTCCACAGTATTGAGTATGTAAGTCGCTTTGGATAAAAGCGTCTAACAAGTGACATGTAATGTAATGATATGTAATGTGATGAGTTCAGTTATAAATTAGCAAAATCAATCAAATGTAGGTAAATTATGCTTGACTTGAATATGAGGGTTTCATTTATTTTGTTGGCAGCTCATTCCTTAGAACAGAAGCTTCAGATTGCTGATAATAAGAGGAAATAGGAAGCGTGTATTTCAAGGTTGTTATGTAAATAGGTTATTGGGCTTCGTTCTTATCAACTTAGATTTGTTAGGAAATGTTTCCAGCTTTAATCGACTGAAAGTGGGCGTATTGACACATGAATACTGTGTAATATATGTTTACATGTATATTTAAGAAGTACACTACAAGACAAGCACTAGTTTCGTTTGAGGGCCATACTGCATTGTACTTTTTGAATTTGCTGAGCGCCGATTGAAAATGGTCCGCGGGCCGTAGTTTGGACACCCCTGATCTAGAGAACCAGCTGTTATCATGGCGGCCACTGAGGCACTTCTTGGAAGGAACCTTCTTAAACTAACCTGACAATTCCAAAGCAACCATAGAGTCGGTAGGACGAAGTTTATTTCCATCAGGAAATGAATCCTCTTCCTCATTAAACATGATCTGGTTCCTCCACCATCAGGTCTCACATCACTTCTCTATCACTTTGAATGTAATTAAAGCAGAATGAAGCACATGTAGTGTGAGTCAGGGAAGGGGAACTCTCAAACTGTTTCATTCTGAGAGCGAAGCCAGACCTCAGCTCCTCCATTAATCTCCTCCAGGCTCCATCGCTACGCCTCTGTGGGTTTATTGGCGGTAGTAATTAGGCAGCGTAATGAAAGGGTCTCTGTGTTACATTACTACAGCTACTAAATGAGAAAATAAATTAGCTAATCAATGAGAAACAAAGTCTTGGAGTTAAAAATAGAAAGGTCAGCATTTATCTTCCAGAAACAGACATGGAGATTATAACACTGACACACCGGCAGAGAGTACACACATCCTTTACTCAAGTAGAAGTACACACATCCTTTACTCAAGTAGAAGTACACACATCCTTTACTCGAGTAGAAGTACACACATCCTGTACTCAAGTAGAAGTACACACATCCTTTACTCAAATAGAAGTACACACATCCTGTACTCAAGTAGAAGTACACACATCCTGTACTCAAGTAGAAGTACACACATCCTTTACTCGAGTAGAAGTACACACATCCTGTACTCAAGTAGAAGTACACACATCCTTTACTCAAGTAGAAGTACACACATCCTTTACTCAAGTAGAAGTACACACATCCTTTACTCAAGTAGAAGTACACACATCCTTTACTCAAGTAGAAGTACAGATACTCGTGTTTAAAAATACTCTGGTGAAAGTAGAAGTACTGACTAAACTTCTTTACTCAAGTAAAAGTAAAGAGGCTTTGAAATGTACTTCAGTAAAAAGTACCCATAACTAGCAGCTCCTTTAAAGAGTACCTGACCTCCCTTTATATTAATAGAACAATAATGTCATTGTTAGCTAATGAATGTTTCCATGCTGAACAACGGCAACATGACAACGTTTTCATTGGTCCCTCTTCTTTAGAGAAGACCAGGAAATGATGGATACACGGATCGTGTTCAAATCAATAGGCACGCAATGACTCTAAATAATAATGATCACGCCACCAAACACACATTCAGACTAAAGGAACCAGCCTGTTTGGAACATGGAAGAAGTAGAAAGTACAGGTATTTGGGTTCAACATGTAAGAAGTAGAAAGTACAGGTATTTGGGTTCAACATGTAAGAAGTAGAAAGTACAGGTATTTGGGTTCAACATGGAAGAAGTAGAAAGTTCAGGTATTTGGGTTCAACATGTAAGAAGTCAAAGTACAAAGTCGTAGTAAAATAAGTAGTGGAGTAAAATACTGATACCAGAAACATGTACTTAAGTACAGTAACGATTTGTACTCCACTGCTTCCCACCTCTGAACACCGGGGACACATATTTATGTATAAAAGACATCAAAAAGTGCATTTTGCATCACAGGAGACCTTTAATAAGTCACAATGCAGAGAGATATAGGCTCTTTATGCATCTTAAGTATCTGGTTGAGGCAAAGACTCTTTAAATCTGCATTTGAATGTAAACCAGCTTCACAGTTTGAGTTGTTGCTCTGCAGGAAGTGAGTGTTAGGTGGATTCACAGATAACCAAACACAATAAGTCTCCTGACGATCAGCTGACTGAAATGTCCCCTGTGCTCTCACTGAAAAATGGTTTTAAAAAGAGGGTTTAAAGAAGAACAGATATCATCCTCTCATAGAGTGAAGAGACAGCAAAGACTCAGTTTGTCCCCCGTGTGTTTTAGTGAAGGAGGTGGATCACACCTGGGGAACAGGACTTTGATGTATTTCCATCATATGGCCCCTAATCTATATTGACTGAAATACCCCTCAACACTCAATGCAGTGTAGAAATGTAGAAGCTTTCCACCAGTTGTTTCTGAACGTATTCAACATCTTCTGGTGCGTCTTCATCAAACTGCGGCTGAGTTTGCTCTCATCTATGAACAGTTTTATGAATATTTAATGTCTGAAAAATTCACATTATTTCTGAAGATGGTTTACGGTTGACTTAGTAAGTTAGTAAAGGTAGATGATAGATGAGCTATAACAGTCTGGTAAGCTGAGAAAATGACTGTTCTGTAGCACAGTGACTGCCAGGGTCTCAGTGGCATGTTCCTACTATTGTTTCACAGTTTGTTTTGGTTCAACAGCTGTAATACCCTTGAGAAGTCCAACTAATACACCTATTTTATTCTACACTACCCTGCTGGCTTCGGTAAGAGTTTGATTGACAGATGAATCACCTGCCAGTTATCTTTATAAAGTGCCTGCCTCCTTCCATTTGAAGGTAAGTGATGGTCTGTTGACAGAGAACCATCTGGAGCGTCAGGTTAAAGACCTGAGAACGACCCGCAGTGTGTGTGTGTGTGTGTGTGTGTGTGTGTGTGTGTGTGTGTGTGTGTGTGTGTGTGTGTGTGTGTGAGTGTGTGTGTGTGTGTGTGTGTGTTTTTCTTTCTTTGAGCGTGCCTTTCTTCATTACAGAGAGAAGTTTAGGTACACTAAAGTTTGGTCTGACCGGGCGTTACTAACTTTTTTTGCAGCTTCTTTTACTTTGATATGATATTTTATCACAATCAAAATCTAGCTTCTCCTCCAATTTCGACAGCGACGTCACCAGTGTTTTTCTGAAGGACTGAGTAACAAAGCCCCACAGAAAGCAAATATGAGCAAAAAAGCATTACAGCTAGATTCTAAGAGTCTGAAGCCACAAAGAGGGGAGAACCAGAGGAGGTGAAACACATCTGCAAAAGAAGAGTAGCTGAGCAATCTAATATTCAATAATCCATTCCTTGCACACTTAATATATATAATATCCTGCTTTATATTAAGGTACACATATTCACCATCAACTAGTTGTTCATTAACATGCATATTAGCAGTATATTGGTCTTTATTACTCATTATAAAACACTTATTAATGCCTTATTCTACATGTCCATATTCTACACGTAATAGGCCGTTAGTTGAGGGGTTTTCCTCAATAACCCTCTAATTAGTGCTGATTCATTGTTAGTAAGGAAGTTGTTGCACATGAGTTCTGGTCTTAATATGCTCTGCTCAATATGGGCCCAATAAGGCAGCAGTACCACAAGAATAGTAATTCTCCCATAATAACACCTAACAAATATGATCTCTTCTTATGGAACAACACATGAAACTATAAGTGTTAATTGTGTCTAAATAACTATAACTCAGAACATGTTCCCTATTTTAAAGTGAAGTCTTGTTCATAACCAATAAGCTATTAGCTTGACTCTAATATGTTAATGAACAACTAGTTGATGGTGAATACGTGTACCTTAATATAAAGTGTTACCTTTTGTAACTGTCAATTTGTATTTCCACATGTATATTTTTTTACTGTTTTAATGCTATTATATTTCTATTTGACATGTTTACATTTTAATGTACGATGCCTTTTCTTTTTATGCTGCTGCAACGCAAACATTTACCAAATTGGGATCAATAAAGTACTTCTTATCTTATCTTTATCTTATCGTCTCCTCTGTATCTGTGGTTCCTCTCAGGTGTTTTAGAGCTGAAGGTTTCTCTAAACGTAGAATCAACACAGTGTGTTCCCTCATGTTTCCACGTGTGTCCGTGTGACTCACACCTGCTGCATGAGTCACTCGTTCTGCACAGAGCGAGGACATTACTTCTGAAGGAGAGTGCAGCAAAGCTTTCTGTTCAAAATCCAACAGAATGACTTTTTATCCAAAATAACCTGATTTTTATGATAGTCAATAACAGGAGGTATAAGTCATGCAATACATATTTCACTGCAGAGAGAAAGAGAGTGTTTTGTGCATCTCTGAAAGTTTCATATCTTCATCAGGATATTTCCACCTGTGTGACGCTCTGTTATTTAAAGGAAGCTGAATGATTACAACCTTACATCATTCACTCGTGGAATTATAAAACACGCAGCAGTCGTCCTCCAGGCATTTTTCTATGGGTATCTTGCTTTGTTGATCAAAGGAAATAAGCGAGTCCATGTTGAGACGAAGAAGAGAGAGTCGCTGGAGACGAGTAGAAAGAGAGTAAACAGGCAACATGAGAAAGGTCAACATTATTGTTGTTTTAAGGGAAACTTGCAAAATGTGAGTGAGTACTTCTACCTTTAATCAAGTACAAGACCTGAGTACTTCTACTTTTAGAGTACTTCTACTTTTACTACAACATCTGAGTACTTCTACTTTTACTACAAGATCTGAGTACTTCTACTTTTACTCAAGTACAAGATCTGAGTACTTCTACTTTTACTCAAGTACAAGATCTGAGTACTTCTACTTTTACTCAAGTACAAGATCTGAGTACTTCTACTTTTACTCAAGTACAAGATCTGAGTACTTCTACCTTTACTCAAGTACAATACCTGAGTACTTCTACTTTTACTCAAGTACAAGATCTGAGTACTTCTACCTTTACTCAAGTACAATATCTGAGTACTTCTACTTTTACTCAAGTACAAGATCTGAGTACTTCTACTTTTACTCAAGTACAAGATCTGAGTACTTCTACCTTTACTCAAGTACAATACCTGAGTACTTCTACTTTTACTCAAGTACAAGACCTGAGTACTTCTACTTTTACTCAAGTACAAGATCTGAGTACTTCTACTTTTCACTCAAGTACAAGATCTGAGTACTTCTACTTGTACTCAAGATCTGAGTACTTCTACTTTTACTCAAGTACAAGACCTGAGTACTTCTACTTTTAGAGAACTTCTACTTTTACTACAAGATCTGAGTACTTCTACTTTTAGAGTACTTCTACTTTAACTCAAGTACAAGATCTGAGTACTTCTAGTTTTACTCAAGTACAAGATCTGAGTACTTCTACCTTTACTCAAGTACAAGACCTGAGTACTTCTACTTTTACTCAAGTACAAGACCTGAGTACTTCTACTTTTACTAAGAACAAGACCTGAGTACTTCTACCTTTACTCAAGTACAAGATCTGAGTATTTCTCCCCCTCTGATTGGCTGCTATGGTGTTCTAATGATGGAAAATCAAAGTGTTTTTTAGGACATTTGAGTTCAAATCAACACGGATTTGGACCAGCACTGAATTTATTGGAAGAGGTTTTCTATCACCTCTCCTGTCCTCTTTTATGTCCTCCTTATATCCTCTAAAGTCCTCCTCCCTCTATGTGTCTTCAGCTGTTTCCTCTCTCAGTTAGTGTCTCTGAGCTGCAGGCGGTTTGTTTCCTCGCAGGCTGAGAGCAGATTAAACAGAATCCCTTCCTGGCAGACTTGCAGAAGCTGCTCTGAGTCAGCTTTCATTTTCCTGCCGTCACACTCCTCTGATTCCTCACCTCCATTCCTCCTGTCAGCTCTGCTTAAAGCACTCGTCTTCTGTCATCACTCAAAGTACCCAAACGTCCGTAAGAACTTCCTTTTTCTCCGTCTGCTGACACAGGGTTTTACCTTTCCTCTGTTTTAGTGAGATACGTGTGGAACCGTGTGTAGGGAGGACGTTTGTCTCCATTACTGTGATGGCTTCTCACCTGTAAACATGTCATATGTAACGGATTGCATTTATTTGACCTGACAAATACGGTGCAAACGCACTACAATGGTCTAAAGTGCGTCACTCTTTAGTGTCCCCTGGTCTCCAGCTGTGTGCGTCACTCTTTAGTGTCCCCTGGTCTCCAGCTGTGTGCGTCACTCTTTAGTGTCCCCTGGTCTCCAGCTGTGTGTGTCACTCTTTAGTGTCCCCTGGTCTCCCAGCTGTGTGCGTCACTCTTTAGTGTCCCCTGGTCTCCCAGCTGTGCAGGGGCGGTTCTAGGGGGGGGGGGGGGGCAGGGGGGGCCAGTGCCCCCCTAACACTGACCTCTGACCCCCCTGTGGCCCCCCTGAAAATGAAAAGTGAAAAAATGAAAAGTTTATGATTTATTACACGATTTATTCAATGACGGAATAGGCGGAACTAACGTTATTCGTCATTCTAGTCGGACCCATTAGAGCGGTGCACTCACTTTCACTGTCCGGCTGAAGCGCGCGAAAAACAAACACTTTTCATCTCGGATCAGAGGCTGTTGCATCGAGATTGAAACCTACCAGTACCACGATAATTGAAGGTGAGTTAAACTATTGTATCCGTGTAATTGTTACAAGGTAAGACTTTAGGTCAGTAAGTGTTGTTGTTGACTAACGTTAGTTAACTTAGTGGGCGACGTAATCAGCGACAGCAAACAGTTTGCTTTCATCATCTGTCGCCTGTCAGCGCACCTTAAATGATGCCGTTTAAAATAAATAAATAATAAAGGGTGGTGCCGGCCGTCAGCGAACCGAGCCAGAACACGCTCTGGGAATCTCCCTCCACCGGTTTCACCCAATAATAAGTACCTTCCCAGGCTTCGTTGTAGCTGCATTTTCTTTGTCCCAGGCTCCATTTTACACCACCAAAAGTTTATCCCGCCATTTCGTTCTATTTTAAGCGGGACACCTGGTCACCCTAGCTATATAGTTGTGAAATGTAACTAGCGGTTATACATTATATTTATATATATTTTATATACATATATATTCTGAAGTGTTGTCCTCCCCGTTTGTGTTTGCTCTATAGTTCTTCAAAATGAAGTGAAAACAGGACATTATGTCCTTTTTCGCCCCAAAAAAAAAAAATGATGAGGCAGACAGTAACACAGAGAGTCAGACACAGCAGGAAGTGCAGATTGCCACAGAGGGAGAACCTGAGGACTTTTCAGGAGAGACTGAGCTTGAAAGTGAGGGTTCAGAGGCAGAGCAGGGAGAGAAAGATGAGGAGTCGCAGAGTGAGGCTGAGGACGCATCCACAAGTTTTGAAAAACAAATGTGCCTGCTTTAATCTTAGTTACAGTTCAAATGGTTTGTCTCATGTAGGAGTGTGTGTGATACTAATTCATTACATTTTCCCTCATGTCATAAATCTTTTTTTTAACATTTATATTTTATTAAACATTTTCAAAGACAAAAACATACGGACAAGGACATGGCTCACACACATCACAAATAGGACAGGACAATAACATGAAGGGTGGGGGGTAGGGGGATTACAGTGTCAGTTACATTTTATGTATGCATATGGCGTTGTATTTATACATGATTTGCTTCATAATATAGATATACTTCATTGTTTCCTCTTTTTTATTATAAAACAAAAAAAATGTATAATAGGTAAATAAATAGTCAAATAAATAAATAAATATATATATGCACATATATATATATATATACACACACACATACACATCTCTTCCTTTTCTGATTAATTCACCTATTCATCCATTTCCCATTTAATTTCACTTCTTTCATTATTATTACCATTATTTTTCTGTTTCTTCATAGCTTATTTATATTTATTTATTAATATTATTATAGTTATTATATTTATTATTGGCAGCCGAGATGGTTTGAGTCCAGGAAAGCCCTTATCTTATCCCAAAGCCTGTTGTCTGGCTTAACCAAATATAACAGGGAGAAAGCAGCTTCATGTCATAAATCTATTAATATAGATATCTAATTTGTGGTTCTTCATTGCTCTGGTAAATGTGCATATAAAATGTATAATTATCTGTTTCAATTATAATAATAATAAACTAATTATTTGCGTTATCTTTCTCCACAGATATCAGCAAATGCAAAGGAGAGCCACCAATGCAACCACACTTGAAATTGTTTCCAAGGACCTTAATGGGTGACCGGAGAAGGAGTTTCAAGGCTGACTGGTACAAGATTCACCCCTGGCTTGAGTACTCCAAAATGTCAGACTCTGCTCATTGTTACGCCTGCAGACATTTTAGCCCTCCGAATAGCACAGACACTGTATTTGATTCACCTTCAGGTTTCAAAAACTGGAAGAAGGCAACATACAAAGAGGGGGGATTTGCAATCCATGCCAAATCTGAGCGGCACACGCACGCAATGATTGCATGGAAAGTCTACCAGAGAGCTGTGACATCTAATGCAACATTGGCAAATGTACTTAACAAAGAACATAACAAACTGGTTCAAGAAAATCGGGAATATATAAAAACCATAGCCGAAGTGCTGCTACTTACTGCGACACAAAACATTGCCCAAAGAGGACACAATGAGTCTGCAGGCTCAGATAATAAAGGGAACTTCATGACAATTCTAGAGACAATTGCTAACCATGACAAAGCTGTTAAAAAAAGGTTGACTTCCATTCATAATGCAAAGTACACAAGCAAAACCATTCAGAATGAAGTTCTGGGTTGTCTTGCAGACATGGTTCGATCTGAAATAACAGAGGAAGTGAAAAACAGTGAAGTCTTTAGCATCATGGCAGATGAAACAAAAGATGTTAAAAAAAAAGAACAGATTTCTCTTGTAGTCAGGTACTACTTCAATGGTGCTATCCAGGAGAGTTTTCTCCATTTTGAGTCAGCAGAGAGGCTAGATGCAGCAGGGCTTACTGAAAAAATAATTCACATATTGGAAAGTAATGGTCTGGAATACAAAAACAACCTCGTAGGCCAAGCATATGATGGTGCTGCTGTCATGAGCGGTAAGCACTCAGGGGTCCAGGCTAGAATCAGAGAGCAAGCTAAATATGCTTTTTATGTTCATTGCAATGCTCACTGTCTAAATCTAGTTTTAGTAGATACAGTCAAAGCTGTCCCAGAAGCAGAGCAGTTCTTCTCCTTACTAGAAAGGCTATACGTCTTCACATCTGGGTCGTATGTCCACCCCAAATGGCTAGATATCCAAAGAGAGATGTACGAAGGTGCCCCAAGAGAACTCCAGCGATTGAGTGACACTAGATGGGCATGCAGATTTATATCTCTTCGTAACATTATGGATAGATTACCGGCCCTCAAGCGAGTACTGCAAGACATAGCCCAAGAACGCAATGGTGAGAGATCTATTGAGGCACGTGGTCTGCTGGCACAGTTGGATCTAGAATTCATTGTGCATCTTGTAACACTCCATAAAGTGTTTGGAGAAACTACATTTCTCTCTGACATGTTGCAGTCTTCATCCCTTGACCTTTCAAAGGCTGTTGACTTAGTTGGATCTTTAGTTCAGACATTGAATGACTTCAGGCAGGAGTCATTTTTTGATAACTTGTGGGATGAAGTGTTGAGTATTTCTGAGCAATGTGATACTGCAATACAGCCAGCAGCAAAACGACAAAAAAGACTGAGCTCTAAACTTGCTGAAAGCTTCGTACTGACTACTGTTGGACAGAGAGAGACAGAACAAGATAAACACGGGTTTCGTACAGCCTTTTTCTACCCTGTCATTGATCAGATGCTCAATGAGCTTAATAGACGGTTTTCAAACACAAACTGTGACATGATGAATAGCATCCAAGCTCTTAACCCCAAAAGCAAAGCATTTTTGAAGGAGACAACTCTTTTCATTTGCTCAGTTGTATGATGCAAATATTGAGGACTTGGGGCATGAACTACATCAGTTCAGCAGAATTTTAGATAATAAAGACTGGGATGCAGAGACCTGATAGTACAGTTGAGCTTGTTCAGTTCATTGAGCCTTATAAAGAAGTGTTTTTTGAGCTCTTCAGACTCTGCAAAATAGCAGTCGCAATCCCAGTCAGTTCTGCTTCCTGTGAGCGTAGTTTTTCTACATTGAAGCTGGTCAAAACTTTTCTCAGATCCACCATAACTGATGAGAGACTGAGCAATCTGGGTGTGCTTAGTATTGAGTAACGGAGGTCAAAGGCTTTGAATCTTGACTTGTTGATCGGTTTGCCAAAAATCACAAAAACCGCAGGATTTTGTTGCTGTAATGTGACATTTTGGGAAGGAAACTACAGCCTGGGATGCAGACACCCTTATGTAAAGTAGAGATGTAACTGTTCATTGCCTTTATTTTGATATAAATATGATATGGTGTTAGTGCAAAAATTGTACTATAACTTAAAGTGCCAGTGAAGTGCATTTTTTTGCGCCAAAATGAAATGGCAGTTTCATTTCTTACATATAATTGTACCTGTTCATGGCTAAAATAATTTTTTAGGAAGTGCGAGGGACGAGATAAACATCGCAAATTTTTCATCCCGTGAACGGCCGTCTGAGCCTACCGCTGCTGCAGACGATAGCGGCTGTGACGTCACAAGATGGGCCCAGTTGTGATTGTAAACATGGCGGAGACTTCGGAAAGTGATACTGGTGCGAGAGAAATGAGTGATTTTGACAGCTTTTCGGACAGGATAGATGAGGAAAGTGGCCATGGAAGTCAATTTAGTTGAGGACAATATTTTGTCATAGATCTAGAGTAGATCTACACACAGGATTGGCCATCACCTGATCATACATTCATCTGTTCATAGCATGATGCAACATTCATGTTCACATGCAGTGTTGTGCTAGTTACTGAAAACCAGTAACTAGTTACAATTACTAGTTACTTCACTACTTACACCAAAAAGTAATGCGTTACTGTGAAAAGTAACTTTTTAGTTACTTAAAAAAGGGCACCCATTAATGCCCTTATACTGTAGCCTTCATTTCAGTACTGTTATTGCATCGGAGAATAATACAACCTGTTGATCAACTTGACATGCATTTGCATCACTGAACTCTGCTAAGCAATGTGGTCTATACAAACACAAACACAAAGATATGTTTCAAAGTGCCAATCCAGCCGCTGTTGCTTAGGTGGAGGTGGAGTGGCGTCGGATGAGTCTGGGTCTGTGGTCTTAGCTACTAGCTTCGTCCCAGCATGTTGTTTCTGCAGATGTTTCAACAGATTTTAATTGCTGTTTTGGGCAGTCGATAGGATCTTTGACCCGCCAAGACACAACTTACATTTAACTAAAACGTTCTTTTCTTTGTGCTCGACAAAAGTGAAATAGTGAGAATATCTCCAGGCGGAGAAACTCGACTTGAGCTCTGCCGCCGCCATGATAGTCTTGTTAGTAAACACAAACACAGTGGCCTTTATTTTTCATAAACAATCTATGAATCTACGAAACAATGACACCAGCCACTCACCTTCATCTTTTGGGAACAGAAACATCGCCACTTCGGCAGAATTGACATTACCACAGCCAGCGGCAATGCATCGCTTCCCGTGTGTTTTTCCTCCCTTTTTCTTCACTGTCGCCTCCATTGTCAGGTTTCCTCGATTGGCAATCACTTCCAGTCGACTGCGAAACACTTTCCAATAAAATACTCGCTCAAAAACGTTGGTAAATTCCACTTTGAAACAGAGACAAAATGAACGGTGGTGAATGTAAACACTTCGGCTGAGCCCATCTTCTGACGTCACGCAGTAGATCGCAAGCCACGCCCACGAAGGCGGAGGTCGACTGCGGATTTCCCAGCGGAAAATTCCAACTCGTCAAATTCGTTGCTATTCCAACATCTTTGATATGGGTTCCAATGGACAATTTTGGTCATTACTATACGTATTAGCATAACAGATCATGCACCGGCGCACACTTCACTGGGTCTTTAAGCTGAAGCTAACAGTAATGTGTTTTATTTTTGTGTGATTGAATTAAATTGTAACAAAGTTGCTGAAACACATCCTGTCATTGGAATGCTTCTGTTCCTGAAACTAAAAACTGTAACTATAAGATCTATCTGAAATAAATGTGTACTGAAACAAATACCAATAACTGTATTGCATTGTTTTCTTATGCGCAATTACTTCATACTGTCTTTGTCTTTTTCGTTCTGCATTTATTAATGTGCCCCCCTCAGAAAATAACTGGCCCCAGCCTGGCCCCCCCAGTCAAATTGGTCTAGAACCGCCACTGCAGCTGTGTGCGTCACTCTTTAGTGTCCCCTGGTCTCCAGCTGTGTGCGTCACTCTTTAGTGTCCCCTGGTCTCCCAGCTGTGTGCGTCACTCTTTAGTGTCCCCTGGTCTCCCAGTTGTGTGCGTCACTCTTTAGTGTCCCCTGGTCTCCCAGCTGTGTGCGTCACTCTTTTGTGTGCGTCACTCTTTAGTGTCCCCTGGTCTCCCAGCTGTGTGCGTCACTCTTTAGTGTCCCCTGGTCTCCCAGTTGTGTGCGTCACTCTTTAGTGTCCCCTGGTCTCCAGCTGTGTTCGTCACTCTTTAGTGTCCCCTGGTCTCCCAGCTGTGTGCGTCACTCTTTAGTGTCCCCTGGTCTCCAGCTGTGTGCGTCACTCTTTAGTATCCCCTGGTCTCCCAGCTGTGTGCGTCACTCTTTAGTGTCCCCTGGTCTCCCAGCTGTGTGCGTCACTCTTTAGTGTCCCCTGGTCTCCCAGCTGTGTGCGTCACTCTTTAGTGTCCCCTGGTCTCCCAGCTGTGTGCGTCATTCTTTAGTGTCCCCTGGTCTCCAGCTGTGTGCGTCACTCTTTAGTGTCCCCTGGTCTCCAGCTGTGTGCGTCACTCTTTAGTGTCCCCTGGTCTCCCACCTTCTGCTGAAGCTGCAGCACTTATCTTATAATGGAAATGTTTTTGACCTTGTTGAGGTGTTTCCGCCTGTTGCCCACCGTAGAGAAAGCCTTTAAAAAATGTGAATATAGTCTAATTTTAAACGACATTCTGCCCAACAAGTTCTAATTCAATACTTTGAAAATGTTTCGTGCTGTTCGGTATGAATAGACTTCCACTTGTAACAACGCAGTATTGCTTTTTACATCAGTAAAATATACATAACTTCTCACAGAACTGAATACATGATGTTGTATATGATTTGTGCATTTCCTATTTGTACATCATTTCTAATTTGTATTCACCACCAACTCAAGCTGCAAAAAATATACGGTTTTCATGAATTGACTGTGCAGCAGCATGTGTTAATGTGTCATTAATATTTATGTGTACATGTCTCAATAAAGTATGTCAAAATCCACATAAACGAATTAATCTAACACCTAAGTTAAAAAATATATTCCTCCAAATGGTGTGTGTGTGTGTGTGTGTGTGTGTGTGTGTGTGTGTGTGTCCTGAATATTGACTGCAGCTCTCCTCTCCCGTGGCTCACCCCGCTAAATATCACCTGTCAATCAACATTTATAAGACAGTGCCCTTCAGGTGGCTCTGTGGGAATGTGTGTGTGTGTGTGTGTAAGAAATAGCCTAGTGTGGGAAATAAAGGGCTTTAAATAGAATAAGAGTTATATAACCAGACGGCAACCTCCAGGTCTGCAAAGTATAGTCAATGTTGAAGTGCCTTAACCCTTCAAACTCTGTGAAGTCCAGCAGGAGAGACTCTCTGGTTGCATAAAGAAGTCATATTATATTCACCTGATTTTTCCCTTTAGTACAGCTCTTACAAAATGCCTTTTTTCTATGTTCAAACTTAACTGAAACTAAGCATTTAAAGGTAAAATTGAAAGGAAGATTAGCATCGTATGTTGTTCAGCTTTAGAGCCTAAGTGCATTAAAGGTCCCATGGCCATTTCTACTGATCATAATTCCATTGTTGAGGTCTACTAGAATAGATTTACATTGTTCAATGTTCCAAACTCACATTGGTTTCTCATACAGCATCTCTGTATAGCATGTGTATTCACTCTCTGTCCTACACGGCTTGTTGGAGCTCCTGCCCCCCCTCCTCACTATGAGCCCACTGTGCTCTGATTGGTCAGCTCGCCCACTCTGTTCTGATGAGTCCACCACCGTTACAGCGGAACATCAGTGATTATTTGTTACAATGGCGTTTGTTAGCAACCAGGAAATGACACCAGTAATGACAAACAGATGAGAATGCTGCGTGGGGTCTGGGTGCCGTGTTGGCGGGACGTTGAGGGGCTCGCTGCTGCGAGGAGCGGACAGTGTGAGCTGGGTTACTGGTGTCGTTTCCTGGTTGCTGCGTGGGGTCGGCGAGACAGCGAGACACCACGGAACTCAGCCTGAGCGCACACACGTTTTTATCAGGAGGGTAAACACAGATCTGAATTTCAAGTGTAATCCCATTTAAATCCACGGTTTAACCATTAATTATGTAATAAATTATGAGATCCACCAAATTACGATAGCTAGCTTACTTGTTCTATACAAAGCTAACGGTAGCTAGCTTGTTAAGGGAATAGCTAACGCTGGCTACTTAGTTAGATAGCTAATGAATAAATAGTTTGTTTTTGTTATGTTCACCCCATGTTGACCCCTAGGAAAAGGGAGTACTGCCAGGTGCGAAGATAAAGATTGTTATGATCACCCCATGAATTGTTTACCCCATGGCTGCCATGAAGACAGCCTGGGACTTATCAGCAGGCGCAGTAGATCCAGACCTCCCACGCTCTGTACGGGAGTGGAAGACGGTCTCCAGGGCAGCAATGGCTGACTCACTCTGATTCGCTGCCTAGGGCTCGCCCAGGAGTGAATCCACCAGCAGATAACACCTAGGGAGGAGCAACCGACACAACTCCTCCCACACAACTCCTCCCCGTTTGTGTGTATAAATATTGTAACTTCCTTATACTCGGGGCCCCTGTTCTGTCTGACTGTGATACGTATATCGCACGGTAGTAGAACCGGGGCCCGAAGTACTTCGTTATATTGCACTGTTGCTTTTACCATTAAATCAGCTTATTTTTAACCTCATATCTCGGTGTCTGAGTCCTTCCTCTTATAGCAGACCACTCATCAACGAACGGCGCGGAGCGGGCTCGAACCTTCAACCACTCCAAAGGGTGGTCCTCCAACAGTGTGTAAGCTAGTTAGATAGCTAATGAATAAATAGCTTGTTTATTATGCTACATAGCTAAAGTTTGTAAGCTAGTTTGATAGCTAACGCTTGAGAGGTAGCTAGTTAAATACATAGCTAAAGTTTGTTGGAAAGCTTATTTCGCTAGCTAGCTTGTTAGATAGATAGCGATCGTTTGTTGGTTAGCTAAACAGCACACTGGCAGGTTAATTCACTTAGTCTATAGTTAACTTGTTTTTGTAACAGCTTTGTGTTACTTCTGTAAAGCCCCCGACACACCAACCCGATTTTGGGAGTCAGAGGCCGTCAGAGGCAGTCGGGCATTCGCGGCGCCCTACTCAGGTTGGTGTGTCCCGCACCGTCGTCTCTTTACGGCACAGTTTCACACCTCCCGCGGCCGATTCAACATGTTTGTTTATATCACGCAGTCTGTTCTTCTTCTCTCGTGTATAGTCTGTCTTCCGGTTGCTGCTTCTTTTGAATGACGAATACACACTACCGCTGCCTGCTGGTAAGGACAGTTATTGCCACTCGTCGTCTGAAGTCTTTGCGGTGTGTTCGTAGGCGGGCGGCGTAGCCGACGCAGGCGACGTAGCGGACGTAAAAGTCGGGACGCCTTCGGTACGCGTTCTTTGGTCTCAGGTTGGTGTGTAGCGGCCTTAAGACGTAAATCCAACACACTCATGTTCAGAAATAAAATGAAAACTAAAGGGTTACAGGTTGTTAAGTTAAAAAGTAAAAAGGCCTGGTACTTTAATGCATTTAAAGTTAGATCATTTGTATGCACTGCTTCTTTTATAATATTATTATGATAGGATAAATATGTGTATATAAAGTAAAAAACCTGTGTTATGCAAAGTATTTCATAATGCAGTCCCACTCAGTCTTTATGTGAACCTGACGACCTCTTTTACCAGAGAACTGTGATTAATATGCAATTTAATAAGCTATGAGATCATCTAGAGATATTTTTAAATATTCAGCAATTAATGGAACATTTTCTAGAATGTATGAATGTTAACAAGCTAATCAAGTGAGTTAATCAGACCTGGAGAAACTCATTTCATGTCGGACCAAATTAACACTCATCAATCTGGCCGCTGGTGTCCTCGCCATTGATGCAGTGGAACGATTAAACTTAATGATTGATTTTATTTTATCCAGTTTTATCAATGCACTGCATTGACCTTTTTTACCTTTTACTTCCCACCTGTGATCTTTTGAAACTCTTGCACATGAATTTCCTTCAGATAAATAAAGTCTTGTGTTTTCTGTGAGTCTTCCTGCAGTCCTTCTCTCAGTGACTCACAGAGAAAGTGCACATGACTCACCGTCTGTCTGTAAATGCAGTGAGACCTCGTGTTTTTCTCACATCTTCACTTCTGCACTGATTGTATTGAACTGACACTTTCTCCGTCGTCCCTGAGTGTCAGAAAATCAATCTCTCTCCGAAACATAAAGCACAAACATCACGGAGGTCGGCTCATGCTGCACGGACGCTTGATTCCCCGCAGAGAAGTGATGGACGTCTCCTAATTCTCTACTGCTAAAAGGTGTACTAAGCAGAGGAATTTTTCAGAGCCTTAAAGGTCACCTATTATACTTCATCAATATATCACAGGTCTCAGATATATACAGAGCCTGTCTCTGATTGGCTGAAACACCAAACAGATCATTGCAGCATCCCACAATCCCCTCTGTTTCAGCCCTGTTTCCAAAGTGCTGATTCTCTGTCTGTTACTTTAGATGAAAATAAGGAGCCCCTCCCCACGCCCCTCTGAGAGAGATTTGGTTACAAAGAACTCAATGGTGCTCTAGGAGGACATTCAGGTGATAAGGGGGGGGGGTTACCTTGGTTGCTGATTGGCTAATGGTTACACAAGACAAAACATCGTTATGACATCAAGTGGCCAAAATCTGATCAGCTCATTTTCAGACAGGTTTTTATAGAAATGGATCAGGAGAAAAAGAGAGAGAATCTTTGTTCCTGAAACTTTCAGAGTCTCTTTACACAGAGGGGACACATGTTGATGTAGAAGAGACATGAAGAAGAGGGGACACATGTTGATGTAGAAGAGACATGAAGAAGAGGGGACACATGTTGATGAAGAAGAGACATGAGGAAGAGGGGACACATGTTGATGTAGAAGAGACATGAAGAAGAGGGGACACATGTTGGTGTAGATGAGACATGAAGAAGAGGGGACACATGTTGATGTAGAAGAGACATGAGGAAGAGGGGACACATGTTGATGTAGAAGAGACATGAAGAAGAGGGGACACATGTTTATGTAGAAGACACATGAAGAAGAGGATTTTGCATAATAGGTGACCTTTAAGTTAAAATACTAATACTACTCTCTAAAAATCCTCGTACAGGGCACCTCAAGTTGATCTGTATAGGAACTGGGAACCGCGTGGTGCATTCTGCAAAAATGTTTTCTCAAAATACATCACATTTGACAAACTCGACTGTAAGACGTAAATCTTAGAACTTACAGGTTGTTAAGTTGCCAAAGTGAAAATGCCTTTTAGTCCTTTGATGTATTTTAAAGTGAGATCATTTGTATGCAGTGCTTCTTTTATAATATGACCATGACAGGATAAATATGTGTATATAAAGCTAAAAGGTGTACTAAGCAGAGGTGGAAGAAGTTTTACGAACCTTAAGTTAAAATACTAATACTACACTTTAAAAATACTCGCACAGGGCACATCAAGTTTATTTGTAGGCAATGGGAACCACAAAATGTTTTCTCAAAATACAACACATTTGACAAACTGTTGTGTTTTTTATGCAAACATCTTCATTTTAAAAGGGGATAAAGCTGTAATATAAATATAGTGGAGGAAAAGTATAGTGTTTAAGGTCACATTCACACCTATAGTCCGCTTCTCTGCTGCGCACCAGACGACAGTTTGTTACATTATTTCATTTTTCAGAAGGTTCGGTTTCACACGGGCAAAACTCAAACAGACTATACACTTTAAACAAGTCATGTGCTCGGAAATGCTGTTCAACCATTGGTCAGACATTAAGGGGGTAAAAAAGCAAATCCCAATTTCTACCGGAGCCTCCGCCATGGAGCATCGGCAGGTTATTTTCATGCTGCTGTTAATCTGGAGGGCATCAACAGACCTAGTGGACAGCGCATATGATTATACAATCAGACGACGTGCGTTAAAAAACATTATAACCCAGAGAGAGACGTTCTGCAGTCAGGAGGAGGTTTCACAGACGACAGGTGGCTCTGACTTTTATGTATAGTTGACGGAGCATTTTGACTTTACACGACACTGTTCAACTCTTCATTCTGCTTCACTCTTTCGCTAAAGATTTGGAAGATATCCGCGTTCTTGTGACTCGTAAATACTACGCTTCCTGTGTTTTGGTGCGGACTGCGTTCACACCAGAGATGATCCGCTCCAGAGTTCACTAGCAAGCGGTCCGAGACCACCTCTTTTAAGCGGACCAGAGTCCGGTTGTTTAGTTCACATCAGAGGTCTCGGACTGCGTTCACACCAACCCAAACGAACCGCACCGAGGGGGTAATCGCACCAGGGTTCGATTCAACCGGACTAAACAAGTCTGGTGTGAATGCGACCTAAATTGACTTGGCTGCTTTGCACCACTGGTTTTAAGACTGAGGGTGTTTGGTTTATTTTGTATAAATATATAAACAGCAGTAGACTACATGACTCTCCTCTGCAATCTGTTGCACAGTCAGGGAACATTTTTTAAGCTGTGGGACCGATGCCTCGTTTCACAGCGAGAGAGAATGAAATATGTTTTAATGTTAGTGTTAGTATATGGTATATCACCACAGTGAGGGACCAGCAGCTTTATCTCACAGATCTTTGCAGAAACAAACTAAATGTAAATTGAGAAAGAGCTGCAGAAGAAAAGATCAGCAGTAAACAAAAGACACGTTAGCAACATTAGCTTGTTTGTTCCCTAAATGGACTTCAATAACGTTGTGTCTCGTCAAACGTGTTAGTTATGTTTATGTATTTTGTCTGTCATTTCCTGTTTTATTTTGTACTTACCTCTTCCTGTTTCTTCCTCCCCCTGTGTGTTTTTCCCGCCATCATCAGTGTCTGCCCCGCCCCTGATTGTGTCCACCTGTTCCCACTCACCCCATGTTTAAATAGTCCTGTCTCTCCCCTGTCCTGTGTCAGTTCGTCTTGTTTGTTTCTCCGAATGGTCGTGCCAAGCCTCAGCTCAGAAAGGATCGCTTTCTCTCGTGTCAGGTTTTGTTTCTTTTGTTAATTTTGTAGGCTTAAGTTTTTCTTAAGCTCTCTCTTTGTTACGCTAGTTTTTTCCTCCTTGTGAGCGCCTTTTGTTATTTCCACTGCCTACTCTGTTAAGAGGGATTACCTGATCTGTTCAATTAAAATTACTTTTTTTACATTCAAGACCTTGTCTCTGGGTCGTGCTTTGGGTTCATCAGTTTGTGTCGAGATCCTGACAAATGACCTGGCATCACTCTTCTGTTAACACTTATATACTACCTTATTTTTATTGCATCTTTTATGCAGAACATGGATCATGGAAGTGTTTTACAGGAAAACTATTGCATTAAAAAGAATAAATATCTTAGCAACCGTTGAGAATATCGACTAATATAAATATTTTCAAAGGCAAAGTCAGTAAAGTTTTGGTTAGGATAAATAAATAAGAGATTCTCACTATATTAACATGTTGTGATTCAGGGTTAGGATTGTTCTATGATACCTATGCAGTACATATATCAGGGGGTTTTCTAGAAAACTGTTGTATGAGTCCTGTGTCTCTGATCTTGTTTATAAGATATATATAAACAACAACATGACGCCCGTAAACAAGATGTCTCCTGACGTAAACAACGACATGACGTCATGGATGTATAATAATAACATGACGAGAACAAGAGCATGACGTCTCCAGAGGCCTGTACTACGAAGCCGGATTAGCGTTTAGCGAGCTAACTTCAGGGAAAACTCGGGGTTTCCGGTCCTACGACGCTGGTTCACTTCTTAGCGGGCTAGATCTCCATGGTAACTTATGCTGAGCGGCTAGCCTGCTCCGGAGCAGGTTAGGTTCCAGGATAAGAGATCAACTCAGTGAAAGCACCGCCTGCTGACCAATCAGAGCTCCGTGTGCGGAGTTTAAAGCGATCAAGTCATATTACAGGAGAAAGGAAATACAGAGAAACTGCCGTTGCAGGAAAGACGGCCGGCAAAAATCAACTGACTGTAAACGTGAACATGAATAGAATATCACCTCCCATCTTCAGAGCAATCTGACTATTATAACATTAGCGTTAAGAAAGCTTACTGAAATATCTGCCACAACACAAGTAACCGGATCAAAGTCACATTACGTACAGTCCGCGGCACTGTGAGTGCAGACGTCGATGTGTCCCATTATCATTCATATCACATCATATCACATCATAATGTATCATATATCTCCTTATCTGAGTCAGCTGAGCCGTATCTGGCCGTGCAACACTCACAGTGTCACATACTGTATGCAGAAGGATTATTTTAAGCAACACATTAAGTTGAGGAAACACTGGAGTCTAATGTAATGAAAGTCAGATCGTGTCTTAGACGGGGCAGTGATATCATAAACCTGTTAATGGACGCATTCAAACACTTGTTCTGTTACCAGCTGTATTCACCTTGCAGGTGCAGCTATGTGGCTTTGATCCTGGATCAAGTGTTTAGGTCATGGATGTTTAAAGTTTAACTTCTTCATATTTGTCTAATATTATAGTTCTCTTTTCATTCAGGAAGTATGACGCTGCGCTGTCAGTGCACTTCTCCATGTTTGTGATTTGTTCAATGTTGCTAACCCCGCCCCTTTCATGTGAATGCGCACTCAGCCGGACAGAGAAACCCTGGCTTGAGTTACCGAGTTGATAACCAGCGTCGTAGGACCGTTTAGCGAAACAAGATGTCTCCTGGCGTAAACAAGATGTCTCCTGGCGTAAACAAGATGTCTCCTGGCGTAAACAAGATGTCTCCTGACGTAAACAAGATGTCTCCTGACATAAACAAGATGTCTCCTGGCGTAAACAAGATGTCTCCTGACATAAACAAGATGTCTCCTGGCGTAAACAAGATGTCTCCTGACGTGAAGACGATGTGTCCTGACATAAACAAGATGTCCCCTGACGTGAACAAGATGTCTCCTGACATAAACAAGATGTCTCCTGGCGTAAACAAGATGTCTCCTGACGTGAACAAGATGTCTCCTGACATAAACAAGATGTCTCCTGGCGTAAACAAGATGTCTCCTGACATAAACAAGATGTCTCCTGGCGTAAACAAGATGTCTCCTGACGTGAACAAGATGTCTCCTGACATAAACAAGATGTCTCGTGGCGTAAACAAGATGTCTCCTGATGTAAACAAGATGTTTCCTGGCGTAAACAACAACGTGACGTCGGAGCTCCGTGAAAGCAAAGCTGTCTCTGCCGTCTGACGCTCTGTTTGATACTCAGATTTCTAATATTGTTTTCTGGCATCACTTTAGCATTTCACGGGGAGAATCTGCATTTTGGTTTGAGGGCGCACGCAATCATCTCTGTTGTTTGTGATGCAATTCTCTCTTCACAGCTCCTCCGGGAATGTCTACATGATGTCAGGGTTTCAGTGACTAAAAAGGCTTCAGATTGATTTAAGCTGCTTAATTTCTATTTATTTAAATATTTTGTATAACATTTTCACAAAAATCAACTAACACACAAACGGGAGCTCACATCAAAAAGACAGAAAACACACATTCAAATGGAATTAAAATAGCTGCGTCCCATGCCTGGCATTATCTCACTCAGAAGACACTGGAATGTGCCAAAAGACTAAACTGTTTCTGCTTTTATTAGACATTCCCAACATCTGGACAGTCACTGTTCTACAAGTGAGACAAAGTGAGAATGGGATCTTCTGTTTCTGATTTGACCACAAATGGCAGTCTGCTCCTGCTGTTTATATCTTCACTGTAATCCTGATGAATGTCTGCACACACAGTGGAGCTACATGACTGAACACTCACGCAACCAGTCTAAATAACACGTAATCCAGAGCCAGTCCTAATGCAGAATGCAGAATTTAAAGTTAAAAGTGGTCCAGCTGTTCAAAGGCTTTATTGTCATCATGCACAGCTACAGTGAAGATATGCAACACAAATCTTAAGTCCCATACTCCTCCAACAATGCAACATGAATATATATAAGACATGAGACAAATAGACCAAGAACAATGTGCAAGTAAGGCAGGAGAAGTAACCTACATGCAAGGAAAATAAATACATATTGAATGTAAAATGAACTGCTGTACAGTGACATAAAGTCTTGCTCTTTGTAACAATAGATAAATATGTGAGATACTTAAAAAGATGAAAGGTATGAAGCTGTGAAGGCAAAGAGCTCTGTGTGATTTATTTATATTTAGCAGGAAATCTGCACAGGGACATGTAAAGATAAATATGCAGCAGATACAGTATCAGGTCTGCAGCCTCGGAGCGTGAAACGTCTGCAGAGCGAGATAAGAAACCTCCCAGAATCCTTCACTTCCCTTCGAGAGGTCCTCCAACCCCCGGCCGCCTTCTTCTGTCACATTTCTGGGACAAAACACTCGCACTGTTTTAAGAGCTTATATAACGCTGTTCCTGCCTCTCAGCTCCTCAGACGATCACACATCTGTAGCTTTCTGCAGGACCACAGTGCAGAGGGACTGGATTATGGCAGATAGGAAACTATTTGGTGTCAGTCTGATGTTTACTTTTCAATTATTACACGGCTTAGTTGAATACTCGATTCTCATTGGTCAATATGCACATTTCAGAGGTTGGTAATACTCGATACTAGGGCTGTACCCGAATATCCGAATATCCGAATATTCGTTGCTGATTACTACCGAATATCCGGAGCCCGAAAAATTGTATTCGGGACAGCCCTACTCGATACACACTGGCTGATAAGCAAAATAATGACCGTAGCTAATGGATCAAGAAAGAGAAGGAAAGATGTTAAAAGAAAGATCGCTGGACGTCAGATAAATCAACAGAAGACAGACAGGAAGTAAGATGAGGCGACTAAACATCATCACGCCCAACATTAGCCGCCTTTAGCTTAGCGGTGGTGATGTGAAGTCATGTGACCGTGCTGTAGTTCCTTTATAGCCCAACATTAGCCACCTTTAGCTTAGCGGTGGTGATGTGAAGTCATGTGACCGTGCCGTAGTTCCTTTATAGCTCAACATTAGCCACCTTTAGCTTAGCGGTGGTGACGTGAAGTCATGTGACCGTGCTGTAGTTCCTTTATAGCCCAACATTAGCCGCCTTTAGCTTAGCGGTGGTGACGTGAAGTCATGTGACCGTGCTATAGTTCCTCTATAGCCCAACATTAGCCACCTTTAGCTTAGCGGTGGTGACGTGAAGTCATGTGACCGTGCTATAGTTCCTCTATAGCCCAACATTAGCCTCCTTTAGCTTAGCGGTGGTGACGTGAAGTCATGTGACCGTGCCGTAGTTCCTTTATAGCCCAACATTAGCCTCCTTTAGCTTAGCGGTGGTGACGTGAAGTCATGTGACCGTGCCGTAGTTCCTTTATAGCCCAACATTAGCCACCTTTAGCTTAGCGGTGATGACGTGAAGTCATGTGACCGTGCCGTAGTTCCTTTATAGCCCAACATTAGCCACCTTTAGCTTAGCGGTGGTGACGTGAAGTCATGTGACCGTGCCGTAGTTCCTTTATAGCCCAACATTAGCCACCTTTAGCTTAGCGGTGGTGACGTGAAGTCATGTGAACGTGCTGTAGTTCCTTTATAGCCCAACATTAGCCACCTTTAGCTTAGCGGTGGTGACGTGAAGTCATGTGACCGTGCTGTAGTTCCTTTATAGAGCTAAAACGAGGTAGCTTCTTGTTGTAGCTTTATTTACGGTCCACACCTGAGTGATATTAATACATCTCATCCAACTCTTCAAGAAAACAGCAAGTTGTTTTCTCAAAATGGCAGGTGTTTGTGCAGCTGCAGCTCCTCCTCGTGTTTCTCTATAAACCTCCTCTTCACCTCCACTCCTCTTCCTCTCAATTCCCTTCAAACTCTGCAGCAGCCGGCCTCTGTACGGCAGATGGATCTCAGTAACTGGCCTAAATATATCTCCAGGAGCAGAAAGACCCGTGTCCTCTGAAGTCATCGATTTCTCTCAAAGATCAGCTTTATTTTCATTAAACTGTGTGTAATCATGTGAGCACGTGAAATGAGCTGCTAATTATTGTAATTTATGTGACCAGAGTTATCTGGAGAGGCTGAAGAACGTGTTGTGAGTATCAGCAGGTATATAACATTGTTGACGTTAATAAATGACCACTATTGTTGGAGTAACGGACATTTCTCCTTCCCTTTTCCCCTGTTTCCTTCTCTCTGTTTCTTCTCCAGGAAGGCGTTGCCTTAAAGACACAGCAGAATGTATATTTTTTCAGTCCAGGTATGGTACACAGAGTAGAGCTCCTATTTTTAAAGTAATTGTGGGTTCACATTAAAGGCACAATTAGGGGCTGAAATTGAGCTATATATTGATTTGTTAGTTAATGGTTAATATGTATTTTCTTGCTGTTTTGTTTTCTAGTAATAATAATAATATAATAATATTATCTAGTCTAATTATTTAAGTTAATCAAAGCAATTATTCATGCTGTTGTTTTGAAGGCACTGGTAATTTGTGCACCTGGTGATGATTGAGACAGGTTCCTGTATATCCACATAAACTGTGTGTGTGTGTGTGTGTGTGTGTGTGTGTGTGTTGTGTGTGTGTGTGTGTGTGTGTGTGTGTGTATGTTCCCTGCTGTGTGGTTGTCATGATGTGGCGTTCGGTTGCCATGGGAACAGCTGCTGTCGCTATGCTACTGACTGACAATGATTGGCTGTGATTATCCTGTCATGGCGAGCAGGAAGCCACTGTGATTGGCTGAGAGCAAAACCAGGGTGGGGGGTCGCAGTGTCCAACGCAAAGGTCAGCCGGTTTATTAGAGAGAGTTTGTGTGTGTGTGTGTGTGTGTGTGTGTGTGTGTGTGTGTGTGTGTGTGTGAGGATCGATCTGAGAGTAAAGGCAGTTTGTGGTCAGAGGGTTGAAGTCAGAGTCATATTTTAGGGTAGAGGTTAGGAACACATTATGTGTGAGGGTCCTTACGAGTATATAATATGTTTCATATGTGTATCCTTTATTTAACCAGGTAAAAGTCTCATCCCAACCAGAGGAATACAGCCGTCGCTAAACACAAAGGAAATGGCTCACTAACCAGTCAATATGATAATATAAACTGTTATAAAACATTTAGAACGAGCAGACTCACAAAGGAAGGGATCTTGTACTTGAGTAAAAGTAGAAGTACTCAGATCTTGTACTTCAGTAAAAGTAGAAGTACTCAGATCTTGTACTTGAGTAAAAGTAGAAGTACTCAGATCTTGTACTTGAGTAAAAGTAGAAGTACTCAGGTCTTGTACTTGAGTAAAAGTAAAAGTACTCAGATCTAGTACTTGAGTAAAAGTAGAAGTACCAGAGTGTAGGAATACTCTGTTACAGTAAAAGTACTGCATTCAAAATGTTCCTCAAGTGAAAGTAGAAAAGTATTCTCATCAAAATATAGTGAAAGTAGCGACAGTAAAAGTAGTCGTTGTGCAGATTGGTCCATTTCAGAATAATATATACAATATGTTTTATAATGATTGATCATGAAAGTGTTCTCAAAGCTGGTGAAGGTGCAGCTAGTTTGAATGACTTTGTAGACTGCAGGGTCAAGGAATCAAGTAATAAATAGGAACAAAGTAAGAAGTACTAGAAAGAAAATAGAGCCTGAAAATGGAGTATTGAGATGAAAGTCATTGACTCCAGTCTGGCATCTTTCCTCTCATTGTTGAAAGACTGCAGACGGATGGAAACTTGATTCAGAAACTCCCAGATTTTAACGGGCTTTTCTTTTCCGATCCCCACCTTGAGAAGTGAAGCGTGGCGCCGGCTGGAGGTTCATCTTTCAGCGAGCGATTCTGAGGAATGTGAGAGTTTCTGTGTCTGTATACACTGCTAACCACTGGAAAATATCCACATTAACTGACTTATTATAACTCTGTTAACACTTCTTAGATGATACATTACATTCAAAGGATTCATTTAACATCTATATCAAGAAGGAATCATCATCGTATTAAAGTAAGGTCAACGCAAAAGTAACTTAAACCTTTTAAAAGCCGGCGAGGGATGATTCCACTGATTTCCAAAGGTCCGATTGCATTGAAGTCTATGAGAAAATTCTCCTACTTCTCACGTGATTTACTTTTATCAGAGAAGAAACTATAGTTTGTCTTACTTCTACACCACAACCTTCCCCAGGATCATCCTTAGTGCCGTAAATATTAGCTCTAACTCAACGCGTTACAAATATAAGTCAGATTGTATAGAAGTCTATGAGATGTTTTTACTCTTTTCATAGAAAATCAACTATTTCTATCCTCGACAACCCCAAAAAAACTTCAGTGAAGAACAGACAACACTTCCCGGTATCCTCCTCTCCTCCCTTTGTTCCATAGAAAAGTCAGATAGCAGAGAATGAGAAAATAAATCTACTTGTCATTTGATTTAAACCTCAGTTGAGTTTCTGGTTGAATTTGATAGTGTTCATATCACAGCTTATAAAATAGAGGCTCAGCTGTCTCATCAAAAGTTCTTAATATATATATAAGATGTAGAAACTTCTAGAAGAGACTCTTGATATTATTATTTTTCACTCACAATATGTGCAAATGTCAAGTTTAACACGAGAACAAATGTAGGCGAATCGTCACAGGTGAGTGAGACGTGTCTTATACATGAGAGTAACACATGCGTCACTTACGGGCAAAAAGTACGGCCCCGCCCACTTTTGGGGGAAACAACGCTGTCATTTGAACGGCGATCAAGCCTGAAGCCACAGAGCTCTTCTTCTACTGTCCTTTCTTCTTAGAGGAAGTCCAGAAACACTGAACTCTGGATCTGTTTTAATGTTTGAGGTGCAATAAACGACACAGCAGCTTGTTGGCATGTTAAAACTATTATTTTCCGCCTCGCTCATGAGAGTAACAGCTGGAGAAATTACGGCCTCGCCTACTGATTTTAATTTAACCATATATCGAGCCCGATCGTCGATTTCAAATGATTTAATGTAATTGTTTGCCTGTCTGGCCATCGTGATCGGGCTCTTTGAAGATCCAAAAATCCACTGTTTTTCTTAAATTTCTGATCAGATTGGCAAAAGCTTCAGAATGTGTTTTGACCGCCATTCAAATGACTGCGTTGTTTTCCCCCAAAAGTGGGCAGGGCCGTAATTTTCGCCCGGAAGTGACGCATGTGTTACTCTCATGTATAGAACCAGCTCAATGGGAACATGAGACAGAAAAGGTCGGGAACCACAGAAAAGGTGAGATTGTATAGAAGTTTACGAGAAAATTACCTCCGTTGATTTAGGGAAAAATCTTGTTATTCTATCAAGAACACCTCGAAAAACATCAGGGAAGAATATACTACAAAAACATCATGACTGGCTCTACATAAAGAAGTCAGATTGTATAGAAATCTACGAGAAAAGACCATCCTATTCCCTTACTTTATTCCCTCAGTTAACATTTTCCTAATGTTCTTATTTTATTTCCAGATAATCTACATTACATCATGAGTCATTTTACCCTTTTAACCAAGAAAATCTGATGTTTTACTGCAAAAACAAGTCAGATTGCATAGAAGTCTTTAACAATTGCACCCATTGTCGTGGCTTTGGATAAAAGCCTCAGCTGAATGAAGATGTATTTTTTAATATTGTGGAGTTAACTCTTATTTTCTAAGTAAGTGTAACTCTATGTAGATTTTAAATGCGTCTCATGATGCTTGTTTGTAGAAAGCCAGACGCTTCAGACGGGGCTCAGATGCAGAGATCTCGGACAAAGTGTCTATATTTGACATCCTGAGAATAAAGCAGCTGATGCAACTCCCTCTGCGCAAAGAAGGGAACAAATGAAGTGGAAATAGACTTCTTTATTAACATTTAGAGTTGCTCCTCACAGTCTTCCTCTCTTCCCAGAAACACATGGCGGTCACATGTGTTTTCACACCTATGGCTCATAAACCGTGGAGAAAATCCATCGTTCTGAGTGACAACAAGGAATTTAACCGGGCGGACGTTCGGAAATAAATTTAGACGGAAAGATTTTCTATTCTCATCTGGCAAAACATGTCCTACACTGCAAAAATGTAAAATCTTGCCAAGTATATTTGTCTAATTTCTAGTCAGAATATGTCGTTACACTTGATATAAGACATGATAACTTAAGTCTTGTTTTTAGACAAGGCATCTTGAGCATCTTTTTAAGTCAAAGTCTCTTAAAAACATCTTATTTTATAGGAAAATCTCCACTAACTAACATCAGAAAACAGAAAATGTCTGAGCATTTCTGGCTTTTTTTGTTACAAATTCCCTGATTCTGGTCAAATATAGTTCAAAATAAGTTTTCAGCAAAATACAAGATCTCATTTATCTAATTATCCCATCTTTACTTCAAGAAATCTCACCAAGCCATTTTGTACTTGTTCTATCGGCAGATTTGTTCACTTATTAAAAGAGAAAACACCTTGTTTTTATTATATATTTACTTGTTTTTGGAGCAGCATTTTTTCCAGTGTGTTGTTCTCTGAAGCCTCTGAAGCGTATATTCTGTGTGAGGGCTACAATAACAATATAAACGCAAAGTATTCATGAGGTATCAAAGGTAAAGTGGTTGTTGTGCAGAATGGATTCTCTGTCAAAGTGTTGAATTATTCAACAAAATTATGTTCATAATTACAGTATGAAGAAAAAGTCCGAATTTTGTGAAAAACAGTCAATTAGGAGAAAAAGCTAATTTCTCAAAAGAGTCGGACAAAAAATAATAATCTGATGAAAAAATGTCATTTCTGAGAAATTATTAGAAAAAAATTAGTTCTGAAAAAAGTCAGAATTTTGCGAAAAGTCATTTCTGAGAAAAAGTCGATTCTTAGAAAAAAGTCAGAATTTGGTCGAAAAAAAGTAAATTCTGAGAAAAAAAGTCACTTCTCCAAAAAGAGTCTGACATTCGGACAAAAAATAATAATCAGATTTTTAGAAAAAATATAATTTCTGAGAAATTATAAGAAAAAAGCTAATTCGGAAAAAAAATCAGAATTTTGAGAAAAGTTGATTCTTAGAAAAAAGTCTGAATTTTGAGAGAAGAGATAAATATATTAGAAAAAGTAAATACCGAGAAAAAAATCTGAATTTTGTGAAAAAAGTCTGGATTTGGTGGAAAATAAGTAAATTCTGAGAAAAAAGTAATTTTGCAAAAGAAAAAAAATCAGATTTTTATGAAAAAATGTCATTTCTGAGAAATTCTGAGAAAAAGTAAATTCTGAGAAAAAGTCAGAATTTCTCAAATCTGAGCAAAATGTTAATTATAAGAAAAAGACCGAATTTTGTGAACAAAAATATTTCTGAGAAAGTCAGGATTTTTAGAAAAAAAAGTCAATTTCCGAGAAAAAAGTCATTAATAAAAAAAAGTCAGACTTTCAAGAAAAACATTTTTCTTTTCGAACTTCGATTTTGAGCAAAAGTCCGAATTTTGAGAAAAATAATTTCTGAGGAAAAATTGCATCTGAGTAAAAAGTCAGACTTTCGCGAAACAATATGTTTTCTCAGAACTAAAAAAGCCATCTGTCAGTGTGATGTATTAATGAAATCCCACCATCTTTACCTGTAGTGTGTGCTGACAGTGACCTCCTGTAAAATGACTCTGATGAACGAGAGGTATCAGAATGAAAGTTGTGGTTATAGTTCAGAGTCCATTGATCTCCTGACAGTTTAAACCCAGATCCTCACATTGATCCCGAGTCTCAGAGGATCCTCCTGAAGATTCATCAAAGCCTCCGCGATGATCAGCAGCGTCACTTCTGATCCTGACGGGGCTTAAATACGCTTTCTTTGGACAGATGAACGATTCTCCTGCTGGAAAAGATGACAAAAGAAACCCTTGATCGTTGCGTCCAAACTGAACAGGTTGCACCGTGAAACCAAAAGGGAATGTTAACTTGTTTTAGTATAAAACGTATGATACTTACTGCAATCTTTTCTTAAACCTGACCAAGTAATGCACCGTTACATGTTAGGATGTATTGCACTATGTAGCTGAAAAACGACACTAAAAGGTAGCAATTGCATCAAAAGAGGACAAAAACGGCTCAAGTCAATTTAAGTTTTGTTATTTTATAATTCATTTTGAGTTTTCTCAAGTCAAGATTTTTTGTGAATACACTACAAGGTGTTCGCAGCTCACACACTCATTTATACACACTTTGTATGGCAATATTCTTTCTCCAAATTCCCACTTTTTTTTCCCACAAATTCTGAGAAAAAGGTTGCTGCAGCAGCACGGGCAGTATGAGAACAATACAGAACATAACCATCCATTTCCTGCAGTGTTTGGTACGTGGACCTTTGATAAGATTTATCAAACACCTTGTTTGTTATAAAAGCTCCTTCCTGTCTCCATGGTGACGGACGCTGTTTATTTATAACCTCCCCTTTAATAAAGAGCCATTAGCATTAGCTTCATTCACACTGACGCTTTTCACAGGGTCCTCTGCAGGTCTGATGAACCTCCGAGTGTTTACAGAAAGCACTGAGTTCACTCTATAGATCCCTTGATCCCTTCACTCTATAGATCCCTTGATCCCTTCACTCTATAGATCCCTTCATCCCTTCACTCTATAGATCCCTTCATCCCTTCACTCTATAGATCCCTTCATCCCTTCACTCTATAGATCCCTCCATCCCTTCACTCTATAGATCCCTTCATCCCTTCACTCTATAGATCCCTTCATCCCTTCACTCTATAGATCCCTTCATCCCTTCACTCAATAGATCCCTTCATCCCTTCACTCAATAGATCCCTTCATCCCTTCACTATATAGATCCCTTCATCCCTTCACTATATAGATCCCTTCATCCCTTCACTCTTTAGATCCCTTCATCCCTTCACTCTATAGATCCCTTCACTATACAGATCCCTTCACTCTATAGATCCCTTCATCCCTTTACTCTTTAGATCCCTTCATCCCTTCACTCTATAGATCCCTTCACTATATAGATCCCTTCATCCCTTCACTATATAGATCCCTTCATCCCTTCACTCTATAGATCCCTTCACTCTTTAGATCCCTTCATCCCTTCACTCTATAGATCCCTTCACTCTATAGATCCCTTCACTCTATAGATCCCTTCACTCTTTAGATCCCTTCATCCCTTCACTCTATAGATCCCTTCACTATATAGATCCCTTCACTCTATAGATCCCTTCATCCCTTCACTCTATAGATCCCTTCATCCCTTCACTCTATAGATCCCTTCACTCTTTAGATCCCTTGATCCCTTCACTCTATAGATCCCTTCACTCTATAGATCCCTTGATCCCTTCACTCTATAGATCCCTTCATTCCTTCCTACCTAATTTGTTTCAACCCTTTAAACTTCTCTCCTTAATCCCTCCCACCTTTATCCCTCTACCCCTCACACTACGTGCCTTTATCCATCCTGACTCCTTACATCCCTGTGATCCATTCCTCCCTATATCCCTTTGATCCCTTCCTCCCTATATCCCTATGATCCCTTCCTCCCTATATCCCTTTGATCCCTTCCTCCCTATATCCCTTTGATTCCTTCCTTCCTATATCCCTTTGATTCCTTCCTCCCTTCTTTCGAAAGAAATAACTTATTTTTCGCAGAATTCTAACTTTTTTCTAAGATTTCTGACTTTTTACTGAGAATGTTTCCAAAATGTTTGAAGCTATACTTTTACCTACCGGTAAGTACGATACTTTAAATGCAGGAATTGTGCTTTTATAATCTTAATTTATTTTCTCCTTGTTTCTATTTCTCTACTAAGCATATATATATATATATATATATATGCCGTTAATAACAATGCAACATATACCTGGCTGCTAAATCCTCAGAACTGTTACAGGATGTGTATTTTGTAAATTGTTTAATCGTTTTTTTATCTTTAATATTATTTAATGCCTGCTTCTTAGTTAACATGAAGCTGTCTTTGCCTGTTCTCTGTGTTGCGTTCAAAACTCCAGGAAAGACAGACGACTTCTAAGTTTAACTATTTATTATGAGAGAGCAAAATATATATATCACTTGGCCAAGGACTCCGTCAGGTCACAGAAATCACAGGCACCATATCCGGAAAAGAGCCTCGAACCTCGTGCGTGCATACATTTTATTACACAGGGCGTTGCCCGTACATTTATGATTGGTCAAGACTAGCTGAAGAGATACCGTGGTTTAGACTTGGTTCTCTTTGGTAGGTGCACAGACTTTGAAAAAAGTCTCTTGGCAACACGATCCTCCAATCAGCATTCGGCCGGCCTGTGGAAGTCCCTCCCTACTCTGGCGCCATCATACGTAATTTGTTTTCGCTAACGTTTCTACAGAAGAAGTGGAATCTTCATGAGGCTGCTGTGCGTGGGAGCGGAGCTCACCCAAAGCTCAAGGCCGGAGTGATGTGCTGTTTCTGAATAACTCTTTGTATTCTTCCACCTGCACCTCACCTTGCTACATTAGTATTGCAGGCTAAAGACGTCTATTTATTCCAAAGTCACAGCCACATAAATGAGCACAATAAGCTTATAATGTAATAATAAGAATCAGTCTTTCTGATGTTATATAAAAATAGCCTCCACAAATTGCTGAAACAAATGCTAACTTCCCCTCGAATAAAGGTTTTGATTCTGATTCTAAGATCTAATGCTAAATGAATCACTCCTAAAGTTAAAGGTCCCCTATCATACTGTTTCTCATCAATATATCTCAGGTCTCAGATATATCCAGAGCCTGTCTCTGATTGGCTGAAACACCAAACAGATCATTGCAGCATTACCCATAATCCCCTCTGTTTCAGCCCTGTTTCCAAAGTGCTGATTCTCTGTCTGTTACTTTAGATGAAAATAAGGAGCCCCTCCCCACGCCCCTCTGAGAGATATTTGGTTACAAAGAACTCAATGGTGCTCTAGGAGGAGATTCAGGTGGGGGGGGGGGGGGGGGGGGGGTTACCTTGGTTGGTGATTGGCTAATGGTTACACAAGACAAAACATCGTTATGACATCATAAAGTGGCCAAAATCTGATCAGCTCATTTTCAGACAGGTTTTTATAGAAATGGATCAGGAGAAAAAGAGAGAGAATCTTTGTTCCTGAGACTTTCAGAGTCTCTTTCCACAGAGGGGACACATGTTGATGTAGAAGAGACATGAAGAAGAGGGGACACATGCTGATGTAGAAGAGACATGAAGAAGAGGGGACACATGTTGATGTACAAGAGACATGGAGAAGAGGGGACACATGTTGATGTAGAAGAGACATGAAGAAGAGGGGACACATGTTGATGTAGAACACATGAAGACAGGGGGACACATGTTGATGTAGAAGAGACATGAAGAAGAGGGGACACATGTTGATTAGAAGAGACATGAAGAGAGGGGACACATGTTGATGTAGAAGAGACATGGAGAAGAGGGGACACATGTTGATGTGAAGAGACATGAAGAGGAGGGGACACATGATGTAGAGAGACATGAAGAAGAGGGGACACATGTGATTAGAAGAGACATGAAGAGGAGGGGACACATGTTGATGTAGAAGAGACATGAAGAAGAGGGACACATGTTGATGTGGAAGAGACATGAAGAAGAGGGGACACATGTTGATTAGAAGAGACATGAAGAGGTGGGGACACATGGTGATGTAGAAGAGACATGGAGAAGAGGGGACACATGTTGATGTGGAAGAGACATGAAGAGGAGGGGACACATGGTGATGTAGAAGAGACATGGAGAAGAGGGGACACATGTTGATGTGGAAGAGACATGGAGAAGAGGGGACACATGGTGATGTAGAAGAGACATGGAGAAGAGGGGACACATGTTGATGTAGAAGAGACATGAAGAGGAGGGGACACATGTTGATGTAGAAGAGACATGAAGCAGAGGGGACACATGTTGATGTAGAAGAGACATGAAGAAGAGGGGACACATGTTGATGTAGAAGAGACATGAAGCAGAGGGGACACATGTTGATGTAGAAGAGACATGAAGCAGAGGGGACACATGTTGATGTAGAAGAGACATGAAGAGGAGGGGACACATGTTGATGTAGAAGAGACATGAAGCAGAGGGGACACATGTTGATGTAGAAGAGACATGAAGAGGAGGGGACACATGTTGATGTAGAAGAGACATGAAGAGGAGGGGACACATGTTGATGTAGAAGAGACATGAAGCAGAGGGGACACATGTTGATGTAGAAGAGACATGAAGAGAGGGGACACATGTTGATGTAGAAGAGACATGAAGCAGAGGGGACACATGTTGATGTAGAAGAGACATGAAGAGGAGGGGACACATGTTGATGTAGAAGAGACATGAAGAAGAGGGGACACATGTTGATGTAGAAGAGACATGAAGAGGTGGATTTTATTTACCCGACAAAGATTGTGTTTGTCGCATTTGAGTGTGTTAGCAGTAGAAACTCTGAAGTGATCTGTATACTTTATTTCTGTAGGTACATTTTGAATGTAACTTTAGTATTACTGCTGTACTCTATCTGAATACTTCCTCTGGGAGTATTCAGATAAGAGTTAAATGCGTCTGACAGAAAGCGTGATGACTCTAAACCTCCCACGTTTCTCCTGCTCAGATATTTTAAGAATCAGGTTTTTATGACGTTTTCATTCTGGCGAGATGAACCGTGTGACCTGAGTGTAATAAATCTCTCCATTCAGAGCTGCTGCGGGGACCATTTTAATATGGCTGTGAAAATGTCATGAATTTATAAAAGGGTCCAATAAGAGCTGAAAAAGGGATGGAGACGGAAATAGAAAGAATATTTGTGGACGCTGAGTCACGCTCAGAAAGAGGATTTCTCTTTATTTCCCCCTCACTAAAGTCACCTGTGGTTATAACAGGGGTTTGGATGTCTGATGAGCACCGGAGAAATAAGAAATATGGCAGTATACGTACTGGGAGATGTGTTGTCCCAGTTAGCAAAGCACTTATCTCTTGTTTTATCACTACAGACATATTTAGATTTATCATTATTTTATTTTAGAATTATCATATGCATTGTTTAGTTTGTTGTGTAATGGGAGAGTTAAGTCTTACGTAATCAAACCAATACTAGCTAAGAAATCAGACCATTTCCTGATGATATTCTGTGTGGGAGAGAAACATAACGATTTTAGCCTCTGCAGACCATTTACATGCACTAAAACACGCCACGTGATGAAAACGTCTTCTTTTCCTGCAGAACCTGAGTTCAGCTGTGGTGTGTGTGTGTGTGTGTGTGTGTGTGTGTGTGTGTGTGTGTGTGTGTGTGTGTGTTAGGGCTGCACGATATTGGAAAAAACTGACAGGACTTTTTTCCCCCCCCCTGCGATATATATATTGCGATATGAAAACATACAGGAATTGAAGAAAAGAACGTTTTTTTTCCGCAAACCATCCTTTCTTGAACTTTAATGCTATACAATTGGTATTTTTTTAACTATATTTAACCGGATGAAGGATTTTAGTCACGGACGTCTGGATCTTAAGTTATCAGAGCAACAAGCTGAGCTAGCTCGGTTAGCAGCGCCGAACTGCCCTGGAGAAACACATGAAACTACTTTATTCAGTGTTTTTACCTTTAATCACCCGGTCCGTTTGCTTTGGAGATTTGATTGATTGGTGGTTTGCTGTGCATGCAGAGCCTGCATGTCACTCACTGAAGTACCCCTGACATGAGAGCCGCGCAGGTTTTCCTTTTGTAGCAAGCAGCAAAATAATTGTAACATGACGTGTTTGAGTTAATTTGCCTACTTAATATTGCAAGTCCTAAAATCGTGCAGCCCTAGTGTGTGTGTGTGTGTGTCTGAGTGAGTGAATGAGTGTGTGTGTGGGTTTGTGTGAGTGTGTGTGTCTGTGTCCAACTGAGTGAGTGAATGTCTTTGTGTGAGTGCGTGTGTGTACCGGTGCCATTAGAAAGCTCCACCATGTGAGTGTGTGTGTCTGTGTGTGTGTGTGTCTGTATGTGTGTGTGAGTGTCTGTTCCATTAGTCCTCCACCGTGTGTGTGTGTGTGTTAATAGTAATGAAAGCAGCAGGAGGTCCTCTCATATCTGAAAGCAGCTCTTGATGTTTTTTCTGCAGCGACTCGAGCGCAGTTTGATCCTTTAGTGGAAAAAACAAAACACGACTTTTGTTCCATTTTCTTATATTTAGGTCATTTTCTACTTCATTAAAAAAGTGGAAAAAGTTCGTTATTGGCTTTTGATTGTAGTGGAAGAAGTACTAAGATGTTATACTTCAGTGTAAAGATACTGCATGTCACATCTGACTGAAGTAAAGTAAACACCAGACGCATCGACAGACCATGACTATAAAGATTGGTGCCAGTTTTGAAGAGAAATCTAAAAGAAATTATTACAAAAACTCTCCTTTTCCCAGGATGTTATTTCCCAGTCATGTGACTTCGCTTGCTGGTTTTCTGTAAACCTGGAGTCACTGGGCTTGATGAGATGAGCTGCGGCTAGCCTCGAAAGTAGACGAGACTAGCCGATTGCAGCCGGGGGAGGTCTCAAAAAGCTCGCCTGAAGTCGGACAGCTCGGAGTCGGACAGCTCGGAGTCGGCTTGACTCGGTTTGCGATGGCGGAAATTGCGCTGGCGTTCTTCGTTGCAGATGAAGTGGATGCAATAGAAATCCCACAATTATTATATCACTACAAATGAATGACTCAAGTGTCTGTTCATTTCTAAACAACTCAATACAAGGGGGGTTGAATCCTACAGGTAAAAGACAGAACCACTTATTACTTTTCAAAACTACTTCCGTCAGTGGTCTTGACCAGTTTGCATTTATAAAGAATGCACAAATGTGTATAATCGTTAATGTCAGATGTACTAAGTAAATACATTTGTTCCTGCTCAAGATTAGATTCAACTTTATTGTTATTGCACAGATTACAGGAGACGACGAAATGCAGTTTAGCTTCCAACCAGGAGTGCAACAAGCAGTAAAGTGAAAAGTAATGTACACAATCTACAGAATACAATATAGAATGAATTGAATGATGAATAAACAGTGAGGGGTATGAATACACTAGATATACGCAGCAGCCTGTGAGCAGTATGAACAGTGTGTGAATATGCTAAGATATATAAAGTATGAAAACGGTAAGCAGTGCGTATATAGTAAAACATATATAGATATTCATTTCATGATGATAAACATTGTGGAACAATGATGAAAAATGTGAATGGAAGAGGCGACGTAAAACTGACACAAAACAACAACAAACTTTTGCCGAGCCAATTGGAGAGTTTCATCCCCAGCACGGGGTAAAGACCACCAATGAGCGCTCAGCTCGATACACCAGCGAGTCGTTTCCCATCAAGCATTTCGCTTCCGCAGCCCGTGGAGAGAAACTGCGCCGCCTCGTTCTCAAGCCTGCCGGCGTCTTTGTCCCGCGAGATTTCAACGTCTCATGTAGGCGAGCCTCCAGAGCAAGTCGGACAAAACTACTACCCATCATGCAACGCACTAGCAAGACGGCGGTCGCAATTGCGCAGGTCTGCGTCGGTCTCGCTCATCTCAAACGAGCCTACATTCTAAAGAGGGAATAAGGGTTTCTAATAACAGGGTTATTACATTAATACAGGTAACAAAAGAAGACACAAACACTTCCTTGATGTTCTCCGTTTTTATTAATCTTCCTTTTGTCGTGCTCCTTTGCAAGGAGCATAAATATGTTACAGAGAGAGAACATCAGCCGGTTATTTACAAGATATAATAAATGACGTACAACTCACAAGGTGTTCGAAACTCATGGAGATGAGGAGGAGGAAGTGAAGAAACAACTAGTCATTTTACCGTTTTGGTGAGTGCCCACAGCCTCCCTAATGTCGAGGTTACAGAAAGAAAGTGGAGTGGCATGATGGCAGTGCAGAAATCCCTTGAGCTGATAAATAAATACACAGAAACACAAAGTGCAGCATTTCTCGCAGCTTTTAACGTCGCAGGAGGAGGAGGAAACCCCTACACACTGAAGAGGGGTTTCTGCAGAAGCTGCGGATGTTTCTGTACAGATGGAGGGTCAGCAGGAAGTGAGACGATGCGTTCAGGGTGCATCGGTCAGCAGGAAGTGAGACGATGCGTTCAGGGTGCATCGGTCTGCAGGAAGTGAGACGATGCGTTCAGGGTGCATCGGTCAGCAGGGAATAATCGGGTTTATCAGAGCGAGAAACTGACTCCACTTTAACTCTCCGTGTCCCTCCCTCTGGGCTTTCTCTGGGAACACTGAACAATTCATTTGCACTCGTGTAAGAATCTGAAACCTCACGGATCAATACCAGATGTTCCTCTGAAGCTGGGAGCATTTTTATCAAATCCTGTGTTAAATATTTGACATTGTTCACGTTTATTATTGTATAAATGTCCTCTGACTCATGGATTCAGCCCCAGTGCTTACAGTTATGTGATGTAATGAGACTGCAGGAGATTACATCTGCAAGACTGGTTGTTACTAGTCTGCAAACGAACCAATTTCTGAGCTAAAACCAGCAAAATACTTTGATATTTTCTAATCAAAGTACAAATCCAAGCAGCACTAATACTCGACCCTTAGCTTCATGTGTCCAAAACGAACCTTCATGCAGATATAGACAGACAGAGATATGCCACTAGACGTTTGTCTCTGTAGGAAATTAGGTTTAAGCAAAAACTGCTTCCAGTGGCGTCCGATCATCTCGGAAGAGGGAATCAGATATCTCTTCAAACTTAATTTAATCTATCTGCGTGAAGAGATATCCTTTAGAGGGAGACGTGCGTTTCTCCAGATTCTTGAACATGAGTCTGAATTCAGTAACATGTTTAAAGTGAATTCAGTGTAGCTCCACCCGGTGTGACGGAGGGGCTCTGGCTCCACTTTGGTAACAGGAAACGTGTTTTTAAACCAGTGAACTCTCTGAACACAGGAGGTGAATCTATGCTCAGGTGAGCTCCGGCGCTTCAATCGATGTTTGTGCGTTTGATAAAAAAGACTAAACAAAGATGATCTGTTATTCTGGATGCACTCGCTGACATCATGCAAAACTGTCCAGGTGTGAAAATGAAAGTAACCGGATTACAATGCTTCCTTTCAAGTTGTGCACCAGAGCCAGAGAGTCACTGGTTTTAACTGAAGTGGAAACACTAAATAACGGCTTCAGCTCGTCTGTTAACGTTTGATATTCTCCATGTAATGCATGAATAAATAAATGAGAGAAGGAGTTCAAAGTTAAAATGTGGGTGCGTATCGACTCAAGTGCAACGAATAAGGAAGGAGGCGGAGTTTGAGATCATAGAGAGACGGGGAACAGAGGCTTTTACTAGGTAACGATGCAGGAAATGTGCACAAATATTTGCACCTTTTAGCGAGAAATTGCATAAACCATTTGGTGTGCATCTTCACATGGCTCTTCTCTTTTCACATGTAGCTGAATTTAATTTCCTTTTGACGAGGAACGTGACGAGTTTACCTGCGTTTCAGATGCCATCGTGCCACAGTCAAACTAAAACGGGGAGTGGAGGGAGGCTGTGGGGGAGACAGAGGAAGTGTTTGAGGTGGAGGTACAGGTGGAGGTACAGGTGGAGGTACAGGTGGAGGTGTGGAGGTGTGTCTCCTTTAGATGGGCAGCTGGAAGGTGATGTCCACCTGAGCTTCTTTAGCCAGAGAGACGATCTCAGAAAGCTTCACAACCTGCAGGAACACAGAGAGAGAGAGAGAGAGAGAGAGAGAGAGAGAGAGAGAGAGAGAGAGAGGAGAGAGAGAGAGAGAGAGAGAGAGAGAGAGAGAGAGAGAGAGAGAGAGAGAGAGAGAGAGAGACGGTGAGTTTACCCGCGTTTCAGATGATTACATACAGGTATCTGAAACCTCACATCAAAGAGGAACGGTGTGCAGACCAGGCAGGTGTGTGTGTGTGTGTGTGTGTGAGTGTGTGAGTGAGCGTGTGTGTGTGTGTGAGTGAGCGTGTGTGAGTGAGTGTCTGTTTGTGTGTGTGAGTGTGTGTCTGTGTGTGAGCGTGTGTGAGTGAGTGTCTGTGTGTGTGTGTGAGTGAGCGTGTGTGAGTGAGTGAGTGTGTGTGAGTGTGCGTGTGTGTGAGTGTGTGTGTGAGTGTGTGTGTGTGTGAGTGAGCGTGTGTGAGTGTGAGTGAGCGTGTGTGAGTGTGTGTGAGTGAGTGAGCGTGTGTGTGTGTGAGTGAGCGTGTGTGTGAGTGAGTGTGTGAGTGTGTGAGTGAGTGAGCGAGTGAGTGTGTGTGTGTGTGTGTGTGAGCGTGAGTGAGTGAGTGTGAGTGAGTGTGTGTGAGCGAGTGTGTGAGTGAGTGTGAGTGAGTGTGTGTGTGTGAGTGAGTGTGTGAGCGAGTGTGTGAGTGAGTGAGTGTGTGAGCGAGTGTGTGAGTGAGTGAGTGAGTGTGAGTGTGTGAGTGCGAGTGTGTGTGTGTGTGAGTGCGAGTGTGTGTGTGTGTGAGTGAGTGAGCGTGAGTGTGTGTGTGTGTGAGTGAGTGAGCGTGTGAGAGTGAGTGTGAGTGTGTGTGTGTGAGTGAGCGTGTGTGTGTGTGAGTGAGCGTGTGTGAGTGAGTGTGAGTGTGTGTGTGTGTGTGTGAGTGAGCGTGTGTGAGTGAGTGTGAGTGTGTCTGAGTGTGTGTGCGCATGCGTGCGTGCGTGTGTGCATGTGTGTGTGTGTGTGTGTGTGTGTACCATCTTGGCGGCCTCGTCCAGGTCGTCACAGGCTAAGATCTTCAGAGGACTCGCAGCGATCAGAGCTTTGGCGTCGTCCACTCTGGTTCCTTCAGAATAAAAACATCAACATGTCAGAGAGTCACACTCCTCTACAGTCACTGTGGTTATGGGATGTTATTATTATGGGATGTTAAGTGTGAGAAGTTGTAATGATGTGAGAAGAAGAAGCAGCTCGCTGACGCTGTGTTCGTTTCCAAAATCGAAACGAGTCGCTGCGAGGAGACACACACCTGTCACAGAGTCTCTAAAGCCCCCGACACACCAACCCGATTTTGGGGGTCGGAGGCCGTCAGAGGCAGTCGGGCATTCGCGGCGCCCTACTCAGGTTGGTGTGTCCCGCACCTTCGTCTCTTTACGGCACAGTGTCACACCTCCCGCGGCCGTTCAACATGTTGAATCGGTAGACAGTCGGCCAAAGAAATCACTCTGATTGGCTGTTCAGCTTAGCGAATCAGTGCATGAGAAGCGAAGCGGAAGTGAGGGACCAAAACAAACGATTAAGAAGGCACACAGACGGCTAATCTTTTTCATTTTCATCTCACCCGGACGCAAGAGTTTCTTTTTTATGTTTACATGTTTTCGATCGACGAGAGAGAGTGAAAATGGAACCCAGACGCTATTTGTGGTTTGTTTATATCACGCAGCCTGTTCTTCTTCTCTCGGTGTATAGTCTGTCTTCCGGTTGTTGCTTCTTTTGAAAGACGAATACACACTACCGCTGCCTGCTGGTAAGGACAGTTATTGCCACTCGTCGACTGAAGTCTTTGCGGTGTGTTCGTAGGCGGGCGGCGTAGCCGACGCAGGCGACGTAGCGGACGTAAAAGTCGGGACGCCTTCGGTACGCGTTCTTTGGTCTCAGGTTGGTGTGTAGCGGCCTTAAGACACACCTGTTGACAGTTCTGCTGTTTAAGTGGCCGTGTCAGACCTGACCTTTACCTCACCTCCTCTATTAAGCTTACCATTGATAAAAAGATGCTAAATTGGCTGTGAATGGAAAGGATGTATGTTTCCTTCATGTCTTTTCAGGCATGTGAAACCAGGCATGTGAAACCAGGCATGTGAAACTAGATAGAACATTCTGAATTTTTGAGGTGTGTGTGTGCGTGAGTGAGCGTGTGAGTGAGCGTGTGTGTGTGTGTGTGAGTGAGCGTGTGAGTGAGCGTGTGTGTGAGTGAACGTGTGAGTGAGCGTGCGTGCGTGCGTGCGTGTGTGTGTGTGTGAGCGTGTGAGTGTGTATGTGAGTGAGCGTGTGAGTGAGCGTGTGTGTGTGTGTGTGAGTGAGCGTGTGAGTGAGCGTGTGTGTGTGTGTGTGAGTGAGCGTGTGAGTGAGCGTGGGTGTGTGTGTGTGCACCTTGTAACCGCACTACGATGGGGATCTTGAGCTCCAGGTCTCTCACAGCGATGATGATGCCCTGAGCGATGACATCACACCTCATGATTCCTCCGAAGATGTTCACGAGGATCGCCTGGACCTGAGACACAAGTTAGCATTAGCATTAGCAGCATCACTGTTTGGAGCTAACTGCCATCTTTTGACATAACTACGTAATGTATTTAATCCCTTTAGTTACTTCACAGATGTGGATGAATGATGTGAAATATAATCAAGTGTTAAATCAGACTTTAGTTCCACCTGGAGTAAATCCACAAGCTACCCTGCAGTATACAAAGTCATTCAAACTAGCTGCACCTTTACCAGCTTTGAGAACACTTTCATGATCAATCATTATAAAACATATCATATATATTATTCTGAAATGGACCAATCTGCACAATGACTACTTTTACTGTCGCTACTTTCACTATATTTTGATGAGAATACTTTTCTACTTTTACTTGAGGAACATTTTGAATGCAGGACTTTTACTGTGACAGAGTATCCTACACTCTGGTACTTCTACTTTTACTCAAGTACAAGATCTGAGTACTTCTACTTTAACTCAAGTACAAGATCTGAGTACTTCTACTTTTACTCAAGTACAAGATCTGAGTACTTCTACTTTTTATCTATTAATATTGAAGCTCAAGCCGGTGACGAGTGAGATTAAACATTAAATATAACAAACTTTGTCGATGAATCATTGATCAATTTCTCTTAATAACTTCCTCCCCACTTACCTTCCTGTCGGAGGTGATGAGCTTGAAGGCCTCGGTCACCTGATGAGCTGTGGCTCCGCCCCCAACATCCAGGAAGTTGGCAGGTGTGCCTCCGTGCAGCTTGATGATGTCCATGGTGGCCATCGCCAATCCTGCTCCGTTCACTGAGGAGAGACACCCAGAAATAAAGACCTCCAACAGGTTGTCTGTACACCTGAGACCAGGCCTCTGCTGATTGGCTGCTAATTGATTACTCTCTTAAGTGATTTTAGGTGCCGATTGGTATCATTTAATTGGCAATAATCCTAGAAAACATGTGGCGTTCATGAAGTGGAGATGAGCTAATTGCAACAACACTCCCATGAAACACATTCAGGTAAATAATAATAAAAATGTGGTTGCATGAGGCGTCATTTTTCACTTTCTAAACCTCACATGTCCTCTGTCAATAACAAACATGGTTCCCAGAACATGTGCATTTAAAACCTAAATGCCCTCCTCTTTCTCCTCCTCCCCCTCCTCTTCCTCCCTCCTCTCTCCCAGACACCCGATGGATCCATCCAGTCCGATGTAGTTCAGATCAGCTTTGGCTGCCTGATGGTCTCTTGGATCTTCTTGAGTCCAGTCCTGCATCGCGAACACCTTCTTCTGACGGTACTCTGCGTTCGAGTCGAAGTTGATCTTAGCGTCCATGCACATCACTGAGAACACACACACACACACACACACACACACACACACACACACACACACACACACACACACACACACACACACACACACACACACACACACACACACACACACACACACACACACACACACACACACACACACACACACACACACACACGTTAGCATCAGAGGAATATTCACTTCTTGCAGCAGCAACATATTTCAGTTCTAATCATTATTTCATTTAGCAAGAGAGGGGAAGAGTAAGTCCAATGTCTCAGCTTTATTCCTGTGAGTAACCAGTATCTTGATCACGTTTACAGCAAACCACATTTGAGCCTGTGACCTCAGATTTTCATCATCATATGTACACTGTAGCTCTGTACGCATAACCAATAAAAGCCTTGAACTTTGAACCTTGAGGAACATTGGGTCAGAGCTAGATGAGTTACAGTCGATTTTATAGAGAAGTGAGCGTCTCTCCGAACATATTGGATTTAACCGCTGCAATATAGCAGCAGACGGCGTCAAACTGCGTGTGTGTGAGTGGGTGTGTGAGTGAGCGAGTGTGTTTGCGTTAGTGTCTGTGTACCGGTGCCATTATGGCGCATTTCCACTACAACGCGGAGCGCGGTTTAAGCGTGCCGTGCCCGGCCCGTTTTTGGTTGCGTATCCACTAGGCGTAGTTCTGGCTAGCGGATACTATTTCACAGTTTTCTGGCTCTCCGAAATCGAGGTTCTTTCCGGGCCAACAACCGGGCTGAGTATGCTAAACTAGAGAGAGAATCGCTGGCAAGGGGGCTACAACTACAACAAGATGAACATATTTGACCGTGATTTAATTGTAATACACGTTTCAAAATGAATCCGAAGTAACAACATACTGATACCGGTTAGTAAAAACCATGAATTAATGCTTTGACAAGTCTGCAGACAGACGGCAGACGAAACACCTTTTAAAATGCGTGTTGTCTGAATGGAGATTGGCTAAGCTAACACAGTATATGCTCCGACCGTCCACACTCACAACAACGGCCTACAGACATAAATAAAGCAGCGACTGTATTCGCCATGACACAGACAGTCTGTGGTTTGGACTTGTTTCACTTTTGTCTAGTTTCTGAACAGATATGAGGAGCTGTGAGCTCTGAGTGCTAACAGCTAACGGCTGATGTTGGTTCTGTGGTTCGCATTGAAGATGACGTCACGGCTCCGCCTACACTGCGTTACTATAGTTACTGCCCCAGGTCCTAAACTGTAATGGAAACGCAGCATAAAGTGAGCCAGGCCTACCAAGGGCTAACTATACCGTACTAAGCCGAGCGAGGCCCTGCAGTGGAAAAGCGCCATTAGAGTCCTCCACCATGTGTGTGTGTGTGTGTGTGTGTGTGTGTGTGTGTGGTGTGTGTGTGTGTGTGTGTGTGTGTGTGTACCTGTTCCATCAGAGTCCTCCACCATGGGGTTGATCTCCAGCATGGAGGCGTCGTACTTGATGAACAGGTTGTAGAGCTTCATCATACTCTGAGCTGCGTCGTCCACCAGAGCCGGAGGGAAGCCCATCTTCTGAGCCACCTGACGGAGGAGAAGAGGAGAAGAGGAGAAGGGGAGTGTTTAGATTAGGTTTCTGACCTTTGACCCTGTCCATCACTTTCTCCTTTCCCATGGCAGAGGTCTACGGCCTCAGGGTGTTGCTGCTATCACTCTTATGGCGCGTTTCCACTACAGCGCGGAGCCCGGTTTAAGAGGGCTGTGACGTCAGCGGCCCGACTTTGGTTGCGTTTCCACTTGGCCTAGTACCGGCCGGCGGGTCCTAATTCACAGTTTTTCTGGCCTCATAAAATCGTGGTTCTAGGGCCAGGAACAACCAGGCTGAGTTGTGACGTCAACACTCTCGACTGCTGATTGGTCAGAGAGAATCGTCACAATCGGCGCGCGAGATAATCCCTAGCGTCGCATATATATATAGCGAAGCTTGCAGCATTTTTATAAACAGCATTTTTGTCAACAGAGGAGCTAAAATGGCAAAGAAAAGCACGCCGTGGTTGGTCGAGGAAGTGACGACGTTCCTACATTACATTGCAGATGATAAGATCCAGGGGAGCTCGACGGGACAACTCGCAATATTAAAGTATTTCAGGAGGTCTCTACACAGATGTCCACAAGCGGCTACTCGAGGACTGTCGTGCAGTGTAGGGAAAAACTCAAAAAGATGAAGAGTGAATATCGCTTGGTCAAAGATAATAACAACACGAGTGGTGCCAGTAGGAAAAACTGGAAGTGGTTTGAGCTAATGGACACCATTTACGGCCATAGACCGGCTAGCGTTGGGAGGGATGGAGGCCTGGACTCTGCAACGGCGTTACTGGAGTCTCTGCATGGTACGTTTTTTCTAACGCTCTGTTATTTGCTTGAAAGCGTTGTGTCCCTATCTGTTCTAAAGCTCACTTCTAACAAATAAGTCGTCACGGCAGTTTTAAGCAGCGTGACTCCGCCCGACAAAAAGCCGATCGCTCCGCCTACACTGCGTTACTATAGTTACTGCCCCAGTTCCTAAACTGTAATGGAAACGCGCCATCAAGTGAGCTGGTCCTAACAAGGCCTAACGAGGCCGAGAGAGGCCGGGCTCCGCGCTGTAGTGGAAACGCGCCATTAAAGGTCTCCTCTTACACTATTTTTAGGCATATATTACAGGTCTCAGATATATAAAAAACATGTCTCTGAAGTGTCCTGCTCCAAACCCCAAACAGATCCTTGTAGCCCCCCCCCCTCTCTTCCAGCTGTTACTAAAGAGATTACTCTGGGTCTGTAGCTTTAGAGAGAGAGTAGATCTCATCAGGAGAACTCTCCCAGCAGAAACTCAGCTAAATGCTGCCGTGATGAAACTCCATATCATGTTCCAAACCACATCAAGGATTCTCTCTGAAACAGGATGGAGCTCAAACTCTTTCTCTCTCTCAGGTTTACCACAAGGTGAGTTCCTTTTGATTTCCTGCTTCTTTACACATGCTCTCTCCAGTACAGGTTAGCTCTGAGTGTTAGCGATGCTAATGTGAACACAGACCATATTACTTCCAGAACACGTCTCATTGTTTCTGACAGCAACGTTTCTGATTGGCCCTGGGTGTAAAGCCCGCCCACATTTTAGTAATGTCGTCATGACGCAGCAAATCTGGATCAGCTCCGTTGTTCCCCCGTTTTTAGAGATGTGGGTACGGAGGAAAAGAGAGGGGTTTATTTCCTGACACTTTGTGAGTCTCCTGACACACCGGGGACACACCGGGGACACACGGTGATGTAGAGAAGACATCACTTTGTGAGTCTCCTGACACACCGGGGACACATGTTGATGTAGAGGAGACATCACTTTGTGAGTCTCCTGACACACCGGGGACACATGTTGATGTAGAGGAGACATCACTTTGTGAGTCTCCTGACACACCGGGGACACATGGTGATGAAGAGAAGACATCGAAAAGTGACTTTTGAATGATAGGTCCCCTTTAAGGAGGAGCAGCTCTGGCTCTTTGCTGACCTGAGATAGTTGAATGTTTGTGGACGTCGGGGAGTCCTTTTTATCGTAGGTCCCACTGGCGTACACTCTTTGGTCATGGACGACAGTTTTAGTTCCATTTAGTGCCAACATTAGAGCCATATGAAATCCGCATTCACGGAATCGCGGAATTGACCAATAAAAATGGAATCAACTGTAAAACGTGGAATATTGCAGAATTTGCCATAATTTGGACTGAAATTCGTTTTCGGGAGAACGATGGAACGTTGGGTGCAAAGCAAACATGACCGGGACGCTAAAGCGTGTTACAACGCACACGTCACTTCCACACTGCTTCACAACAACACAGCAATGTCCAAGCGTGTAGCTGCTTCGGTATTAACATCATCTAAAAAGCTACGAAATTCCACACTAAACCCTCAATTCAGAGCACAGCAGTATCCGAATGATTTTTATGCCTCCGGCGATAATTGTTTTGTAAATATTGTCAACATACCGTGGATTGGACCCGCAAAAACACGTGCGATGATCATTTAGTCTCGAAAAGCCATGTCAGAAACAAGGGAAAACACCGTGCTTCCCAAAACACACCAGCACTTCAAACAACAATTACAGCAAGTACCTCGTCAGCAGATTCAAGACGCGAGTTTGTGCAGGACTTTGTAGCTGTTTGCGCCGAGTCAGACATCCCTTTACTTGAAGCTTATAAGCACTTTAAAATTGAACTGCAGCACTTAAACATTAAAAAAGACTGTTATATCTTATTAAATTGTGGACATTTATTCATTCCCACTCATTAGACACTATTTCTGATGGTAAAATGAGCGTAAAAAGCAAAATACAGAATTCTGAAATATTAAAACGGAAAAAACGGAATTTGGGAAAAAATAAAATGGAATTTGGACAATAATAAAACGGATTTCATATGGCTCTAGCCAACATGCTTTTAATAATAAAATAAAGCTTTACAGACGATTTAAACCTGCCGAGCTGAAGCCTAATATCTATAAACCTCAAATGTTCAGACAAGCTGTCATCGTTATGAATAAAAACACATTATCTCTCAAATTACCGTCCACAGTCAAAGGTATATTTATAACTAGAACGGATGATTTTAAAGTGCTGCTAATGACAGCCGGCAGTCTGGAAATCCAAAAGAGGAGGATGATGGTTTTCAGAGCAGCTGGCTAAACACGGGCTATTTATTATGGGTTATAACGAAATGAAGGTGGAGGAATGAAGACTGTATATAGAACATATTTAGCAAGATTTTAGGACTTATATTAAAGGTCACCTATCATGCTATTTCTAGGCAATAGCATAGGTCTCAGATATATAAACATATATAAAAGACATGTCTATGAAGTGTTTTGCTCCAAATACCAAACAGATCCCCCATTCTAGCCATGCCTCATATCCCTCTATTTCACTTCCTGTTTCAAAAGTGCTGATTTGGGGTATAAAGCTTTAAAGAATAAAAGAGGAGGGGTCTGAGCTCATGCGGGACCCGGCAGCTACTGTCTAAACTAAATACTGCCGTGATGAAACGCCATATCATGGATTATCAAGGATTCTTTCTGAAACAGTATGGAGCTCAAAGGCTTTCTCTCTTGCCGGTTATACCACAAGGTGAGTTCCTTTTTATTTCCTGCTTCTTCACACACATGCTCTCCAGTACAGGTTAGCTCTGAGTGTTAGCGATGCTAATGTAAACACCGACCATATTACGTCCAAAACAGTCGGGCATTGTTTCTGATAGCAGCTTTCTGATAGGGCCGTGGGTCCACATTTCAGATATTACGTCATATCGGACGCAAATCTGGATCAGCTCCGTTGTTCCCCCGTTTTTAGAGATTTTTATTTTCTGACGCTGCGTGAGTTCCCCGACACACCGGGGACACACCGGGGACACACCGGGGACACGTGGTGACACACCGGGGACACACCGGGGACACATGTTGATATAGAAAAGACATCAAAAAGTGCATTTTGCATGATAGAAGACCTTTAATACATGTAACTGTGTAATGAGGTAACCATTTATAAAACTCCATTGCACTGATTTGTCTTATGTTGTTGTTATTCATTATTCACTGTTTTGTCTTGTCTGCACTTCTGAGAAAATTCTTTACACTGTCGCACTTTGAATGCCACACTAAGTTCCTATTTGTATTCATTACAAAGATGGCATTAAACGGTTGGGAATCTATGGTACTTGTCTTCAAGGATTGGTTTTATTCATTTTGTCTTCTCATTGTAATCCTTAAGCTCCATTTGTTCCCAGATAAAAAGCGTCTCTCTGGGATCCTCAGGGTGAAACTTCAGGGTCGATGGGGGGGGGGTAAATGTTGTCAGATTGAGGAAAACATTCACCAGGAGAGTTTTCTTGACTAATAGAATGAATTCTGGGGGTTGGAGCTGAGAGTTTCAATTCTAAGGACCACCCTAGTGTACGTATGAGAGACAAAAGCCTTATTATAAACATGTCTTTTTCTTTAGGAAGTGGAGGAAAGTCTGTTCTACATCATTTGTTCTATTTTAAATGTACATATTTTTCTGTTTTCTGCTACATACTGGAACTAGCTTGCTTTTTGAAGTAAGTATACTCCAGGTTGCATGGTTGAGACTTTGCAATGCTAAAACTACGATATAGCTGTTGTGTGTATGACAAAAGAGCCTTTGGTGCCATCTAGTGGCTTAAACGTGAACAACAGGGTGACCTTGTGTGTGTGTGTGTGTGTGTGTGTGTGTGTGTGTGTGTGTGTGTGTGTGTGTGTGTCGTATGACAAAAAAGCCTTTGAATCCTTGGAAAAAAACATCTGGAATAAATAAATAAAGTCATAAATCATGTTCTTTGGGAGGCGAGAGGACAGAAGTTGATAAATGTTATAAACAGTATCGGCGCCACAGTACTCATAGTATAGCTTTTCTAGAAAAACCCCTAAGAGTTCATGTTTGGGTTTTAATTTGTCACCAAAGGATTGTTTGTTGAATGGTTTAATAAATGGACTTCACTCTGACGGTGCTCATTAGCAGGGTATCTGCAGGAACCCTGAAGTCACATGGAAGACCTTTTAAGACCCTTTCCATACATTTTAAGACCTCATCGCCACTTGGAGTTCTAACCGGTTACCTTGGCGACACACTTTCCCTCACATTCACTATATACAGTATTGATTGTCCTTCCTCCTTATCTTCCAACCATTTGGACGCAGACTTGCATTTCCCCATAACGATGTTGTTGAACAACCGGCGTAAACGGGCCTTCGCGCGCTATCAAGCAGTGAGCGTGCGATGTCCTGTTCAGATGACGTCACATCCAACGGGATGCCATGAATACACTCCACAGAATCACTACACACCTACGCAATGATTACATTCAGGCAGAATCACTACACACCTACGCAATGATTACATTCAGGCAGAATCACTACACACCTACGCAATGATTACATTCAGGCAGAATCACTACACACCTACGCCATGATTACATTCAGGCAGAATCACTACACACCAGGCACACTGTAGAATACAACCTCTTTGGACAAGTTATATACTTATTGAAAACAAGCTACAAAATGTAATAAAAATAAATTGATTCATCAACTTTTAATCCTTTTTAAGACCCCGCGGAGACCCTGATACGGGACATTAATTGATTCTATTAATGCGCATCTGATAACGAGCCTGCCTGCTCTTCATGAAACCACAACACAAACGGTATCTATAAACACAGCAAAACGCATCAGGCATGTCATCCCTGAAGTTTAACCACCACATAGAAGCTTTAGTACAGGCCTATTCAACTAGCGGCCCACGGGCCGTATCAGGCCCTTCAGAACTTTTTTCTGGCCCCCAGTGATTTTCCTATTTGGCCCACTTGCTAATGAAGTTGAATAGCCCTGCTTTAGTATTAACGCTGACGCTCCTACAAAGCCTTCGAAACCTTGAAAATAACATCCGGAAAGTCATGAATCCTGATAATAACACATTTCTTCCTTCAGGCTGTGAGAGGAATGTAGTTTTCTGAGCAGTAGTGGAAGTTTTCCTCTCAGAGATTGGACCTGTTCGTTGTTAAGAAACTTTTTTCCCTTTCTGTGAAATAACACCATTAGGCCACCGTCCCCCACAATGCAACACACACAGTCTGGTATTGATCGTACCTTGACGGCCTGCTCCATCTTGATTCCCTCCACGATGTCGATGGGCTCCTTCACGATGGCGTCAGGACTCTCCGCCGCCACGTCCTCGATGTTCACGCCTCCCTGAGAGCTGCCGATCAGAACCGGGCCCTGAGGGGAACACGAGGGTTCAACTCTGCTCAATTCAGCAGGGAAATCCATAAAACTGTCCTGGGATTAAACTCTGATCATGAACACATCCTCATGAGTCCCTCTGAATGCTGCACGGATCAGAGGATTACAGATATTTTTAGATTATTTATGTCATGATTTTTTACTTTTTTCTCGTGGTTTTGATTATTTTTCTCACGATTTAATTATTAATGATAAGACTTTTTGTTTTAGTATTTTCATTTTTAATCTTGTGATTTTGAATTTTTGTTTCATGATTTTCACAAAATGTTTATAATTTATTTGAGCAAATAACAATGAAAACATTCTAGAAACTCAAGATGATGACTTAAAATGACTTAAAATTTAAATTAATATGAATTAAATCATTTTATTACATGCATGCAGTTTTCAAACTGGGACAAGAAAGCAGCGGAGAAGTAACGGGGCAGAAACCCTCCTTTTTACGCAGCGGTCCAGACATAGACATCAAACGGCGACACATATTCAGTGTGCAGTTCCTTTGGCATTAGGGCAGGGATATCTAGATACTTTCCAAGCTTTGACATCATGAATTGTGCTACTTTTAAAGCAAGCAGCGATGTTTTCAAATCTGTAATCAAAAAGGTCCTCAAAAACGCTATCGAAGCAGTTCCTGCCGTTGCTGAGGAGGATCAAGAAAGAGAAAGTAAAAGAGGGTAAAAGACGGAGTGCTGGACGTCAGATAAATCCCCACAAGAAGTTAGAGAGGAAGTAAACACTAACGGGAACACGGTATGGGCTCTGCAGTGTTTAGGGACTTGTTGGTGGATCAGTAACTGTGAACAGAGTTGGACAGTGCTGCCGTAAAGTTGTTGTTGTCGCAGTTCCAGCCGTTGGTGCGCCGTGGAACGTGTGGAGGAAAGTTCTGAAGCAATAGGAGTCAGGACTCAGAGAGGCACGAGGAGAGCTGCAGCTTTGATGGAGTCAGGACTCAGAGAGGCACGAGGAGAGCTGGAGCTCTGATGGAGTCAGGACTCAGAGAGACACGAGGAGAGCTGGAGCTCTGATGGAGTCAGGACTCAGAGAGACACGAGGAGAGCTGGAGCTCTGATGGAGTCAGGACTCAGAGAGGCACGAGGAGAGCTGGAGCTTTGATGGAGTCAGGACTCAGAGAGGCACGAGGAGAGCTGGAGCTTTGATGGCAAACACTGACGGTTTATTTGGAGTTACGGCCGGAGAGTTGATAAGACAGGTGGTGTGTCACGAGTTGACACAGCGGTTGCCAAACCAATTCTGAAGAACTCTTCTGTAGCTCCAGGTTTTAACTAGTTCGGAGTGTAATAATCAACATTCTTCATCAGTGAGACTAAAGCATTATGGACCCTGAATCTAACTAGAGCTCTCGTCCATAGGAAAGAATGTGTGCCAGGGAACCTTCGTCCCTGAACAGTGAACTACCTCATGGCGGCTTGTGCTCTGTCATAGACTGGCAACAACAATGCGCCCAAGCTGCTCCTCCTTAAGAGAGATAGCAGCAATACCCAAGCTGCTCCTCCTTAAGAGAGATAGCAGCAATACCCAAGGCCGTAGACCTATGCCGTGGGAAAGGAGACAGTGAGGAGAAAACTATGAACTGTGTCGAAGGTTGAATACCTAAGCAAATTATTCCCTAACAGAACGGAGTTTTTTTTTTCTTAGCGGGAGAAATACGATCATTTTTAAGTCAATAAAATCATTTCAATTAATATTGGGAGTCGATTCCTTAGTGTGTTTAGTATCTGGCCGTGTAATAAGCGGGATAACGTGCAGCGACTTGGTCATTCTGGGGAAAAGAACACCCTTCATGCAGATCTAGATCCCTCCACTTCGCGTCGGGCTCCCTGATCTGCCTGTCGGGTGTTCTTTTACCCAGAATGTCCGCCTCGCTGCACATCATCCCTTACTCACTTACCGTCCAATAAAACAAAGACAGCAGAAAATCGTCATATTTACAGACATGGAGAAGGACTTTTTATGGCAAGGGTCTTAATCTAACGATTTATTGATTAATCATCTCAACATTTCTGTTTCTATTATTTATCTCATATTTCAAAATGATCCTCATTAGGACACTAACTAATTTGTTATCTTATGCTTTTTATACTTTCTCATGATTTTAATTATTAATTGCATGGTTTTTACTTTTTAACTCATGATTTGATGTTGTCTTGTGATTGTTGTTGTTGTTATTAGAATATATGACTTTCTTCTAACATTTTACAAAAAATGTATTTGATGATTTCAGTTTTGTGAAAAGAAATAGTCCCCTTGTCCCCTTGTCCACATTTACACTTTAAAACAGATAAAATGCTGCAGCATATTGAAGCCTTTGCCGTCACGCTGCCTCTGCACGTGGAGGGTTATGATAAAGAAATGAAATTGCAGTATGTCTCTCTGAAGTGGGAACAAAGTGAACTCAATGTCGTGGCTCTTTGTTCATCCTCATTCTGTTCCTCAGAGTCTTTTCTCTGAGTCATCATCTCATCGTTATCTACGGCATTTATAATGTATGATAATGGTAATGATGAAGGAGGACTTATAACCGTGAAGCATGCACTGACATGTGCTCATATTTAAAAACCCTTAACAAGACAAAAGAATCGGAGTCTTCTTTAATGAATATAACTCGTCAGTGCAGCCGTTACAGATTTCTCTTTAAACACTAAAATGCTTGCAAATCACTCGAAAAGTTCAGACTGAGAATCAAATTCATTTTAAGAATTGTTCCCGATTCCGACTCTAACTTTTAGTCTTTAAAATGTTTTGTAGATACTAGGGCTGCAACTACGAATAAACTGTGTATTATTTTTCTCTCATTAATTGATTAATTTGTGTGTGTGTGTGTGTGTGTGTGTGTGTGTGTGTGTGTGTGTGTGTGTGTGTGTGTGTGTGTGTGTGTGTGTGTGTGTGTGTGTGTGTGTGTGTGTGTGTGTGTGTGTGTGTGTGTGTGTGTGGCGAATAATCGATTAATATTCGCCAGGGCTGTCCGATTTTGATCATGGTCAGTTTCTGGCATCCCTAATATAAAATGATTGAAAGCAGACAATTTAAAAAGGTGAAATGCATATCGCTAGATAAATCAAATTCAGGTTTCTACTGAAGTTCAATCACCTTTAAATTTAAAGCGTGTGCTGCCATCAAGTGGCATAAAGGTGAACAACAACAGGGTGACCTCTGAGTGTGTTTCTCTGTCTGTGTCTGTGGGGGTGTGTGTGTGTGTGTGTGTGTGTGTGTGTGTCTGTGGGGGTGTGTGTCTGTGTGTGTGTGTGTCTGGGGGGTGTGTGTGTGTGTGTGTGTGTGTGTCTGTGTGTGTGTGTGTGTGTGTGTACCTGGTAGTGTCTCTCCATGGTGATAGCAAAGTAATACTCTCTGCGAGGATACCTGCGCTCACAGATGAACACCTGGTTACAGATTCTGCCCGCCTCCCCCGTCTGCTTCGTGTACAACTTCCGACCAATCATCTGAGAGGAAATGTCCCGCGCCTCCTCGGGTCTGAGAGGAGGAAGAGGAAGAGGAGGAAGAAATGTATAATATTCAGGATATAGCACATGTTGTACACCGAAAGAAAATCCACAAAAAAGTCAACACTTAAGCAAGTAAGCATTGTTGTCATGTTGTTGTTGTTGTTGTGTTTCCTGACAGATAACTCACGAGTAAACGATCCTCACTCCGCCCTTCAGTCCGCCCTCAAACGTCCCCTTTCCTCGCCCGCCGGCCAGAACCTGAGCTTTCACCACCAGATCCTTAGAACCTGAAAAACACACATGAAGTCGTCCCACAGTGGGTGAACGTACAGCGTTAGAAACCACAGAGGGACACTGCAGATGATATATAACAAATTAAATAGTCTGACGTATTAATTAAAGATCCAAACACACATTATCACAATAAAAGAAGTACACAACCATGATGTATTTGTGAGCTCCAAATACTAATGAAACTCAGATATGGGCCTAGAGGTGTTTTATCAAGGGCGCTTAGTCCCGTAATGAAGGTTATTTAGTAAATATAGTTTGATTTACTCTCAGAGTTAACAGCCCTCTTGAGCATCCTGAAGCTGAGCAATAAAGAATATCTTTGGGGGGCAAAACTATTTTTATACCCTACGTTCACTGCTGTTTTATATACCGGCCAAACCAGAGGTTACAGTATATTATCCTAAAACAAGTCACTAAGATAAACCTTGTTGGGCGAAATGTAATGTGTTGATATTATAGCTTTCCTTCACCCCTAAATGAGTTGGAAAGCTCAACAATAACCTCGGTCAAAGCTGAGGGTTTCCTTTAGAGTGGACCTGTTACTCTGCTGTATGAAGGTCAGCAGAGTGTAAAGTGATCCTCTGCTGACTGAGGTCACTATTTTTAGACTGAGATAAATCAGCAGCTGCTCAGACACTGTTTAAAAACGCTCACAAAGGTCGGCACATCTCAGATAGGCAACCTTTAGCTTAGCGGTGGTGACGTGAAGTCATGTGACCGTGCTGTAGTGACTTCACGTCACCACCGCTAAGCTAAAGGTGGCTAATGTTGGGCTATAAAGGAACTACAGCACGGTCACATGACTTCACGTCACCACCGCTAAGCTAAAGGAGGCTAATGTTGGGCTATAAAGGAACTACAGCACGGTCACATGACTTCACGTCACCACCGCTAAGCTAAAGGAGGCTAATGTTGGGCTATGAAGGAACTACAGCACGGTCACATGACTTCACGTCACCACCGCTAAGCTAAAGGTGGCTAATGTTGGGCTATAAAGGAACTACAGCACGGTCACATGACTTCACGTCACCACCGCTAAGCTAAAGGAGGCTAATGTTGGGCTATGAAGGAACTACAGCACGGTCACATGACTTCACGTCACCACCGCTAAGCTAAAGGAGGCTAATGTTGGGCTATAAAGTAGGGATGGGAATTTGAAAGCAAATGTATATTCGAATATTCGACCCCAAAAAAAAACGAAATGTACATATCCTATAAAATAAAAAAAATGTGAAAAAAAGAAAAAAAAAGAAAACATTTAATTTGAAAAATAAATAAATCCATGTTCAAATAAGTAGAAACCAAGTCGAAATTGTCAAATGTATTGAACTGGTGATCACAGTTTGAACAGTTGACAGCTAGGCCTACAGCTTTCATGCTTAAAACATAACTTGGTTTTTAAATGAAAGAGGGATCATACACGAACAACATAACGGGTTAGGGTAACATAACCCTATCACAACAGAGATCAATAACCTCTTACAGGGCCTATCACAGAATGCAGCTATTCAATACTCATTCTGGTTTAAGAATATGAGCATGTCTACTCAGGGGAGAGGCGGGTGCGGAGACGATTCACAATCAGGCCAGCTGTAGAGAAGACCCTCTCAGCTGGAATGTGGGCATAAGATGAGGTTTGAGTCTGCGTGATCTGCGTGTGGGGAGGGGCAGCAGCCACATCATTAGCTAGAACTAGCTAGATCTGATGGATCTGGACATAAGATGAGGTTTGAGTCTGCGTGATCTGCGTGTGGGGAGGGGCAGCAGCCACATCATTAGCTACAACTAGCTAGATCTGATGGATCTGGACATAAGATGAGGTTTGAGTCTGCGTGATCTGCGTGAGGGAGGGGCAGCAGCCACATCATTAGCTAGAACTAGCTAGATCTGATGGATCTGGACATAAAAGCGAGTGAAGTATAACCGGACGCGAGAGAGAGAGATCAGCACCTGCAGCTCTGCCCGCTGTGAGGGACCGGTGAGCGGAGCAAAACACACCTTTAGACCTAACACATTTAGCTATGGCACTGTCGTATACATTCAATTATTCCATTTGATAATATGTAATCAACTTAGGCACCCCTCCCAACAAAAAAGAAAAAAAAAAAAATTACAATAAAAATATTCATAACTCATATTCGAATACCTGAATAATTTCGAATATTCGAATATTCTATTAATCGTTCCCATCCCTACTATAAAGGAACTACAGCACGGTCACATGACTATTTTCCCAACAGTATCTGATTACTGTCTCTCTCTCTCTGCTCACCGATCTCCTTTGCCACGGAGTATGCTTATTAAATTAGCTTTTTACTTCAGAAATAAGGGTATTGATAATATCTCACCGATGTCTTTGGCCACAGAGTAAGCTTCCTCCGAGGAGCTGGCCACCAGGCCTATAGGCACCGAGACCCCGGCCTCCTTCAGCAGCCCGATGCTCATGTACTCGTGCAGAGAGAGGCTCCTCTGCTGCTGGGAAACATGGCCTCCCAGCACACCTGAGCAACCACCAAGAACCTGGAGCACAAGAGGAACACCAGTAGTTATGTCAGATCAGCCTCCTCACTGCAGTGCTCCCTATCATCTGTTTCCCCTCAATACCTTTTCCCTATCATGTGTGTCCACTTTAATTTTCTTCTCCATGATGGTATGTTTGAGTTTTTATCTTGTTCTGTTGCTTTTACCTCTTAGAATATTTAAAGGTCCCCTATTTTACTGTTCTTCATCAATATATTCCAGGTCTCAGATATATCCAGAGCCTGTCTCTGATTGGCTGAAACACCAAACAGATCATTGCAGCATCCCATAATCCCCTCTGTTTCAGCCCTGTTTCCAAAGTGCTGATTCTCTGTCTGTTACTTTAGATGAAAATAAGGAGCCCCTCCCCACGCCCCTCTGAGAGAGATTTGGTTACAAAGAACTCAATGGTGCTCTAGGAGGAGATTCAGGTGATAAGGTGGGGGGGGGGGGTTACCTTGGTTGCTGATTGGCTAATGGTTACACAAGACAAAACATCGTTATGACATCACAAAGTGGCCAAAATCTGATCAGCTCAGACTTTCAGAATCTCTTTACACAGAGGAGACACATGTTTATGTATAAAAGACATGAACATGTGGATTTTAAATAATAGGTGACCTTTAACAATAGCCGCTTTCACACCAAGTACTTTGCCGTACTAAGTACCCCCATGAACTAAGTACAGATCGCGTTCACACCGGAATAAGTCCCTGAGGGAGGATTAGGCAATGAAGCCGCTAACGTCACTTCTTCTTCTTCTGCTTTGGGTTTACTGGCAGGCCGCAAACCACTTCACGGCGTATACTGCCACCCGAAGTCCCCGGAGTTGGGGACTGGCTTCAGTAGAAGCTGCTGGGACTCCCAGCAGCTTCTACTGAAGCCTTCCGAGTAAATCGCCAGAACGCCGACACCTCCTCATCTCCACCGCTCCCATGTTTTCTTTTGTGTTGCCATAAATTATTCTCTCTCCGTTGGTGCGCGGGGCTAATGCTAATGCTAATAATGCCAGTGTTTCCCCTACCATTGTCTTGGAGGGGCGCTGCGCCCCGCCAACAGAGCCCCGCGCCCCCCCCAAAATTCAAGGTGTTTAAAAAAATCTATTTTTTAATCTATATATATATATATATATATATATATATATATATATATATATATATAGCACCAAATTGCAACTAATCTATATCTTTTCACATTGAACAAGAGCTCTTTTATTAAATAAACTAAACCCTTTCATTTGAAGTTGTGAGTTTAGTGTTTCTGACCCTAAGAAACACTGATGCATTAATCAATAACAGTAATCCACAGCTCCTCTCTGCTCCAGAGGATTTAGAAAACATCGCTCAGGCAGCACCCCCCCAAAGCAGTAAACCTAGGGGAAACACTGAATGCTAATGCCAGCAAATACAATGGCGGCTTCACAAAACTTTTCAGAGTTTTACGGGGCGTGGTTTGCAATTCGCCCAGCCAATCAGAAATTGGAACTTTTTTCTCCCCAGGAAAGAACCACCTCTAGCAGGGACTGAAAAGGGGGAAAGTTCTCTGAACTAAGTTCTCTTTTTGGTGTGAACGCAAAATCCCAGGAACTATCGGAACTAAACGGGAAAGTACGGGTAAAAGTACTCCGGTGTGAACGCGCCTAAATTGTACGGTGTCCTTGGGTGTCATGAAAGGCGCCTTAAATAAAATGTATTATTATTATTTGGCAATATTTTTGACAACTGTGTAATAAACAGCAGATGTGTTAGAAAACATGGCAGTTATGGCATTAAAGCTTAATACAGTGTAATCCTAATGAAATGTGACTTTTAACGAAGTAGTATCCTTTCAAGTGTTTTAAATCCTTATCTATGAGAAGAGACATGTGCCCTATGGGGTATCTGCGACACCCAACTGATTCCTTATCTGGCAGAATGTTTAGTAAACTTGAGTTTATTTGTTTATAGCGTGGTGGACAGTCCCCATCTATCAACGGTCACAAAGAACTATAAATCAGGTTTATCACCAGGTGGGTTCACACGGACGAGGAATTTGACTTGGTGTCGTGGTGTGTACATACAAGTAAAACACAGACAGCAAACTATTTGAAGAACACTATAATAACATTACAAAGAAATAAGAAACATATAGTAAAATAGAGAATCAAATAAAGCAGTAATTTACATTGAAATAGAGTGCAATACAATATAAAATATGAATGGGGCAGCTTTAGCGAACATTGCTAATTTCCAGCTGTTGTCCCCGGCCAGATGGTAATAGACATCTTTTTAAAATCACAATATTTAAATGTAAAGAGCGGGAGTCAAACCATTGATTTAATTTAATAATGTTTATCTGGAGTATCTTTATCAGAATCTAAATATCTGCCGCCCTGGAGGAGAAGATGAAAACCGACAACTAAAGAACCGAGAAAACCAGTGGAGATAAATGTCAGGAAACACTCAGATACAAGTAGAAGTACCAGGTCTTGTACGTGAGTAAAAGTAGAAGTACTCAGGTCTTGTACTTGAGTAAAAGTAGAAGTACTCAGATCTTGTACTTGAGTAAAAGTAGAAGTACTCAGATCTTGTACTTGAGTAAAAGTAGAAGTACTCAGATCTTGTACTTGAGTAAAAGTAGAAGTACTCAGATCTTGTACTTGAGTAAAAGTAGAAGTACTCAGGTCTTGTACTTGAGTAAAAGTAGAAGTACTCAGATATTGTACTTGAGTAAAAGTAGAAGTACTCAGGTCTTGTACTTGAGTAAAAGTAGAAGTACTCAGATCTAGTACTTGAGTAAAAGTAGAAGTACTCAGGTCTTGTACTTGAGTAAAAGTAGAAGTACTCAGATATTGTACTTGAGTAAAAGTAGAAGTACTCAGGTCTTGTTCTTGAGTAAAAGTAGAAGTACCAAAGTGTAGGAATACTCTGTTAAAGTCCTGCATTCAAAATTATGTTTTGAGTTGCTCCCGATTGCCAACGGTGTGTCTGTGAGTGAGTGAGTGAGTGAGTGAGTGTGTGTGTGTGTGAGTGTGTCTGTGAGTGAGTGTGTGAGTGAGTGTGTGTCTGTGAGTGAGTGAGTGTGTGCGTGTGAGTGAGTGAGTGAGTGAGTCAGTGAGTGAGTGAGTGAGTGTGTGTGTGTTTGTGAGTGAGTGAGTGTGTGTGTGAGTCTGAGTGAGTGAGTGAGTGAGTGAGTGAGTGAGTGAGTGAGTGTGTGTGTGTGTGTGTTTGTGAGTGAGTGAGTGAGTGTGTGAGTCTGAGTGAGCAGTGTGCGAAGAAGCACGCGTCCCACTGTCCGGGACGTGTTATTTACAATATCGGACAAGTAGATCTTTCAATTGACTTGTCCGACGGACAAGTGACGTTTTTCGCCCTCATTTATTGACAAATTATTGATAAATTCGGTTTACAAATGACAGAACTAATTCGCAAATTGTCCGTGTCCGCCATTGTTGTGGTTTTGCTTGTCGATTCCTAAGGAAATGCATCTCGCCGCTTTCTGTACTGTTAGACGGGGCGGGGCGGGACGTGTAGCACAGTGGCAGGCTTGGGAAGCAAAACTCGGTTCCGAGTAAGAACAAATAACAATTGTCCGGTACCGGGATTAATAAGAGTTGTGAGGACAGGAGGCCGAGCCCCGCGGACCGCAGCTCTCTCTCCCTATGCTCCGTATCGTGTTGCTGTATCAGCTGATCGCTGCACGGTGCAGCTCAGCGTCTCTCTCTCTCTCTCTCTCTTTCTTTCTACACACAGCGGATTCGCTTCCCGTTTAAATTTGTCAAACTTTCTTAGGTTCTTTCTCTAACACGTAATGAAGGTTATTACGCGTTTTAGCTCCTGTGTTGTTAATATTGACCACCATTTCCTTTATGAAGTAAAGCAGCCTCCCTGTCTGTGTCCTCGCGCTGTCCTCACATCCCCGGACCCCCAGACTCGGAGGAGCACAGGGATGTCAGTATTGTTTATGAAGCAGGGTATAGAAAGTACATTATTGAAATGAAAATACTATTTATTGACTTTTCCAAACAGTGAGCAGCTGGGCAGCTGCAGCACGTGTATTGCAGGACATGTGTTGGACACAGACTGTGTGGTTGGACTCTGTCTCACAGGCAGGTTGCAGTGTAACATCAGAGGACACTGGGCCAATTGTACATTCTCAAACTGCACCACTCAGAACTAACTAAACAATTATTTTTATATAACTGTATTCAATAACCGTAACTAAATGAAACAGTATGAAGTGATTTGTAAATAGGAATACAGATTTGACTTAATGTTTTCATAAATATATGTTTCTCCCAGTTTGTCATGGGACTTATTTTTACCCTCTCAAAGAACCGGAATCGAGAACCGAAAATAACCGGAATCGAAAAGCGTAACCGGAATCGTTCAAATCCAAACGATACCCATCCCTATGTGTGATGCAGGAAAATCTGACCGTAAAAACCGTGGGAAAATGTAAAATACGATGCCGATCTATTTTTCTGGACAAGTGAAAAATGTATTCGGACAAGTAAATTGCCAAACTCCCTTGTCCATGGACAAGTACTCTCTAAAAACTTTTTCTTACACTGGTGAGTGAGTGAGTGAGTGTGTGTGTCTGTGAGTGAGTGTGTGTGTGAGTCTGAGTGAGTGAATGAGTGTGTGTGTGTGAGTCTGAGTGAGTCTGAGTGAGTGTGTGTGTGTGTGTGAGTCTGAGTGAGTGAGTGTGTGTGTGAGTCTGAGTGAGTGTGTGTGTGTGAGTCTGAGTGAGTGTGTGTGAGTCTGAGTGAGTGAGTGAGTGAGTGTGTGTGTGTCTGAGTGAGTGAGTGAGTGTGTGAGTCTGAGTGATTGAGTGAGTGAGTGAGTGAGTGTGTGTGTCTGTGAGTGAGTGTGTGTGTGAGTCTGAGTGAGTGAGTGAGTGTGTGAGTGAGTGTGTGTGTGTGTGAGTCTGAGTGAGTGAGTGTGTGTGAGTCTGAGTGAGTGAGTGAGTGTGTGTGTGTGTGTGTGTGAGTCTGAGTGAGTGAGTGTGAGTCTGAGTGAGTGTGTGTGTGTGTGTGTGTGTGTGTGTGTGTGTGTGTAAAGAGCTTAGAGACCTGATAAAGAGATATAATATAAGTACAGTCCATTTCCCATGAAGTCTTCTCTCTTTATTTACTTATTGTTTGTTTTGGTCTAAAGAGTGCTATTACACTTATTGTATTTTACTTTTTGGTGAGCTGGGAACGTCCTCTCCCCTATTGTGTTGTTGTGTCCTTGTTTGTGTCTCCAGTCTGCACTAAATAAACAAAACAACTAATAAAACGTAGTAAACAGCAGCAGCAGTGGTGGTGAGAGGGCGCACTAGCAGTTTAAATCATGATAAATAAATAAACAAAAACACCTCCATGATTATAAATAATAATAATAATTGCGTGTTTAATCTGATGGTTGTCAGTGTGACAGCATTAAAGAGATGAACACATTCATGCATCAATAACAGGAATAGTCATTTAAAATATAGGGTGCTTAAATGGGCCAATCTGCACAATGAGTACTTTTACATTTGATATTAAAAGTATATTATAAAGCTAGCACTGTTATACTTTTAATTAAGAACATTTAGATGTTTGAATGATGTTTGTCATTGTGACAGTCAGCTAACGGTAGCTTCGCGCTAGCATGTTAGCCGAAACAACAGAAACCAATGGAGAGAAGCTAATGTCAGATTTGACCCTGTCAGTTTCGCGGATGGGTTTGAAGTCTTTAATGAAGGCACAGCGCTGTCAGCGATACCTTGCTGGAAGGATACAGATCTCCTCTTTAATGTGAACTCACTCTCACCTTGGTGGCCGATCTGATGGTGCTTCTGGAGCCGGAGTTTCTCAGGCTGGCCGTCAGACGGCTGCAGATCAGAGACGACGCCATGTCTCCTCAAGAGTGGATTATGCGCATGCGCGGTGAACCGCAAAGTCCCCCGGTGTTGCCTTCACAGCAAGTCGGAAATCATAGAACCATTTCAAAATGAGTGAAAGTAGAAGTACTCAAATCTGGTACTTGAGTAAAAGTAGAAGTACTCAGATCTTGTACTTGAGTAAAAGTAGAAGTACTCAGATGTTGTACTTGAGTAAAAGTAGAAGTACTCAGATCTGGTACTTGAGTAAAAGTAGAAGTACTCAGATCTTGCACTTGAATAAAAGTAGAAGTACTCAGATGTTGTACTTGAGTAAAAGTAGAAGTACTCAGATCTTGCACTTGAAAAAAAGTAGAAGTACTCAGATCTTGTACTTGAGTAAAAGTAGAAGTACTCAGATCTTGCACTTGAATAAAAGTAGAAGTACTCAGATCTGGTACTTGAGTAAAAGTAGAAGTACTCAGATCTTGTACTTGAGTAAAAGTAGAAGTACTCAGATCTTGTACTTGAGTAAAAGTAGAAGTACTCAGATCTTGTACTTGAGTAAAAGTAGAAGTACTCAGATCTGGTACTTGAGTAAAAGTAGAAGTACTCAGATATTGTACTTGAGTAAAAGTAGAAGTACTCAGATCTTGTACTTGAGTAAAAGTAGAAGTACTCACACTTGGGTCAGAAAGTGTTTTCTCCAGATTGTACATGTTGTCTTGTGTAGATAAACCAAATGCAATTTTTTCGGGACATTTTTAACCAACTATCCTCATGCGAAGTTGTGGGGACAATATTGGCCTTTCACACATCAAAAACACGTCAGAAGCTAGCAGTCAAGTACTTCACAAGTAAATGTCAAGTAAATGTCAAGTACAGCAGTTAGTTAGCACAAAGCCTATCTTTGGATAAGAAGGTGCGTTGAATTCAGGTGTTAAAAGCAGCAAACTACATTACAACAGAATTGTCTCCATGTTTTCTTTAATAGTTACTAACGGTAGATATGTTGATGAGATATGGACCGCAAAACAAAAAATGTGCCTGGTTTTCATTTGTAAAAGATGTTCATTGAAATGTTCCCCACCAGGAGCTTCTTGTGTGACTTTGAGCTGAACCGGAACTCAACACGCACTGAATAACCAACTGAGCAGTTGGACATACAAGTCAACAGTGTTAAAGGTGCTGGACAATTTTGCAAGTTGAATTTAATAGTATTGGATACTTTCTTGATATGTTTCTTAAAAGTCAAGTTTGAGTTACTTGAGTAAATGTAGAAGTACTCAGATCTTGTACTTAAGTAAAAGGAGAAGTATTCAGATCTTGTACTTGAGTAAAAGTAGAAGTACTCAGATCTTGTACTTGAGTAAAAGTAGAAGTACTCAGGTCTTGTACTTGAGTAAAAGTAGAAGTACTCAGGTCTTGTACTTGAGTAAAAGTAGAAGTACTCAGATATTGTACTTGAGTAAAAGTAGAAGTACTCAGATATTGTACGTGAGTAAAAGTAGAAGTACTCAGATCTTGTACTTGAGTAAAAGTAGAAGTACTCAGATCTTGTACTAGAGTAAAAGTAGAAGTACTCAGGTCTTGTACTTGAGTAAAAGTAGAAGTACTCAGGTCTTGTACTTGAGTAAAAGTAGAAGTACTCAGATCTTGTACTTGAGTAAAAGTACTCAGGTCTTGTACTTGAGTTAAAGTAGAAGTACTCAGATCTTGTACTTGAGTAAAAGTAGAAGTACTCAGATCTTGTACTTGAGTAAAAGTAGAAGTACTCAGATATTGTACGTGAGTAAAAGTAGAAGTACTCAGATCTTGTACTTGAGTAAAAGTAGAAGTACTCAGATCTTGTACTAGAGTAAAAGTAGAAGTACTCAGGTCTTGTACTTGAGTAAAAGTAGAAGTACTCAGGTCTTGTACTTGAGTAAAAGTAGAAGTACTCAGATCTTGTACTTGAGTAAAAGTACTCAGGTCTTGTACTTGAGTTAAGTAGAAGTACTCAGATCTTGTACTTGAGTAAAAGTAGAAGTACTCAGGTCTGCAAACTTTAAGTAAATACAACATAATTGTGTTAAGTAAAAACAACAATTTAAGTAAATTCAACATAACTGTGTTAAGCAAATACAACATAACTGTATGATGTAGCATTTAATTAAGATGCTTTGGTAAGATTTACTTAAATGCAAGAAGTAATTATTAGTTTACTAGTCTGTTTCCTATTTACTTAGCCTTGTTACGTGCAACCGGTTGACATAACTAGATTAAGTAAATCTAACATTTCTTTTCTTTGAGTGTGGCTTCGGCAAGCCGAAGTTTCCAACCCTCTCCCTAACCAGCAGCTTGGCTGACCTCGCCAACCCAGACTGCTGGTTCGGCATGCACCAGCTGCACATCAATCGAGCGTTTCTCTCACTGGATACTCCCCCACCCTGGACTGTGCCTATTGTGAGCCGTGCTGGCTGTTCGCAGACCGAGGTGCACCGTTCTACAGTGATGCGTGGGTCAAAGGAGTTCACGACTGGCAACATTTGTCGGCGAGGATTGACTCACATGCACAATCTCAGGTCCATGTCGGAGCGTGTGTCATATATGAACAGTGGAAGAAAAACGGGAGAATCGATGCAAACACACAGCACACTTTCTGGAGTAAAATAATTGGTAGTTAGACAAAAAAGTGTGAAAGGGTTAGATTTTGGGAGTTTATTTCGAATTAGACTACCGTTTGAGTTAAGGGATACTCTTGGGCGGAGTAATATTTCGGGGTTCATTCACTGGGTGTTCAGGAACGTGACACAACACTACCCTGGTGTGTATTCACAACTTCTCTGCTGCCGCGACCACGAGGCTTCACTTTGACTCCGTCCCGAGGAAGGTAAGTCCTGTTTTACATCTCAAACTATATTTTCTGTCATTGTAAAGTTAATGTGTTTATTTTCGCTAAAACGAACTTAGCAAGTTTAACTAGCTGCTGAATTGAATGCCGTTGAACATGGACATGATTTAGGCTAATGCAAATGAACTTTATAGTAGTCATATCTGTTTCTTTTGTGTTAGCTTAAAGTTTAGTTTGTTGTTCTTTCAACACCGAAAATGCCTTTTCCTTTGCATTAAACGTTAGACTGAACGGCTACGACGGTACCGGACAAGTCCCGCGAGCTACATTGAGGGAATGTGGACGAGGTGACGTACTTTCCCGGACATTTGTGTTGAGGTAACAGCTGGGTGTGATTCACATTTTTATGTTGTGTCAGAGAGTTGTATTATTTAATTTGCCAGTATTGATTGTTTAATGGAATTTGTCCTTTCCATTTGTTCTTTGTACATGTCTGTATATGTTCTGTAATCTCTTTACCTTCATATCAAGTATGCAGCCGGTGGGTGTCAAAGAGTATTTATTTATTTATAACCCGCTCAACCCAAGATTTTTCTCTTACCATCGATGGCTCCATTGTCAACCCCTCCACTCACATCCGTAACCTTGGCATCATCCTCGACCCCACCCTCACTTTCCTCCCTCACGTCAACCAGGTCACAAAAAACGCTTTCTTCCATTTAAAGAACATCGCCGCATCAGACCCTGCCTCTCATCAGACCCTCCCTCTCATCGACCGCTGCTGAAACTCTGATCCATGCCTTCATAACATCCCGACTGGATTACTGCAACAGCATACTTTTTGGATCACCTGCATTCATACTAAAAAAACTTCAATATGTCCAAAACTCAGCTGCCCGCTTGCTCACCTCCACCCGACGCTCCGACCACATCACCCCTATCCTCCATGACCTCCACTGGCTCCCCATCAAACACAGCATTGACTTTAAAATATTACTTTTCACTTTCAAAGCCTTGCACCCCCTACCTCTGTGACCTCATCCAACGACACACCCCCACCCGTCGCCTCAGGTCTGCTGAAGCTAACCTACTGCAGCCCATCAGGACAAAGCTCCGGACCTGGGGTGACAGGGCCTTCGCAGCAGCCTCCCCCACACTTTGGAACTCCCTCCCCAGCCACGTCAGATCCGCCAACACTCTCACATCATTCAAACAATCCCTCAAAACTCACCTTTTCACTCTTGCCTTCAACTCCTAATCAACTAACCCCTTGCCCTTATTCCACCTAGCTTAGCACTTTCTACTTTTGTTGTTATTTTGTTTTACTTGCTTGTAAGCGCTTTGAGCACCAGGAAAAGCGCTTTATAAATGTAATGTATTATTATTATTGATCTAAAGGGCTCTGATCTGATTGGATGACAGCTTTTATTAATAATAATAATAATAATAATAATAATTCATTAGACTTTTATTTAGAACTGTTACATATTAAGCATGTAACAGTTATTACTGTGGACAATACCCACAGGAGTAAACCAGGGTGAAGTGTCACACCCAAGGACACAGGCGGGTTTCAAACTGATGTTCCACAAAGCCCCTTCACCAAACCACCTTTCTGTAGGCTCCGGCCCCCCAGCTCAGACCTTCTCAACATAGAAGATCCACTGGGGTCTTCTTTAAAGGCTGCCATTGAATCATTTCCATGAGTTAACTCAGTTATAATGTAAAGCTAGTGGTTGGATTGTCTGTGAAGCTAGAAGATTTGGGATCATCTTGACCAAAAACAAATGGAAGTTTCCTAAACCATATTTTCACATGCTTCTCTTTGATCTGTTTTCTCCTTTAGAAACATTGTGGATGCATTTTAACATGTTTCACAAAGTTTTACAGCAGGAGAGCAGCCTAGAAAGCAAGTTCTGGTTATTATGCTACATTGACTTACTCTTAGTAAGTTAGCTCCGTGGACCTAGTATCACACATTTTTATATATTGCAGAGAGCAAGCATTGGCATTTCATAACTTCATTGTCAGTACCGACACTGAATCACAATCGGCAGAGAAAAAATAGAAGTATAGCTGAGAAAAAAGTTGGATTGTGTATTGCTAGCCCATAGTTTTTTGGTTGTAGTGTATGTGACGTAAAAAATAAACAGTTCCCTAAGGGCATTACCATTGATTCTCTGTTCCTGTTTAGTTTCTGTGGAAATGAATCCTAGGAGGACCCAAAAACGGCAGTGGTCTCCAAACGAGGTTGCAGCAGGGATGAAACATTTAATACACACATCACTAAGGGAAAACCAGCCACCATGATCGAATGCCAACAGTGCAAGTCTGCGGAGCATCCTACTCTGGCTGGCCGCTCTGCTCAAAATACAAGGGACTTTGTCAGGAACTGGAGAACGACTCTCAAGAGGAAGGCATTGCTGGACATGTGAAGGTGCCGTTGGGTGCAGAGTCCGGATCGTTTATGAGGAAAGTTTGAAGTTCAGAGTATATTTAGTATTTTATAATAAATGTTGTATCCGTTTTTGTAGGATACAAGTGTTAATAATTCATATATCTTCCGGGGCGCTCACGCTGGTGCGACCTGGGAGCAGCTGTGTGTGTCATGCTTTGTTTTTGTTGTTTCTTCTAGTTTGTGTGAACTTTTCTACATCCAGGAGTTGTGTGGATTATTTTAATCATGCGGAGTGTCTATGTATGCGTCCTTGCGGTGCTTTGGACTCTTTTCAGCCGTATGGCATAGGGATTCAGCGGTGACGTGCTAAGTCACAGTTTCATCTACAGCCGTGAGCTGCTGCTGGATATACGTTCAATGGCAACAAGTAGTGTAAATTGGAATGATCCACATCTGTGCTCCCGGGTGTATCTGTGTGTTTTCTTCCTGTATGTTCCTGCCTGTGTATACTGTATGACATAAGCTGCTGCTCATAACCAATTGCCCCTTGCGGGATTAATAAAGTTGTTGATTGATATCATGTAAAAAATGCTTAACCCGTGCACTTTTCAATTTGCATGGTGTAGTATGTCACTATGCATCAGCTATTTAATTAGATTAAGTTCAGTTCAGTTGAGCCAAGAACAACAACTTTGGGGGAAAATATATTACATTTTAAGGAGAAATAAGTCATGTTGTGCAAAGAAAAGGCTGATTAACTCTGCTCCTTGTTCCTGTTGTGCATGGTGCAATACGTCACCATTTGTCAAGCTTTTCTAAGATCATTAAAATAACTTTGAAAATCATTCAACCTGGCTCATTGTTCACCAATTGAGCAATTAACCGTGCTGCATATATCCCTTTAGCAATTAGCTGAAAGTTTAAGTTTGCTTTGTTCACGTCTGCTAGCTTACATGAACAAAGCAAAAGGGAAAAAAGGACAACAAATACAGGAACTCTGACAACATTGTATTAAAATATGTTTGTACATTTACATGAAAACAACAAATAGATTGCAAACATAAGACATATATTAGCTATCTTAAACACAAACTAATTATCTATATAGATCCATAGTATGTAAAGTGGCTCTTATATATTAGGGTGTAATGTAAATTAATATCCAACTGCACAGATTATGTTTCTTTGCAATGCACAATGCTGTTGTGTAAAACGATTTTTCCTTATTAGGGATGTTCTTTTAAAACACAATCCCTTCAATTGTGTGTATTAATCAATGTCCCAATTATTCAAGTACCAACAGGTGTACAACTCTGCACAGGTTTAACAACTCAATTCTAATGACCTGGATTGTCTAGGCCAGTGGTGCTCAACCTTTTTACACCAAGTACCACCTGAGAAAATAGTTGGCTCTCCAAGTACCACCATATGACCAATGTTAAAGACCCAACTGAAGTGTGCGACGGTGCATGATCTTTTATGCTAATACGTATAGTAATGACCAAAATTGTCCATTGGAACCCATATCAAAGATGTTGGAATAGCAACGAATTTGACGAGTTTGAATTTTCCGCTGGGAAATTCGCAGTCGACCTCCGCCTTCGTGGGCGTGGCTTGCGATCTACTGCGTGACGTCAGAAGATGGGCCAAGCCGAAGTGTTTACATTCACCACCATTCATTTTGTCTCTATTTCAAAGTCGAATTTACCAACGTTTTTGAGCGAGTATTTGATTGGAAAGTGTTTCGCAGTCGACTGGAAGTGATTGCCAATCGAGAAAAGCTGACAATGGAGGCGACAGTGACGAAAAAGGGAGGAAAAACACACGGGAAGCGATGCATTGCCGCTGGCTGTGGTAATGTCAATTCTGCCGAAGTGGCGATGTTTCTGTTCCCAAAAGATGAAGGTGAGTGGCTGGTGTCATTGTTTCGTAGATTCGTAGATTGTTTATGAAAAATAAAGGCCACTGTGTTTGTGTCTATTAACAAGACTATCATGGCGGCGGCAGAGCTCAAGTCGAGTTTCTCCGCCTGGAGATATTCTCACTATTTCACTTTTGTCGAGCACAAAGAAAAGAACGTTTTAGTTAAATGTAAGTTGTGTCTTGGCGGGTCAAAGATCCTATCGACTGCCCAAAACAGCAATTAAAATCTGTTGAAACATCTGCAGAAACAACATGCTGGGACGAAGCTAGTAGCTAAGACCACAGACCCAGACTCATCCGACGCCACTCCACCTCCACCTAAGCAACAGCGGCTGGATTGGCACTTTGAAACATATCTTTGTGTTTGTGTTTGTATAGACCACATTGCTTAGCAGAGTTCAGTGATGCAAATGCATGTCAAGTTGATCAACAGGTTGTATTATTCTCCGATGCAATAACAGTACTGAAATGAAGGCTACAGTATAAGGGCATTAATGGGTGCCCTTTTTTAAGTAACTAAAAAGTTACTTTTCACAGTAACGCATTACTTTTTGGTGTATGTAGTGAAGTAATTGTAACTAGTTACTGGTTTTCAGTAACTAGCACAACACTGCATGTGAACATGAATGTTGCATCATGCTATGAACAGATGAATGTATGATCAGGTGATGGCCAATCCTGTGTGTAGATCTACTCTAGATCTATGACAAAATATTGTCCTCAACTAAATTGACTTCCATGGCCACTTTCCTCATCTATCCTGTCCGAAAAGCTGTCAAAATCACTCATTTCTCTCGCACCAGTATCACTTTCCGAAGTCTCCGCCATGTTTACAATCACAACTGGGGCCCATCTTGTGACGTCACAGCCGCTATCGTCTGCAGCAGCGGTAGGCTCAGACTCTGAAAAATTTGCGATGTTTATCTCGTCCCTCGCACTTCCTAAAAAATTATTTTAGCCATGAACAGGTACAATTATATGTAAGAAATGAAACTGCCATTTCACTTTGGCGCAAAAAAATGCACTTCACTGGCACTTTAAAATACAGTCTATGTACAGTTCATGCAGGACTCGGAGGGCAAATGTATTCATAATAACATTATTTATTGTCAGCCACAGCTACATGTACAAAGGGCAGTCTCTCTCACTCATCACTCACTCTCTCACTCACACACCACAAGTGAGAATATAAAGAACAAAATAATAACTTATTCTCACACAACAAATGACAACTGTACATAGGCCTACATGTCATTTCCTATACCAAAGTTTGAATGTAGGCCTCCTGCAACAACCCACATTGTAACAGAAAATGTCCTCTTGGGAATTCAATTCCACAATAATAATGAAAGCCTGCAGGAGCAGATGAGCCTAAGGGCTAATAGCTCATCTTCAGTCTGCTGATGTTTGCTATTGCCATTTCTGTGGTGTAGTAACCTGTTTAACCTGTTTCAATAATTATAACCTTGGCCCGACATATCTTAGGCGCCAATAGTCTGTGTAAAATGTATGCTTATGAAACTGCTTATGAAACTAGGGCAATATTCTTATTGTTGCATTATTTGCTTGCTGTGCTCATTGTGTGTGCCGTGACTTGGGAATGGATGGACCCAGTCGCCACCCCCGGGTTTTGATGGGGTAGACAGGAGCGTGGGGAGGGGTTGCATGGGAAAGTGTTTAACTTACAACATTGAAAGTAGCAAGGTCATGTGCAGAGACTGTGCAGAGACTGTGCAGAGACTTAGAGTATACAAAGACGTAGTCAGAACAGCACATCGCACCGGCTTTTTGCAAAGATAAAGATTGTTATGATCAGCCCATGTTGACCCCATGAATTGTTTACCCCATGGCTGCCATGAAGACGGCCTGGGACTTATCAGCGGACGCAGTAGATCCAAACCTCCCACGCTCTGTACGGAGTGGAAGACGGTCTCCAGGGCAGCAATGGCTGACTCACTCTGATTCGCTGCCTAGGGCTCGCCCAGGAGTGAATCCACCAGTAGACAACACCTAGGGAGGAGCAACAGACACAACTCCCACACACTCCCCGTTTGTGTGTATAAATATTGTAACTTCTTTATACTCGGGGCCCCTGTTCTGTCTGACTGTCTGATACGTATATCGCACGGTAGTAGAACCGGGGCCCGAAGTACTTCGTTATATTGTACTGTTGCTTTTACCATTAAATCAGCTTATTGTTAACCTCATATCTCGGTGTCTGAGTCCTTCCTCTTATAGCAGACCACTCATCAACGAACGGCGCGGAGCGGGCTCGAACCTTCAACCACTCCAAAGGGTGGCCCTCCAACAGGTGGCAAAAAAGAAAAGAAAAAAGATAACAATTAAGGACAAGTGTGTGCTTTTTCAGCTTTTGACCTCGGTCACAGCCTTCTCTCCATTCTTCTTCGGGGGATGCACACTTGCTCGTGAACTGTTAGCGTCGTGTTATGCATGCCCACTGCACCTTGCGGGAGGGCGCGCAGCGTAAAGCAAGTAGTCACAGACATTTCAATGATCTGTTCGGCAAAGTTAGGTTTGGAAACGATATCATTTCCTTTTGGGAGGGCATGCATAATAAGACGGCATAACACCGGAGCCCCGCTGTGATAGAGTGTTGGTCCTTGTGAGTGAAATTGTGTTGTGTGTTTAATTAAGTGAGTGATTGTTGTTTGCCTGTGTGTGTGTTTGAGGGAGAGTGTAGTAATAGGGCTACATAGGGGTGAGTGGATCAAACCAAAATGGATCCAAAACTTGTGAAAGAACTGATGGATCTAAAACTCCATAACATTTATCCTGAAGGCTTATCAAGCCATCAGAGGTTTGTGATTAAGAGAAGAGCTGAGACCTTCAGGATTAAAGGTAAGAGTGTGTGGACTTCAGAACATCGTGTGCTATGATAACACTCAATGAATATATAATTATGACATTTCAATACCAGATGGAGCGCTGCATTACATATGCAGGAGAAAAAGGGACATGGCTGAGCACCTCGCCAAAGTGGTGTTATCAGCAGAAGAAGCCAACAAGCTCTTTGAAGAGTTTCACTGCAGCCATTGGGATGCGAAGATCCGGTTATTCTCTCAATCTGTAGCATTTTTTTTTATTTCAAACATGTATGTTCTCTACATTCTAACTGTTTTCTGTGGCAGATAACAGAAGACAAAGTCCAAAGGATGGTGGAAAAGGAGGGTATCTGGGAGGGACTTAAAAAACAGGAGGCCGTTTTCAAGATTATGAAAAAAAAAACATTAAAAAAAGCCAAGAGAGGGCCCAAGAGGAAACTGGAGAAAGGGCAAGCCGACAACTTCCAAGTGGGGGATTTGGTTTGTTTTTTAAAACAAAAGGTTGGAACAAAGAAAAGGCGGAAAATTAGAGGCGGACATGCTGGGACCGTACAGGGTTGTGAACATTGAGGGGAAAATTGCTGGAATTCTTTCAGAAAAGGGAAAGAAGAGCATGAAATTCAACATTGACACACTATGTCCAGCCAGAGGAGAGGATCCCTGCTACATTGAACAAATTGTTCGATCCTTCTCCTCTGGCTGGTCCACTGACATCCACATCCACAACCTCGACATCCACACCCTCGACATCCACAACCTCGACATCTTCCCAAACCCTGGCTCAATCAAGTCAGTGCAAGGCAGAAGGAGCATCTTCTGATGTGGAGACTTGTAAGTAAACTATCACAAAGGACACCTCAAAGTATGCATTTCATTAATAACTAACATGCCTTATCTTTTTTATTTTATTTTTTTACAGTAATCCGAGACATACGTGCAGTCCATTGATGGAGTTTTTATTGAAAGGGTTTCTGAATTTCGATTCTTAGGTGTGACACTGGATGATAACCTGACATGGAAATCACAAATAGCACAACCAAAGTGTCTAGGAATATTTCTGTTCTAAACAAGGCAAAGTATTTGCTAGATTACAAGGCATTGAGAATGTTGTACTGTTCACTTATTTAGCCATTTTTCATTTATTGTATAGAAGTGTGGGGCAACACGTATATGAGCAACATAAAGCCATTGTCAATATTACAGAAAAGGGCAGTAAGAATAATTCATAAAGCTGATTCAAGAGAACACACCAACAGACTGTTTTTTAAGTCAGGACTCTTGAAACTCAAATAGATAGCTGAGCTGCAGACATTATCAGTAATGCACAGGGCAAAAAGCAGAATGTTACCAATATATTTACAACAGTTGTTTGTTTTTGGATCAGACAAGGAAGACCACAGAAGGAAATTACATTTTAAGCATCCTTATGCAAGGACTACTCTTAAGCAAATGTGTTTAGAAAGGGGCAGGTCATATAAGATTTTATTCTTCTCCCTGCTCCTTTTCGCTCAATGGTGTTTGTAGAGACATGTTTTGTTGGCAATTATTGTACATTTGGTTTTGCGTACCATGAGTGGGACAAATAAAAATGAAATGAAATGCATTCTGGATTTGGGATTATATTAAGGGAGCCACATAAATAATGTTCCTGATTACTACTGTTTTACTTGAATAACATAAGATTGTCCTGTGTGAACATTCAGCTCTTCTTGACTTAAAAAAGGATTGTATGTCCAAAACATAATCTATCTGTTCCCCGTGTAGATCGCTGGTCCGCAAGAAAAACCCAGCTGTTGGGAGATAGATCATCCCAAACAGCAGGACACGACATCATGTGGTGTGTTCATTTGCAAGGTAACATTTATGAATGTGTATTGTCATGGCCTGGCTCTTGGCCATAACAAAAAACGTGGTAAGGATACGATATAAGGGAAGATATTTATTATAACCGCTCAACTTAACAAAAGAGCTACCACGATGGGATGTGTTAATCCGTAAGATCAGTAGTGTAGGTGTGGGTGTGTGAACATGGTGTGGTGCAAGGTGTTTGAATGCCAAACTAAGATGAAGGAAAACAAAAGCATAAATCAGGTAGCTGCTCTCCAAAACAGATCCTCCAGCAGAGAACGCGAACGAGACTCTGGCTCGGGCCTTTCACTCCTCAGGTACCGGCAGCCAGGTGCCCTCAATCAGTGCTGATAGGGAGGAAGGTAGATTGTTAAAGGGCCATACACACACACAACAGGAGAGAGTAAAGCAGGGGTCGTCACATATATATATAACATGCATCATAATACAGCTCTGTAGTACAAACCTTTCTTTAATCAAATCAGTTTTATTTATTCAGATGTTATCTCACAGCACTTTACATATACTATACTGTACTCTTTGTAGTTTATTACAATCATCATCATTTACCAAAACCCCGTTTTAGAGTCTTTGGTTGCAGTCGAATAGTCCAAAAATCTGCTCCGATCGTCTATCCCTCTCCTCTGTGTGAAACGTCACGGGGTTAAGGAATAGTGGATAGGAGGATTCAAAAGGATTTAGGAGAAGAGACTGCGGTGCTTTGAGAATCCGACTGCACTTTTACTATCCTACGTGTTTATGATGCGCCAGCGGACGTCATGAATATGCGTCTGCTGCTGTGGGGAAACTACAGTTTTCTATACAGCGGACTACATGGATGTTTAATAAGAACGGCGGACGCATCTAGAGACTTTGCACCGTGCTCTGATGCTGTTGTTTTATGCTTTATGAACGTGGACGACAGAGAAACAATATTTTTCATGACCAAGGTTGGAATTTAAATTAAAAAGGAAAGTGAAACTTATGCTCGCCACCCTCTCCCTCCGGTCCACACGTATTAATCTACATGATTCCCAATACGTATGATTGTATGAAAAGATCTTAAAATAAATACAAATATATTTATTATAAACGTGTTAGTCCTTAACATCTATCACTGTGTATATCACCATTCAAACACATCCCACACAGCTCAGTAAAGACTGTGAAATGTTGACTTTATTTGATCATTTCAGTAAAAACTAACGTTCATATTTCTCCTTTTGATTATAATACTGATGAACGTTCAAAACAAAGCACTTTGGCAACTTACCACATACGTTTTAAAATGCTGAATAAGCACCGTAACTTTCATGATACTAATTCATCGATCATAATCGGTTGTTTCCGTGAACGGCCGAATGTTCTGTGACGGTAAAAGCATTTTCTCCTTTCCTTTCATAAAGGAAGGTCCAGTGTTTCCTAAGCTAAAGGAGGTTATAAAGGAAGTTTCAAACCTCCTTTCCTATCATCTAGACCAGGGGTTCCCAACCTTTATTGTGCCACAACAAATACAGATTTCAGTATTCTGAGGCTCTCTGAGCTCCATTTATTTTCCTCGTGGACGGCAAAAAAACTCCGACATTATACAATTTAAAATAAAAGGGATAGGGTTAGGCTTAGGGTAAGATATTGAGTAAGAAAATGTTTTTATGAACCACACAGCTTCTGGTCTTCCAAGACCCGACCGGACAAAAAGATGTGGTGCAGGCACGAAGCAAACTACCAATAGAAATACATTGCTTTTAAAATCGTTCTATGTGACACGAAAAAAAGGGGAAAATGGTAATTTGATCAATAGATCAAATTAATTTCGTGACTATTACACGAAATGCCGTGAGACTGGGTTGTATGCCAAGGACCGGCAGATACATAAAATAAAAATCGCGGACCGGTTTTCAATTTGAACTGATTTTAATATTTACTCACCAGCAGGTAGCAACAGAGGCTAATTGTATGTAACAGCCTGAACAAATACTAGAACAATATGCATCCAAAACATATTAAAGGTCCCATGTCATGCTTTTCCGGTTATTACCCGTCCCCTTGTGTACTATGAAGGTTTTTATGCATGTAAACGGTCTGCAGAGTCCTCAAAGTACACCCTGTAGCGAGTAAAACTCTAACACAGAAAAGACCTCCCCAAAACGCCTCGTTGGAGATTTCTCGTTTTCTTCCTGGGTATCGCCAGAGCCCCTAGAGAGAAAGAGTTACGACACTCTCTGATGTCGCCGCCAGCCGGTCACGTGGTTTATGTATGCCGGGATAGTTCCAAACGCACTTCCGTGGCAATGCTTCTCTATGGCAAAAACAGCACGAACATGGTCAAAATAGTCATAGATTAAACCAACGCTGTTATTTTTTAAAGATTGCTTTCATATTTACATGATGTGGTTACACTTTGTATGGATTGGCACTATTTCCAAGTTTCGATATTTAACGATATTTTGAGGGGAAAGTGTGGTAGCACAAGCAGGCTATGTTGATGTCACGTCCGTAGTATAGTTGCGCTGCGCTGTCATGTTCTTCTATGGGACAGACAGACAGCAGCGATTGCGTTATTGTATGGTAAATATATATTAAAAAAAAACACACACACCCAAGTACTTTTTCAGCTGTAATTGCATTATTGCATACTTTTTATTGACAGTTTTGCATTTGGAGAGGCAGGGTGACAACGGAAAGCTTGGTAGCCTATTACTTAGATACGTTTTACATTTTTGGAGGGAAACGCTTGTATTCATGTTAGCATGGGTAGCATGATCATGTTAAGACTATGAATATCATTTTACCACAACAGTGGATGAACAATTGATATATGTGTTTGAACAAGAACAACAGGAAGAACAAAGTAAAAGGGACGAACAAATGTGTGAACAAGTATTAAGAACAGTGTATGGAAAAAGTGATGTGTGTTAGAACAAAACAAAGTAAAATGAATGAGAAGGAGAACAAAGAGGGTTAAACAGAAAAAGATGAATTCAGCCCAAAAACACAATTTGATTAATCTAAAGTGTAAAACAATCTTCAACACAGACCAAATTAGTGCCCTTGGACAACAACACATATGGTGGGGCAAAGAAACCATAAATTAAATTGAGACAGAGTGGGAGACTGAAAATGATTACTATGATAAATATTAAAACTATTTACAAAACTATTTACAGAATTTTTTGTTGAACCATGGTTCAACAGAGCAACAAAAACAGGTTTGTCAACAATAAAAATGACGAGGCCACTTTGCCAGGGGGAGGTGATCCAGCGACGAGACAATAAAAAAAAGAGAAACTGAAAAAAGCAATTCATATTAGGTTCTGTTGTGGCACTACAGGATATCAAACCTTCCAAGCCATGACCTCTGCCTGAAATCGGACCACTCAGAGGAGAAAGCAGCACATCAAACTGGAGTCAGGAGTGTGAATAACACATTTTGGCCAAAACAAATTGTTGCTTACCAATACAGTGGCTGAACAATGGACACCAAAAAGTGAAAAACAGAAGCATAATTGTGCAAAACAATTATTACAAATATTACAAACACTATTTACAAAAAAGCAACTATTTAAAAAAACAATACTATTTACAAAAAAGCAATACAGAACTCTAGGGCATCCAGGAGCCTAACCATTTTGAAAAAACAAAAGGTTCCTTTGTGAAAGGGACATCCTCTTCATCTGTTTCCTGGGCCCTAAAAGCAGAGCAAGAATAGGAACAGTGGTGAATAAGGGGAGAGAATACAGTTGGGAGCAGACTGAACAGAGGACATAGCAATATTCATGTTAAAAGTGTTTGCACAACAAATATTATGGCACTTTCATTTATATTGCATTTTAATAGATCAGTTGTCATACCATGGTTGGATGTGCAGCATTTGGATGCTCTAATCGAGCCGAGAAGGGGTTCCGGATGTATGGCTTCCCTAAGGACGTAGAGCGAAGGAAGAGATGGATGGCAATGGTCAACAGACAAAACCTGTGTCTGACAGAGGACGGCAAAACAGCAGAAAACTCTGTCATGTAAGTAATGTTCAGAGGTGACATGACTTGTTAACATTTTAAAGGGCATCATATTTCCAAGTGTAGAGAATTATGACTCTTCAATGACATTTGAAGTGTGCAGTGGAAACTGATCAAACCTACCTACCTACAGGTACACTTTGAAGACGACCAATTTATTGGCAACAAATCAGGAGGAAATTTGAGGTTGAGGCCAGATGCTGTTCCAACAGTATTTATACATCGGCCTAAGCCGAAAAGGAGGAAATCCACGTCAAGGAGTATGCCTCCAGCTGTTAATGTCAGGAATGATGACCACACCTATTATGGCACATCAAACATTGGTATGATATATGAAGCTAACAATGTTTCCCATGTTATATAATTCAAGGATAGACTACACTCCTAATGCAACCTTCAGATTATACAGCTTCAAAACTACCAGGGTTCAGGGATTCTCTGAAGATTCATATACCACATGTAGATAATCTACAGATTTCTTCATACTTTAACATTGCCAATAGACGAACTTAGATGAATGTCACTATAGGAGTGTAGTGTACCCTTAAATGACAATAGGTGCACATGTAAAGGCAGCATACACATATAACAGCAAGATTGCCTTGTTATTGTTACAGAGATTCAGGGAGATATTGAGGTGGAGTTCCAAGGGAATGAAAGGGACATAACAGACAGAGAGAGTGAGACAGATGTCAGCAGACTGCCAGCGGCCAGTATGTCAGGGGCCGACAATCAAGAGGCCACCTTACCAGAGATCAGTGTGCCAGGAGCCAGTCAGTCAGGGGTCAGCTATGAACAGGCCAGTTTGCCAGGGTCAGGTGCTCCAGGGACCAGACTGCCAAGGGCCAGTTGTGACCGGGCTCACGTGGAGGATCTAATGAGGCAACTGAGAAGGGAGAGATTACTAAGAAAGAGAGCAGAGAGGGCTCTGGTAAACCAGAAAAGGATTAATTCGGCATTAAAAAAAACACACAATTTGATTAATCTAAAGTTTAAAAAAATCTTCAACACAGACCAAATTAGAGCACTTGGGCAATCAAAAAAAGGTGGGATACGGTGGGGGAAAGAAACCGTGAAAAAAGCAATACAACTAAGGTTCTGTTGTGGCACTACAGGATATAAAACCCTCCAAGCCATGAATATGCCTCTGCCTGACATCAGGACCATTCAGAGGAGGATGCAGCACGTCAAACTGGAGCCAGGAGTGTTGGGGGAGGTGTTTGATATGCTGAGGCTGAAGGCAGATGGCATGAGTGAGATGGAGAAGAAATGTGTGCTCACCTTGGATGAGATGTCCATCACCCCTAGCGTGGAGCTGCATCTGGGAACAGGGAGGCTGTTTGGGAACACAACACTACCTGGCCACAAAGGCCAGGCCACTCATGCCTTAGTGTTCATGCTGGCTGGTGCTACTACGCGGTGGAAACAGGTTGTGGCTTACCACTACAGTGGTAATTCTACTGACGGTGCAGTGTACCGGCCCATAATACTCACCATCGTTGAAGCAGCGGCATCTATAGGGCTTCATGTGGTTAACATCACCACTGATATGGGGAGCCCCAATAGGGCTATGTGGAAGTCCTTTGGGGTGACCTATGCCAAGCCGTGGACAGCACATCCTGTGAAGCCACACCAGCACCTGTACTTCATGCCTGACGTTCCACACGTGGTGAAGAATTTAAAGAGTGCCTTGGTGAATGGTCACGTCATCACCATACCACAGGATGTGGTGGACAAAGAGAAGGTGCCATCCAGTGTGGTGTCTGTTGGCCCCCTGAAGGATCTGGTGTCATACCAAGAGGGAATGGCCCTAAAACTGGCACCTAAGCTGTCTAGAGGCGTCCTGGAGCCTAGTCATTTTGAGAAAATGAAGGTCAGTTCAGCAATGCACGTCTTCTCCAAGTCATCGAGTGCTGCCCTGAGGTACATGGTGGCGGAGGAGCACAGACCAGAGTCCTACCTTACCACTGCGTGGTTTTACGAGACGGTGGACCACTGGTTTGACCTCATGTCGTCGCGCAACACTGTTACTGCCCTAAGTCATTTCAAGATGGAGGAGTATGATAAGGCCATCATCTTCCTCCGGGACTCCATCCATCTGTTTCGGGGCCTGAAGATCGGTCCCAAGGGCAGCTGGAAACCAGTCCAGACAGGACTGGTGATGGCCACAACAACAATCCTGGAGGTCCAGCATGACCTGTTGAGACAAGGGCACAAATTTGTTCTCACAAGCCGCTTCACTCAAGACTGCCTGGAAAACACATTTTCGTCCATTCGTCTGAGGAACTCTGTCACAACACCTGTAGAGTTCCAATATGCACTGCGCGCTGTCACCGTGGGCCAGTTCCTATCGCCAGTGCATACTGGCAGTTACGTGGAGGATGGATCAGACCACTTGGCAGACTTCCTGGACAAGCAGAACAGCAGCTGCAGTCCTCCTGACGTTCTGAGAGTGGAGCAGCTGGTAGACCTGACAACACCACCTGACATCCCTAAAAACCGAGTCCTGTGTGCTATACCACCTTGCAGGAGGTAAGGAGCATCATAAAGGGCCTCTGATACAATATAGACAGTTGACAATTCAAAAGAGTTCGATATTTCAGCAACTTACCTCTGGAACTAATCGACGCGCCGTAATGTAAGTGAATGAGGTCCAACGCCCAAATGACGATATTTGGAACTATTTCGATGTCCATACCCCGGAAGTGGGCGCCGCCATTTTTTTACAACGGAGGTCTATGGGAGTGTCGTAACTCTTATCTCTCTAGGGCTCTGGGTATCACTACGTAGGGATACCCAGTAGCCACGCCCAGAGCTATGGCCGCACCCTCTGCCAGCCTTTCACGAAACAAAGCTTCCCAAACCTTTCAGCGATTCATGCCGGATATGCACAGCGTAGGGCACTGAAGAACGATGCTGTTCCTACTTTGTTTGGACCAGCGGGAGATTCGGGTACACAACCTGTAAGTATTCATTGTTGTTTGTGTATTTATGATGTTTAAAAAAAACAAGGTATCTACCACGACTGTTTAAATGGGTGAACGTTTTTCGGGCTACTACATTGGGATCGCGGAGAAATGCTCTCCTCAGACCCATGCTCACAGCGTTATAAACCTTTTTCTTACTCAATATCAAGCCACACTTATTGTTTTTACTTCGGCTGTGAGTGTTTGTGTGTTCAGGATGAGTTTCGCTTGTTCTCCTGTATCGCCGACACGGAAAGCCTGTCTGCTCCTGCAGCAGCTCACACAGCTGCGAGCAGAACGAGCCTCTCAGCTTCGCGACCAATCAGAGCACACTGGGCTCACAGGGAGGGGTGTGTGTGTGTGTGTGTGTGTGTGTGTGTGTGTGTGTGTGTGTGTGTGTGTGTGTGAGAGAGTGTGAGAGAGACACTGGCATTTGTTTTCAGAAGATACTATGATAGTGTCGTTCGTTCCGGTGCACTCCGACAGCATTTAGCACTACATCGAGATTAAGATTAAACTCATTTATTTTGGGAACACCCACATATACCTATGGAGTTAGCCAGATGTGTGTAAATGACTGTTCATGGTAATTTGAAAACAAATGCCGGTGTTGGACACACTCAAACACACCGAACACACACACAGAGCTGAGCTGAGCAGAGCACATACACACACACATCATGCGCCTTGGTGACCGGACATCTCCTTCATAAAACGAGTAATAGGGGGAATAATCGGGCAGTCCGATGTGTGTGTGTGTGTGTAGTTAACACGTAGCAGCCTGCAGTCATCCTTAGGCTGTTCTAATGAAGGTAAACACAGTGAAGGCTCTTTACGCGCTGGTGCTGCACTTCTCAGAGGCGGAGTTACACGTCCCGCTGCCTCCTGATGCTGCAACCATTTCATGAAGTGAAGGAGGTTTTCCTTCTATAAAACAGCTGTGGGCAGCAGATACTGTGAGAGTCCCGGACATGAATTCATAGATCAAGGCAGACTGGTTTAAAGACTCTCCTGTTTTGCCAATCCGGTGCTTAAACAAATAGCTCTACACCCCTGGCCAACATGTCCTTAACCTGTTAAACCCGAGAGGCCCCTAATCCGGGTGTGGCGGGTAGTTTTTTCACGAAACTGTGTCTCAGGGCTTCTTAATATTTAAAAACCTATTAATGTGTCATACCAAATTAACGGGAAGAAACTCAGCTAACTGACGATACGAACCATTTTTACCAAAACAAAACACAAGTCTCATAAGAAGCGTCTAAATGACCCCTGAGCGAACCTGAGCACTTGGCACAGAACTCAAGGTAAAGATACCCTTATTACTTATCGTAACTGCACATACAAGATATCCGATTAAAGCTGAGATTCCACAGATTATATAGGTATTGGTATCATCACTGAGCGATCAGAACTCGCGACAGGGAAAGCAAACACAGACATCACGACACGTAGCAAACACGGGAGATCGTCTCACCGAGGGCTCTCGACTAACTTTTTTCACCATCCTCCCGGAACCGTCCCGAAATACAATCTAAGCCGTCCCGAAATTAATGTGGACCGTCCCGAATTTAAAATATTAGTTTTTCTACATTATCATTAGTTAAAATCATTCAAAGTGACCTTTAACATAAATAAAACATCATACAAATCTAGATGATAATTCATCAACCTTTTTATTTGAGGAAATCGGTCAAACACAGAAACAAAGGCCAAATATATTTTAAAAAAAACACACAAACGAGAAAGTTACTCTAATATTGAATCCAATCAAGTCCCATCCAATTAACAAAAAAATCCAACACACTGCCCTGAAGACAGAACCCAGAGTAACCACTAACCAGGATGACAGTCTGTAACACAGTCAGGAGACCTTTACAAACTGCCCCGCCCCCTCGCACACAGACGGGAGAGAGAGATCTCTCGTCTGGATTGGAAAGATCGAAAATACATCATAGACGCATTTTGTAGTCTTATTGCATATTAGAAACGGAGTTGGCGAAACTAAAACTGCGATATAATGTTTATGTAGCAATAATACATAAGACGTATCTTTTTTAAATGTCTCCAGTACCATAACGTCGGAGCTTAACGGTACCACGGTCTTTAATAATTCCGGCCAGGGGCCCGTTTAATACCGGGGCTCGGTACCCATCCCTACATGGGGAGAGGCGCAGCATATTGCTAAGGACTGAATGCGATGGAGAGTTCTCATTATTCGCGGGCCAGGAATTTGCGGGCAGCTGTGCCGCTGGCTCTCGGTATACGCGCGCGCACATGTGTGTGTGTGTCAGAGTTCCCGTTAGCCGGTAATTACCGGACTATGACCGGTAAAATATGCTGAAGACCGGCAAATCTAAATCTTCGGTCAAAATGTCCGGTCAAAATCATTTCCCTTTAGCGCAATACCGCATCAGTTGCGCCACTTATGTGACAGACAAGAATAGTATGTGACAGACAAGAATAGTATGTGACAGACAAGAATAGTATGTGACAGACAAAAGAGTATGTGACAGACAAGAATAGTATGTAACAGACAAGAGTATTTGCAGACAAGAATAGTATGTGACAGACAAGAATAGTATGTGACAGACAAGAATAGTATGTAACAGACAAGAGTATTTGACAGACAAGAATAGTATGTGACAGACAAAAGAGTATGTGACAGACAAGAATAGTATGTGACAGACAAAAGAGTATGTGACAGACAAGAATAGTATGTGACAGACAAGAATAGTATGTGACAGACAGGAATAGTCAATTCTAATGTCTAACACTTAATGTGGAGAAAGAGATGTCCTGTGTGGGTTGATTGTGCGTTGATCTGTTGGTAATGCCTCGGGGTTCCGGTGGGCATGTAAACAAATGCATAATGCTGTGCTATACTTTGCGGCCTCACCCGGTTGCATAGCGACGCTTATTGTTTAGGTGTCTTGATAAGCAGGTAGTCATATCATTAGCTAGATCTGATCGATATGGACCTAAACGCGAGTAAAGTCTAATCTGACGGGAGAGAGAGATCAGTTGCTGCTGACGAGTCGACACGCAGCTCTGCATGATCACCTGCAGCGGTGAGCGGAGCAACACACACACTTCAGGTTGGAATATCACACGTAGCTATTTTAATGACCTCTCAAACTACCTAAACTAGTTATAGATACGTTTAGTTTTACTGTCGGGTCACTCCTTACTGGATCCGCGAGCTGCATGATACTGGCGGGCTGTCAGGAGAGGGGGAGAGCGCTCCGTTTATTATTCCCGTGTTATTGTAAATTACTGTACACTTTTGAATAGTTAATCATATTAATTTGTTTTAAAGCTCAATAAATAACAAAGAAGACCTTTGACCGGCACTTTTCTAATTTTGTCCGGAAGATTTCAATTTTAACGGACATTTTGACCGGCGAAAAAATATTCTAACGGGAACTCTGGTGTGTGTGTGTGTATTTCGCGGGTTGCTAAATGTTTTGTGCGTGTGTGTTTATGTTGACAAGGAGGTTTAATAACTGTGTGCTACACAAAATGTGCAGTCAGTTTCATTTTCATCGCCGTTCGTAGTAGAGTTAGCAGGGTATTTTTATTTTAACTCTCGTCCCAAATTCGTCCCAACATTTTTTTTTATCCTCCCCGACCCTATTTTTTTCGGCCCGGGACAACGGGACGCCCTTAAGCTCGAGCCCTGGTCTCACCTTAGCTGTTATTCTGATCAAAAGTCGTGTTCAATGGCATTAAAACGATAAAAACGCTGCTGAAGGTTAATCCATAGGTTAATCCAATGTGTCTGTCACTTTGAAAAAATTATTGATAATCCATAATTCCATTCTTATGTAAAAATCGGAGAATAAAAATTAGCTGCTAATGGTAGCCACCAGAGTGTATCGCAGCTTCCGGTTTTCAGCTTTCGCGTCACTCTCACTCCTTATTTGGTAACCTGTGTGTGTATGTGGAACTTCACCCTCGATTCCATTGGCTCTAGCGGTTAAAAAGAGATGTCCATCATCAAAATCGACCAAGGGGGGCCAGAGATAGGTCAAATCCACCCAAATGACCCCAGAAGTGTTTTTTTTTGTGCTAAATCTGTCTAAAAAGGTCAAATGTCACTTGTTTTGCATCAATCTTGATACAGGGTACTTATTATATGTTATAGTTTGGATTCCTAAAGCTTTTAGTCTACCATCCCATCATTCAAGGGTGGTTTTTGGGAGGCGTGTGGTGCAGTGGGTTGTGTGTTGGTTTTCGGATCAGGGGGTCACAGGTTCAAACCCCACTGCAGTCAGCATGTCGTTGTGTCCCTGGGCAAGACACTTCACCTCAAATTGCTCCTGTGGGGATTGTCCACAGTATTGAGTATGTAAGTCGCTTTGGATAAAAGCGTCTAACAAGTGACATGTAATGTAATGTGATGTTTTCACTGTAAGTAATTTTTTTCTTTTGGACGGACACTATAATTTACATTTTTTTACTATGTTCAATCTGAATTTACTTTAAAATAAAAACCTCTATATTGATTCTGACACTCCTGCATCCAACTCACAGATGTAACCTTGCTTTTAGAAAAAAGATTATTAATTTACCCCTTTTATAAGTGAAGATATGGTCATTTGTTCTGGGAATGTCATTTTCGACCCTGAGACCTGAAAAACAGGCTCAGGGCTTAACAGGTTAAAATGAAGTCCGAGTTTGAAATATATCTCAAATAATGTATGCACTGCCATTTCCCCACATAAACATAACAGACTGCAATTAAACGGTTGTCTCCTGTGCGCTCCTCTTCCTACTTGGCGCACCGGTAACTTTCTTGTGCGAACGAGAGGCTGAGACCGGCGAATCCCTCGGAACACCATAAAAGCCATTTTCAACTGTTTTCTGGTGGAAGTTTAACTAGGCTACTGGATGAAATAATATGACTGGTATAGGTGCGAAAATTAAACACTTTTTGAAAAAAACATTATGATAAAATATTTGTATATATTTATAATTCTGCAAATATTACGATAAATTCACAGCTATTTCGCGGCACGGCATTAACACCTCGGGGGTTGGGAACACCTGATCTAGACTAGAGAATTCAAACGGCTCTTTTCATGGCTGCCACTGAGGTACTGGGAGGCATGTGGTACAGTGGACTAGTGCGTTGGTGTCCTGTCTCCTTTGGCTTTGTTGCTGTCGTGTGGTGTAAGGGACGCAATAAAGTATCCGTGGTAACCCATGACCAATAGATCAGCGGGTTCACCATGGCTTCAAACCAGACCAATCGCCGGAATGCAGTTCGTTTTGACCTCCTGGAAGACCTACAGATGGACCGCTTACAGTTCAGCCGGCTAGTCATGCAAAAAGAGCTTGATTTGGCATCAAACCATCTGGAATATATCTTTGCCTACCCTGGGAAAAAGATCTTTGAAGTCATCTTTACAACCAGCCAACACTTATAAAACTGCCTAGAGATATTTGAGAAGAAGAAAACATCAGCATCATGCTTTAGTAAGATCAGCATGACTCCGCTTGCCGAAAGGGATCTGAAGACCGTTCATGTCATGATATTTTCAGAAAAAGTCAGGAACCAGGATGTGTGGACTTGGATGACAAGACACTGTGAGGTACTAAATGCAATAGAGGTAATGGACATTGATGGAATAAAAACCAGTTCTAGACGTCTCCAGGTTCGTCTCCAACGACAGCATCGGGTGCTGCGACACATTCCAAACACCATACAGTTGGGAGCTTTCAGGGGTTCTGTCTTCTACCATGGGCAGCCAAAAGAATGCAGGAAGTGTGGCAGTCTAGTCCACCTTGCAGCAGACTGTAGCCGGAACATTTGCAGGATTTGCAAAGCAACAGACCACTCATCAGCAAATTGCCCAACCCCTGTCAAGTGCAACCTCTGCTCCTCCGAAAACCACTGCTTCAAAGACTGCCCGTATGCTTACTCCAACCGGGTGAAACTTTCACTTTACGAAATCCTTGCAGCCCCAGATGAGGAACGCACAACTGATGAACCAGACCTCAGCCAGGCTTCCCGCTCAGGCACCAACCAAGAACCAACAAACAAAGTCTCTCAGCAGCCAATACAAGAGCCCATTCAGGACCAAGAGAATGAGACATCAGAAGGTGAATCGATCATCGAATGGAGCGCCGACACAGTGGAAGACCTCATAGACACGACCTACATCCCCCTCCCTATGGCCCATACAGTCCAGCAGACAGATCCACTGCCCAACCACCACCCAGGTACCAGAAACGAGAGGAAACCAGGGACCCTTCGAGACGCCGAGAATATGCTACAGACCATAATGGCAAGCATCACCATACCTCCACCCCAGGGGAAGCAAGTACTCAGGGAAGACCCCCCTGATACAGCACAGGAAAGTGTCCCTTTTGTCCCACTTATCGCCATCACCCAGATACAAGACGCACAGGATTCGCCATCACGGAAACGCCTCCAGGAGTCACCACAATCAGGTGAACCCTCCCCCTCCCACAGGGACTCTTTCTCCCCAACCTCAAATCCCTTACTTGAGCCTGAGGATGTAGTTACCTTCTCTTCGGCTACATCAATTAAACATATCTATCTGAATAAAGAAAGGGCTATAAAATCCAAGAAAAAGAAAGCAAAGAAGATGCCCCAGAATTGACTCTTAGAAAACCATGCCGCCCTGCCTTCTCCCAATTGCTCCTTATGCCCCCCATTTCCATTGCATCTCTCAACACAAGAGGTCTAAATGATCCTGTTAAATGCCTATCAGCCTTCATATTTCTACATTCAGAAAAACATGAGATCTACCTACTTCAGGAAGAACTGATGGATGCACTTACAATTAATTGTTGTTGAAAACACTAAAGATTTTGATGCACTTTAAATTAATTGTTGTTGAAAAGATTAAAGATTTTTGATGCACTTTAAATGAACTGTTGTTGGAAAAACTAAAGATTTTGATGTAATAGGAGTATAATTGTGTTGTTTTTTTTAAAACAGGTTAAATGTACATGCAAGTTTATCTTTGTAATTTATGTGCCTGAAATCAATAAAGCGTCTAAAAAGTGAAAAAGTGGACTAATGTGTTGGTGTTCGGATCAGGGGAGCACAGGTTCAAACTCCACTGCAGTCAGCATGTCGTTGTGTCCCTGAGACACTTCACCCCAAACTGCTCCTGTGGGGATTGCCCACAGTATTGAGTATGTAAGTCGCTTTGGATAAAAGCGTCTAACAAGTAACATGTGATGTACTTCCGGGTCATTTCACTCTGTTAGGAAGGCTCCTAAGCTAAAGTGACTATTCGACTGCAGCCACTATTTGTCAGTCTGGCTGTCATGGCTGACAGGGGAGCTCTCAAGCCCCCAGGAAGTGCGCCGGACTCTGAGGAAAAAATCGTAGTGTCCAAACGGCCGTACTCCAATTTCCGTATCAGTCCGTGACGCACCCGGCCCAGAAATACCTTTTCCCATTGACTAACATGGGGAAAGAGACGTCTGTAAATCAGCGGATATTTTTTTTAAACTAAATAAACTACCCAGTATGAACTATTTTATAGCCCTTATTAGAATCATTAGGTCCTTAAAGTTGTAAAATGCACTAAAAGCCGAATCTAGATTTATTTTCTCTCTCCATTCATTCTACTGAGCCGAGAGTGGTCAACGATTGTTTGGCTGCTGCTGCACTTGCTGGGGCGCTTAATTCTCCCAGACGAGAGAGGGTAATGAAACATACTGTAATAACGTTTAGATTTTATATATTAAACAGTATTGTATTTATTATAAATATAACACTTTCCACCCTAGCACCCTCTATTGACCAGCTGCCACTTCTATATATTAACAAATAAACATAGGCTTAACAACTGTTAATAATAATAATAATAATAATACATTACATTTATAAAGCGCTTTTCTTGGTGCTCAAAGCGCTTAATAATGATAAGCTGTACATGTATGATATATTCAAATATGCCAATACCGCCAGTTGCTAATATTTTAGCAGTCCAAGCCATCTTTTTCCCATTTCGGGGCCACCAGACAAGATATTGCTTTTCCAATTCAGGGTCGTACTCCCCCTCAATTAAATGTAACCGGCCAACTTCAATGGTATTATTGCTAAATTCGTAAAGCCCATACATTTTTTGTTCAAAAGTAACAAGCAGTGGTAACAAAATTATTATGTCGCGGTGTCAGCCGTATCTCCAGTTGGATTGCTGGTGTTTTCCCCTTCTGCTGTGTCTCCTGTGCTCCCTTGTCTTTCTCTCTTTCTGTTTGTTTGAGCATGTGTCTTTGTCGTGACGTGGTGCTCCTCTTCCCCTCCAATCTCCCCATTTGATCATCAGCCTTAACGCCTGTCTACCATCTACTCATAGGCGCAGCGGTACTTCAAACGCGGTTTCTCATCCAGTCTTCGCCAGATCGTTCAGTTAGCCAGTGAGGTACTAACACTCTTCTGCCTCCTTGACTTAATGTGCCTTTTTGATTCCTTTTGTGTTGTTTTTACTTTTGGTTAATCCTGCTCTCCTTGTGCCCTCAGGTCCATTACCACTTTGTCTGCTTGCCTGCTTCACCTAACCAACTGCTTACCAGACGCTCAACCATATCCCCTGCATTCATTCCACTTAGCCCCTCTCCAGCCACCAGCTTGCCAGCCACACTCACTCCCTCCCTTTCCTTCTTCCCTGCTCTGCCAGCCTTCTTAACACTTATCCAGGCAATATTAGGCTCATGAACTAATAAAATAAATGTTTTATCCCACATCAAAGTTAGACAAAAATGCTCATTCTTGTTCTCTGGGGGGGACTTTGAAACTCAAATTACTGAAAAAGTACACAGTAAAAGTAGTTCAAATTATGTTAGCAAGTACTCTAAGAAGTACTAAGTACAAACCTGGCAGTGTCATAAACTACTTATGGAAGAAATGCTTTTTATCCCACATCAAAGTTAGACGAAAATGCTCAATATCTTTTCTCTGGAGAGGACTTTGAAACTCAAATTACTCAAAAAATACACAGTAAAAGTAGTTCATAGTATTTGTGCAACAAGTTTATGAAGCAATAAGTCCTAACATTATTCTCATAAATTACCCTGTTCCTCAATCGCAAATAATAGAAATGAACCACATGCCATCCTTTACTTTGAAATCCTCACCGGAAGTGTTCCTCGGTGGGATTTTCTGTAGCTTTAAAGTGGTCGAATATATAATACTGCACATACGAAACGTCATATTGATTCGATGTTCATTCAGTTCATTACCGGGAATAATTCATGTATTTCTGTAAGATCAACTTGTGAGACTGTATTCGAAAGTCACTTCGGTTAATCGCAACAGCTTCCCAGGGTTGTTTTATTGCATTACCGTAAACCTGTAACTAATCGCGCACTCGAAATACAGGGGCGGCTGGTTTGACCACGCAAAAGTGAAAGACGGCTGGCTTGACCGCAGTTCATTGGTTCAGGTACAAGGCTTTTCAAACGTGCGTATGGACAGGAACAGTAACTCGGGGAAAGTGAGGGGGGGAGGCATTTGCGCTTATATAAAGGACTCTTGGTGCAGCAATTACACAACAAAAGACACTGTGTGTACTCCCGATATCGAACTCTTATGCCTAAGTCTGAGACCATTTTACCTACCTAGAGACTATGGGAACATTTTTATCTGCGCTGTTTACATCCCCATACCTGCCAACCCTACCGATTTGGGCGGTAGTCTACCGCTTTTGACATGTTTCTACCGCCTACCGATTTAGCTGGCTTTCCCTACCGATTTCAATCTTCCCAAATTATAAAAAATAAAAATGCCCCTTGGCGCACCATAGACAATGGACTCGACTTTGGCTCACCAAGGTCTGTCTAAAGCCAAGTCTGCTACATACCAAGCACTAAAGTGACTGAACATTGTGTGAAAAATGCAAAAAGTGATGCAATATATGAAATACATGGTATATACCTGTAATTACTGTGGTTCCATTTCTTCTGATTACCTAATTTGGGCGTGCACATTTGCCACACGCAAACCTACCTCTTTTGGATTTGGAAAGGTTGGCATGTATGCATCCCACCCTGTGGGAACGCATCAAAGGCTGCCTCACGTGTAGCGGACTGCGTGCACGAGCAGTTAAAGAACAAACCTGATGCACCTATATTTGTTATTGGAGATTTAAATCACTGTAAGCTAGAACCAGCACTTCCGGGATTCCAGCAATACGTAAAGAATGGCACCCGGAAAAATAACATACTGGACAAATGTTATGGCAACATCAAAGATGCGTATGCTGATCGGATTAGACCCCCCCTTTCAAATTCGGACCATAACACCGTCCAAGTGGCTGCTTCCTGGCCACAGATTGGGAAGTATTCTACCAGGACAATGACACCGATACCATCGCTGAGACCATCACAGACTACATTCTTTTTTATGTCGATACTGTTGTGCCAAAGAAGACCATTAGGATATATTCAAACAATAAAGACTACATCTCATCGGATATTAAACAGTGTATCCGAAGAAGAAATATCGCTTTTCAAAAGAACGATGCAATACAACTGAGATCAGCTCAAAGAGAACTGAAGGGGAAACTTAAAGAGCAACTTGCAGGTTTTTTTTTTTCTACATTTATGCTTAACCTTGCCTGAAAATTACAATTAAAAAAAGTTAATGCAGGATTTGATATGTTTTACAAGACAAGGGCAATAATTCAGAGGGGAAAGGAGCCGTTTGGAGCTCTGCTACTAAAAACTGCTTTTTTTTAAACGTCATACGTCAAACGCGTCATATTACGTCACATGGGGGAGCAACTTTCTCGGACTCCTTCTCTGCCCAATCCGCGGTAGTAGTTTGTAGTTGGTTTGAGCGGTTGTGATTTAGTGAGCTGGTATTTTTTCGGTAATTTTACATTGCATTTCACCATTTGTAATCATCGTGCCTGTCAGGACATCGAGTCCACAGTTTCCCTAACAGGAAAAGGACCGGAGCTAGCTTTCGTTCCTGGGTGCGTTGTGCGAGGAGCATCCACCTCCCTGCATCACATACTCTCCACAGCTGAGGCCTATCACACAACACGTTCATCAGGAAACCGTATTACATCTCTCTCCCCCCCTTCGTTCCTCTCTCCCCCATTCGTTCCTCTCTCTCTCTCTCTCTCCCCTCCGGTACACAGCACCGTAAGACGTAGTGTGGAGTTGCATTAGGTAACGCTGTGGTGGCTGTACTCCTCCAGCCGTCTCCTTTGTGTTTGTTTGTTTCCCCCTGTCTGTGTTGTTTGTGTGGGCGTGGTGGCTGTCACTCCTGGCTCCCGGCTCAACCTCCACTCACCTGCTGCAATCAGCTGTGCACCCTCCCCGACTACACACCTGCTTTCCATCAAGCCATTTACAACGGCATATCAACGGAGGCTCCACAACCTTTCTCCGCCAGATCGTCCTGCCAGTAACGTTACTATATTATCAATACTACTTTAGTTATAGCCTGATATGATAGCTAACTTTACAATGTTGTGATGTGACCGACGTTAGCTAACATTAACTGTAGCTAACGCCGGTCACTCACCAAGACAGCTGCCCTGTTCTCCACTGGTTCTCCTCACAGCACAGCTCCATTTCTCGCCGATGGCCGTTATTTCTTCTAATCCTTGGCTGCTCCTGGTCTCTTGGCCGCCTAGCAGGCTCATAATTATATGGTTGTGGTCCGTCATATGCATACGAATATTTATTTCCAACCTCTTCTGTGTCAAAACTAGCATTGTGATCAATGTTTATTACTACGTTAGACCGGCCGCTCTCCCCCATGTGACGTCACACGCGGGAGGTCACATGGGGAGGCTTTTTTTATGCGGAAGTAAAAATGTCTTACAAAAACGACGCCAGATGTCACTGTAGTGTATATTTATGTATATTTTTTGGAAAATCTAGTGTATACATCATTTTCCTACACATTTATTCACTGGTGTCTCTAACCTGCAAGTTGCTCTTTAAAGAAGCCCGAGAGCAACATAGTCTGAGTGTCCGAGAGGCTTTTTCAACCAAGAACTCGAAGGAACTGTGGGACTCTGTGAAAGAAATTACAAATCTGAACTCCGGCAAGAGGGAAATGCATGTTCTGGATGAGCTTAACAAAGCAAATGAACTGAACAACTTCTACAAACGTTTTGATATTAATTCTGCTTATAATATTGACGCATGTAATAACTTGTCAACCTCTTTAACCTGTGACCCAATTTAAACATGATCCATGTGTGTGTCCGCAGGCAGCTCTGCCCTGGACCTTTTCGAATGCTACGACACAAGAACCGAGTCATGGCAGGTGAAAACCAGCATGCTGTTGGCTCGCTGCAGCCACAGCTCTGTGGAGGGCAACGGGCTCATATACGTGTGTGGAGGCACGGTGGGCAACAACATATCTTGCAGGGTCCTCAATAACTGTGAGGTTTACGACCCCAGTACTCAAAAGTGAGTCAAACAAAAATATTCAGAATTATACAGCAAAACAGAGGAAAAGTATATGCATAACAATATCAAATCGAATTTGTTTGGTGAGAATCCCAAAGTCTCAGTAGAAATGTAGAAAACAGCCACCAGTTCAAATTGACAAGAACAACATTTTTATTTTGACTAATGTGCTTTTAAAAGATTGTATCAGGCCAGGAGGTCAAAGAAGCTTCTCCACAAAAAAAGCAGGGAGACATGCCAGTCAAAACTATACATTTTATTAGAAAGAAACTTGAGTTTCAAAGTTTGTACCTCACAATAATAATATGCACATGCACCCAAAAGGGCTCAAATCAGGTAATGTTGTTCTCTGTTACACTCTTCCTTAATCCCATATTTGTCCCTGTGTCTGTCTCCATCTTTCTGTCCTCAGATGGAGGGAAATGTGTGAGATTAGAGAGGTCAGGAAGAACCATGGGCTGGTGGCGGTCAACAGCAGGATCTATGCTGTTGGAGGGCAGGGGGCACTGGGTACAAACACGTTATTATAATTATGTTATACTACTATTTGAAATAGTGTTTTCGTTACAGGTGGACTTGACTCGGTGGAATACTACGACATAGCCATTAATGAGTGGCGTGCCGCCTCGCCGTGGCGAGGTATAACAGTGAAGTGTGCAGTGGTCGGTGACATCATCTATGTGCTGGCAGGGTTTCACGTCCTGGAGTACCACAATGAAACCGACAGGTCAGTGTATTCACTACGTAAATAAATAAGTAGATATTCTACTTATGACTCTAAACCCTGAATCATATTTTCCTCGATATTTTTTTACATTTCAAACCCTCTAAGTCAGTTTTATTGTGTGTTCAGGTGGGTAACTTGCAGCAAGGTGCGAGCGTTTCCCGTCACCAGCTGCCTGGTCTGTGTGGTCGACGCCTGTGGAGTCAACGAAGACGAAGACATGGACCTCATAGACCAGGGGTGTCAAACTCAAATACAGGCGGGAGCAGCTGGCAGTCATCCTGGTGGCCCCAGATCGCCGCCTGGCGCCGTGGTACGCGGGGGTAACACAGATGATGGTGGGCCAGCCCTGGGCTATTCCTCAGGTCTGGGGAGCGCTGTCTCAGGAAGCAGGTGCAATAGGGGCGTTACACACTCTGGGCCAACCTCTCCAGGCTTGGCTCCTGAGAGGGACAGGCTGAGACAGGTGGGGCTCGTTTATGGCGCGGTTTTTGCAGGGGGTCAGGAGGCGGTGCCCAGTAGTGCACGCCTCCGCCCCACAGTGGGACCTGCCGCTGGTGCTCGAGGCTCTGGTCACAGAACCATTTGAGCCTCTGGAGCTCTCCTCCCTGAAAGCACTGTCATGGAAGACAGCATTGCTACTTGCCTTGACCTCGGCCAAAAGAGTGTCCGAGCTGACCGCTCTGTCGGTGCACCGGAGTTGTCTGTTGATCCGGGGTGACCGTAGCGGGGCGACACTCAGACCGAACCCCTCCTTTACTCCTAAGAGCCTAAGGAGTTTGTTCAGGTCAAGGGTTATTCAGTTAGGTGGCTTTAATCTTCCACCCCATATTGGGGCCAGGGAGGCTAAATTGCACCTCCTCTGCCCAGTGCATGCGCTAGCATGTTATGTAGAGCGCACGGCTGCCATTAGACACACTGAACAGCTGTGTGTGTGCTTTGGGGATGGTGTGGCTGGAAAAGCTCTCTCCAAGAAGCGCCTAACAGGATGGCTATGCGAGTGCATTATACATGCCTATGGGCGGGTAGAGAGAGCCCTCCCCACTGGGGTCTGTGCACATTCTACACGGGCTGTGGCTGTGTCAACAGACTTATTCAGCGGCGTGAGTGTAGAAGATATATGCACGGCGGCGTCTTGTGCTACGCCAGGCCCCTTCATACAATTTTATCTCCTGGACATGTCTGGCTCCTTCTCGTCGTCTGTGCTTGCCGGGGCGACGCATGACTGGTGAGAGGGGGGTGTGGCTGTGGGTCATAAGGTATCTGACTCCCCACCCCCCTGGACATAATGCGCTTGTGTTTTTTCCCGTGCTCCTTAGGGACTCGGGGGACATGGTGCGCAATCAGCCCCATACAGGGCTTGAGGACTCTCCCAGGCTGGGAGAGCCTCCCTCACTATTGTCCATGCCCACTCTACACGGAGCGTGTGTGAGTGTGGGGGACGTGGTGCACTTATGTTTTCCCATGCTCCTGAGGGACCTGGGGAACATGGTGCGCGGTAGGCTCCAGACGGAGTCTCCGCACTATTTTTTTCCATGCACACTCTACACGAGGTAGCGTGTCTGAGTGTGCCTTATCCAGGCTGCGGCCCTGACTTCTCCACGGTTACAACCGGATGGGAGGAAGTGGGGATGCAGTGGATGTTAGCCAAAAGCCGGTCAGGGACGGTATGGTGGGTCGATGTTGTTGGACGACAGGGCGTTTATACATCGGGGCTCCACCCACTGTACCCATAGAGTCCAGTAGAGGGCGGAGCCTGTGTGAGATATTACAGGGGGTTACGTATTGTAACCCTAGTTATATAAGCACATGGCGGGGCCTGTCTTTCCTCGACCGCTCGCTGAAGAGTGTGTAGGATAGTGGGCGGAGGGTGTAGCCGTCTTATATACTGTGGGCCTGCGCGCGCATTCAGGAAGGCTCGCCCCGATTGGCCGGCTACGTTTACGTAACTCAGTAGGTGAAAGCACGCACAGCATGATAGAGAGTGGTACCCATAGAGTCCAGTAGAGGGCTCCGCCTGTGCTTATATAACTAGGGTTACAATACGTAACCCCCTGTTTCATTAATGCACTCAATGTTTAAATATTGCTTACTGCACATATTTCATATTCTATAATTCACTGCATTCTATTTCGTTGTAAATTACTGCTTTATTTTATTGCTATCTTACTATATTTGTATTACAGTGTTCTTAATATAGTTTGCTATCTTTTAAAATGTTTGGTTTTTATTTGTATGCACCACGACATCAAGTCAAATTCCTCGTACGTGTGAACCTGGCAATAAACACGTTTCTGATTCTGATAGAGGCTTATATGAAAACCACACCCGAAAGACATACAAAGGGTAAAATACAAACATAAAAAATCACCAAACCACAAAGTAAGTGCAGAACCAATACCATAGTTTTAAAGAAGAAATGCCGAAAGAAAAAGGAGTGAGGAGTAGGGATATTGCCATGTTAAAAGTAGGGGTGCAACAACTAATCGACTTAATCGATTAAAATCGATGACCAAATTAGTTGCCAACTAATTCAGTCGTCGTTTCGTTGGTGACGTCATCACGTGTGTTTCCAGGCAGTTCAGCTCCAACGTTATCGTTTTTTTTATCGGTACAGGAGACATTTAAAAAGAGATATGTCATATGTATTATTGCTACATAAACATTATATCGCAGTCTTAGTGTCGCCAACTCCGTTTATAATATGCAATAAGACTAAAAAATGCGTCTATGATGTATTTTCGATCTTTCCAATCCAGACGAGGGATCTCTCTCCCCCGTCTGTGTGCGAGGGGGCGGGGCAGTTCACACACACGCAGCTGCTACATAAAGCAACACACACACGAGGAGATGGCGGAGAGAACGCGCTCCGAGGTGTGGTTAAACTTTACCCGTCTCGATATGGACAATGCTCGTTACCAAAAGTGCAATAAGAGTTTAGCATGTAAGGGCGGTAACACGAGCAATTTGTCGAACATTTAGCAAAAGTGCACCACATCCAGACGGAGAAATGCACCGACTGTCTTTCTAGTACAGCGGTTCTCAAACTGTGGTCCGCGGACCACTGGTGGTCCGCGAGGGTACTGCAGGTGGTCCGTGGAAAAAAGCTAAATAAAATCCACTTTTTATTATCAAGGATTTTCGGGGACCTGAAGACACATTTTGAGTTGTATACACTGTTGGAAAGAGGCGATTCCTAGCTTTCTAATGATATCAGGCAGTGGGTAGTGGTCGTTGGCTCATCGGACATTTTTGAGAGAAAATCTCTAATGCCCGAGTGCAAGTGAATGCACCACAAGACACGAGCCTTGTAACCCCTCCCCCGGCCCTGGCGCGAGCGTGGAAATATGATTGGCGAACAATATTGTGGCTTTCCAAGTTAACATTGATTGATATGACTGCGATTAAGTCAGCATATACTTCTGCCAGGGGATGCCACCCTCAAAATCTCCTGCCATCCTCTTGCCACCCCATGAATATTTTTCTAGATCCACCCTGAGTAGGCTATATTTTTCGTTTCGTTTATTTAATAAGTTAATTTGTTTTTTGTTTGTTTTGAGATTTAAATAGATTTTGAAAGTGGAGATAGAGAGAGAGGAAGCAGCGCTGTCTGCTTAGTTGCAATACTGTAGCTCAAGCCTTTATGCAACTTAGGCCTATACATTGTTTATGTTACTTATATGCCTGTGTGTCCATGGTTTTGAGTCTGTGTGTGTGTGTGTGTGTGTTGAGCGCTGAGCGCAGCGCCGTCTGCTTTTTGCAGTACAGTAACTAAAGTAGGAGCATACCGGTAGTTTTTTGTAGACCTGTCTGCCCGTTTTGTGAGTGCACTGCGCGCGTGCGCACTTGTGGCATTGTTTGGGATGACCTAATTAAAATACCGTCCGCCGTCCTCTTTGAGACACATACACAACGCAGACAGACACCGGTCACAAAAGTATCAAATAGGCTTAAATTTACTTTTGATTGTCTATAATTAACTATAAAAAAAATATCGGCGTTTTAACACTACGTTTATGTACTTATTTTTACGGTTTGCATATGAGGTGGTCCGCGAAAATCCTTGATAATAAATAGTGGTCCGCATAAACAAAAAGTTTGAGAACCCCTGTTCTAGTAGTTCTGTAGCCCCATCCACGAGTAACGTTTCCACGTCAGGTGTTATGTATGCTAGCAGCAACACACGGAGTTAACTCAATTATACAAACATGGTTAATGATTAGAGGTAACTGAGTTATTTAGTTTGTTAAAGTTTCAGCTATTCTGTTTACAGTTCTGTCATCAGATTATTTAATACCATTTGTTAAAACATTGTTGTTTCTTTTGATGTGAAATATTATGTATTTAATTTAAATAAAAAGCAATGTTAATTTTATTCACAATTTGTTTAGTTCGTTTACCTCATTTTGTTCTTCCAAAAGAACCGATGAGAGTACCGTTAAAAGACCGGATCGATAAGCGGTATCGATAAAAGTAGTAGTACAGTTAAAACCTTAACGATCCGAATCGATTAATCGTTTCATTAATCGATAGATTAATCGATTATCAAATTAGTCGTTTGTTGCAGCCCTAGTTAAAAGTAAGAATAACAGTATCAAAGAGTGATAATTATTTTATTAAATAAAATAGGTGAAATATTTTTGACAGCAGAACATTACTAAGTCTCTCTATTTATTTCTAAGGTGGTGCGTCAGGGCCAACGCGATATCCAGGGTAAGCCGTGCGTATGGCCCACTTCTCCAGACACTACATACCCTCCAGGAAGACCGCAGTGTGCACAGTGAAACGAGGACGAAGATCTCCGGGCTTCTAAAGCAAGCAAAGAAGGCGAGAACGGTGTTTGGCCTTCTGTGCGCAGAAGCTCTTTTTGGTCCATGCGAGGCTGTGGCTAAAGTCCTACAAGGTGAAAAAGCAACCGCTGCTGGGCCCTGAAAGGGCGCGTGCATGCCCTACGCAACGAAAAGGCCGTGGAGGAAATCCTAAATAAAACCAAAACCTCAGCAGCTGCACACGACCTCAAGATGCCTGACCCAGCTGGCAGCCGGGTAAGCAAGACACCGTCCCGATTCCGCAGCACAACAGAGGCTGAAGATGTTGTACCAACAAAACGAATGGCATCATGGAGGAGAGAGTTTTTCGAGGCTCTTGATATTGTGCAGAGTGAAATAAAGCACCATTTTGACCAGAGGCATGGAAACTGCCTCACGCAGGGAGGAAACATTGCTTGCTGCTGCTAAGGGGTCAGTTGGCACAGAAGAAGACCTGAGATCTCTCCAGCTGCCAGGAAATATAGATGTCTCTGGTCTTCACATGCAAATGAGGATGCTGGGAGACCTTACGAAGGATGAGGACTGTTCACAAACTGGCTGTGTATATGTCCAGCCTGCACATGCAAACAAGAGGACTCTTCAAATACGTGGAAAATCTCCTCCAGCTGTGTCTTTCCATGCCCATCTTTGTGGCCTCATCTTAATCGCTTTTGTTTTAGACATGACATAGTACTAACGCTGCCGCGCAGACATTTAACATTTGTTTGGGGGGAGGGGCATTGTCCATGTGCATGTAACGCGCCTTTGACGCATGTATGAAACAGGAAACACGTAAATGAACTCACTCAGTCTGTCTGAAGTAGTTAAACCGTCACAATGTGCATTTAAAAAAGCTAGTTTCACTACATAATTCACTTTTTCTGTTCTCTCCTGCAGCTCCTGTACCCACACCACAAACCCATACACTGATCTACACCTACACAATCATAAAACCAACGGCACTTTTAAGAGCCAAACTCAACCTATCTCCCTATCTAGCTCTCTTATATCTATCATCTATTTATTTATTCACCCTTCTATCTATTATGTGTACTTGTCTACTTTCCTGTGTTTGTCAGTCTGTCTGTTTGTACTCCCGTGTTCATCATGCCAGGTGGGTCTACAAAAAAGACATGTCCCTTCTGTCAGGGCATTTTATTTTGTGCTCAGAAGATCTGTGCACATTGCCTTAAGGAGCAGCCAAAAAAGCAGCGCCTTGAGAAGAAGCTCAAGAGGTTCGATGAGAAGCGAGAGGATTGGGTGTCTGGGCGGAAGAAGAACCACAACATTGCGTCCATCAAGGATGAAGCCATTGTCTTGGTATGTACACTTTTTACCGTATGTTAAGCCCCGGACACACCAAGCTGACACCAAAGAACTGACACAGACGGACCCCCGACTGTTGTGTCGCCTCGCGTCTCTGCGTCTTGGCCATGTGTCGCACTGGAACACACCGCAAAGACTTCAGCCGACGGCCAAGAAGCACGTACGAACTGCGCATGCGTGAGTGGCAATAACTCTCCTTACCAGCAGGCGGCGGTAGTGTGTATTCGTCATTCAAAAGAGGCAACAACCGGAAGACAGACTGCGTGATAACCGAGAGAAGAAGAACAGACTGCGTGATATAAACAAACAAAAAATAGCGTGTGCGTTCCATTTTCACTCTACAGCGAGAAGCTCACGGGGCTTTCCCGAGCCTGTGACGAGAGCTGGAGTTAAATGAAATCTCAGATTTGCCTTCTTAATAGTTTGTTTGGGTCCCTCACTTCAGTTTCGCTTCTCATGCACTGATTTGCTAAGCTGAACAGCCAATCAGAGTGATTTATTTTGCCGACTGCCCGCCCGGCTGAAAAGACCCGACGGTGCGGGACACACCAATCTGAGTAGGGCGTGTCGACGCTCATCGTCCTGGTGTGTCCGTGCCTTAACACGAAATGCCGTGAGACTCGGTGTGTGTGTGTGTGTGTGTGTGTGTGTGTGTGTGTGTGTGTGTGTGTGTGTGTGTGTGTGTGTGTGTGTGTGTGTGTGTGTGTGTGTGTGTGTGTGTGTCTGCATGAATAAATGTTTCAATAAGTACATAATGAAAAGGACAAATAGAAGAATAATTTAGTTATTATCTGACCTTAGGGGGATGGTTAAAATAACAAATGACTTTTCAATTACACAAGAACAATGTTCTTTTTAATAAATCGACAGCTTCCCTATCGTGTGAATATGAAACAAATCCACTCTAGAGCATACATTTGTTGTCTACGACTCTCTACCTTGATACCACAGGCAGCGTGATACAGAAAATTCTTGATCAAAATAAGCGGGTCTTGTATTATGCTTTGGTTTTGCCCGGAATGGGTAAGGATTAGTGATGGGAATTACGGCTCTTTGAAGGGAGCCGGATCTTATGGCTCCGTTCCTTTCCTCTCTCCCCTCTCCTCCGGGACTTGACCCGGAAATCAATCAAGACACGCCATGTTGAAGGACGTCCCAATCGCTTAAATGCACATGGAGGAGTCGAGGAGGGGTGAGGGAGGAGGCTTCCAGAGGAGACGAGAGAGCAGACTACGCGGAAGTGTTTTCACTACTCGCGTATAGAAGCCCCGCCCCCACCTTCACAGTCTGCTCACTGCAGCTGTTCTGAGTCAGAGCTCCGCCCCCAGCTGCAAAGCCTCTCCTCACTGCAGCTGTTCTGAATCAGAGCCCCGCCCCCACCTTCACAGCCGTCTGCTCACTGCATCTGTTCTGAATCAGAGCCCCGCCCCCACCTTCACAGCCGTCTGGTCACTGCAGCTGTTCTGAATCAGAGCCCCGCCCCCACCTTCACAGCCGTCTGCTCACTGCATCTGTTCTGAATCAGAGCCCCGCCCCCACCTTCACAGCCGTCTGGTCACTGCAGCTGTTCTGAATCAGAGCCCCGCCCCCACCTTCACAGCCGTCTGGTCACTGCAGCTGATCTGAATCAGAGCTCCGCCCCCAGCTACACAGCCGTCTGCTTACTGCAGCTGTTCTGAATCAGAGCTCCGCCCCCAGCTACACAGCCTACTGCAGCTGTTCTGAATCACCATAAGGAAATTAATCCATCAATTATTATTATTGTTAATATTATAATGATTTAAATGAAATGTTATAGCTGTAAAAACAAATACAGGACCGAAAATAATACATAGAAAACTATAATAAAGAGATGAATGGAAGAGATGGACGAAATCATTTCAATGTGAAACTAAATCCCAGGTTTGAAGGGATTTATGTGGAGGGGAGTCCAGTGACGGGATGCACTGCGCGCACCAGAAGTAAAGGGCGTTGTTTACGGTGACACTGGAGTGAACGAGGACATCCCAATTAATACCTGAGGACTCCTCTGTCCTCGCGTCTCTTCCTCGTGTCTCTCGCTCGCGTCTTAGGGAGGCGGAGCTAAGACGCAAGGAAGGGACGCGAGTGAGGGAAAGGAGGAGGTGAAATATTCAATTGAGATGAGCCTAGTGTCTGGACAAACTGAACTGATTCCTAACTTCACTGTGCTGCATCTGTGCTCTGCTCATATCACGAAGGCTGTGTCACAAGCATTTGGCAAAAAAACTGTAGACAGGCTGTTGGTTTTAAGCACCCTTCAGTTGTTGAAGGTTCGAGCCCGCTCCGCGCTGTTCGTTTGATGAGTGGTCTGCTATAAAAAGGAAGGACTCAGACAGAGATATGAGATTAAACAATAAGCTGATTTAATGGTAGAAACAACAGTACAATATAACGAAGTACTTATATAACGAAGTACTTCGGGCCTCAGCTCTTCCACCGTGCGATGTACGTATCAGACAGTCAGACAGAACAGAGGCCGCGAGTGTACAGAATTCATAATATTTATGCCCACAAACGGAGAGGAGTTGTGTGGGAGGAGTTGTGTCGGTTGCTCCTCCCTAGGTGTTCATCCATTGGTGGACTCACTCCTGGGCGAGCCCTAGGCAGTGAATCAGAGTGAGTCAGCCATCGACGAGGTCTAAACAGCGAATCAGAGTGAGTCAGCCATAAGTGTGGGAACTTTGGATCTCCTGCGCCGCCGATCAGTCCCAGGTCATATTTTATGGCAGCCATAAAATAAACAATTCTGGGTCGCACGGGGGTGAGGTACCAATCCTTATCTTCGTTTATCCTCAGCACCTGGCCGTACCACTCCGCATCCCAATCTTTCTCTCAGAACAATCTCTGCATAGACTCAATGGTGTCAGTTTTATTACCTTTCTCCTACAACCCCCCCATGCTCCTATCCGGCCCATTAAAACCCGGGGGGGGGCGACTGGATCCTCTACATTCCTAAGTCAACGCACACACAATTGACCACAGCAAACAAAGGAAAAATAAGAACACTTGGTCTAGTTTCATAAGTATACATTTTACACAGACAAAGTTATAATTATTAAAACAGGTTATATAGGATATACAGGTTACTTTAATCCCCCTTTTGATCTCACCTCCAGAGATCAATTCACACAAAGCATTCAAAACATAACCACTGTCATTCTTTTCTACTGCGTCTGTCCCACAATGAGCGGATACAAGGCACACACCAACAACCACATGTTACTAAAATGGCAATACAAGTAGCTATTGAAATCAAAAGAGACATTATTAAACCTTTCCATTGACCAAACATGTCTGTAAACCATTCCTCCAAGGGGTTGTGTAAATCTGGATAGAGGAGGGGACCGCCCTCTGGGATGTCTGGGAGGGGCCCACCATATGGCTTCTCCTTCCTGACTGGCTCTATCACTTCTGTGGGAGGGGCTGGTGCAGGACTGGGTGGGGCTGCTATGGCAGGCAGGATTTTTGGCGGGAGTTTGCTCAGAGAGCAGGTTACTGCCACTCCATTCATAACTAAGGCTGCGTTATGGCCTATTCTCCTTAGCTTGTCAACTAGCTCCCTTTCTTTGTTAAGTTTAGAAGCCCTGGTAAAACCTGCCTTCTGCTTGTTGAGAGTTTCTAATTTCTGAACCAACTGTCGCTCGTATGTATTGAGTGCTGTGGCTAGGAGACTTATTGCCTCGTCACCCTCTACTCTATTCTCTGCGATCATCTGATCGTGTAAGAAACGGAGATCGCTGCTCGCCTTTTTATGATCTCCGGGCTTAAGTCCGCTAAGTATCAATCTCTCTGCTTGTCCCCACTGTTCCCTTAAACTCCCCGGAACAGGGACTCCTAATTCTCTCTCTTCACGTTCAAATTCTCCTTCCATTTTGACTTCGTTCGTATCTGCTTCTCCTAAAGGTTTTAGTTTTTTATAAAAAATACCAGATATCTCTGCGTACTATAATTTACTAATTATTGTAGTTTTATTCCCACAGGTATACAGTCTGATAGTTTTCGGTGCGAGGTGTATTATAGGCGGCGCGTAAGGCTCAGGTTTGGGAAGGCTAAATAACTTGTTTTACCTGACGCTGCCTGCCTCCGGCGTCTATAGAAAGAGATCAACTCAGTGAAAGCTGCGCCTGATCAGAGCTCAGCGTGCGGAGTTTAAATCTATCAAGTCATATTACAGGATAAAGGAAATACAGTTTAAACTGCCGTATGAAGAGAAGACGCCGACGTGTCGCACTTATCATTCATATCACATCATCGATCATATAATATCATAATATATCATATATTTCCTTGTCTAAGTCAGCTTCTCGAGCCGTATCTGACCGTGCAACACTTACATTGTCACATACTGTATGCAGAAGTATTATTTTAAGCAACACATTAGGTTGACGAAACACTCAACTCAAATGTAATTAAAGTCAGATCCACTCGTGTCTTAGATGGGCAACAGTGATAACATAAAACTGTTGTACGCTTTCAAACACTCGGTAGTTTATTTATTTTTTAACCAGTTGCTCTATATTCACCTTGCAGGTGCAACTATGTGGCTTGTATCCTTTATTATATGTTTAAGTCATGGATGTTTAAAGTTCATATTTGTCTAATATTAATTTACTTTTCATTAATGAAGTATGACGCTGCGCTGTTAGTACACTTGTCCCTTTCACGTGAACGCGCTCTCAGCTGGAGAGAGAAACCCTGGCTCGATTTACCGAGTTGATAACCAGCGTCGTAGGACCGCTTAGCCGTTACGTTAAGCCCGCGCTGATTGGTCCAAATTGACCAATCCACGGACTTCCTCACACACACACACACTCAGTGCAGGCAGCTCTGCTGATTTCTCCTCCCTGGCTGCAGGCTGATAACAGCCAGTTGGCATCAAGGCGAAATTCTCTCTGCAGACCCATTCTCACAGCGCCTATCAACCTTTTTCTTACTCAATATCGACACTTAATCACACTCAAAATAAATATACCTAACGTAACCCCAGATCCGTCTAAGGATTGCCTGTGTACTTAGTCGATGAGCCCCAACCCCAGAATTCGTCTAAGAATTACTGTGTGTGTCACCTTATTTCTCAGAGTATTTCAGCTGGACTTCCTTTACATTTAAAACCACTGAAATCTCGGACGACGATTGCAGCTGGACTTCCTTTAAAATTATAACCACTGCAATCTCGTTACACAGTTAATCACACTCAAAATAAATAACCTAACGTAACCCCAGATCCGTCTAAGGATTGCCTGTGTACTTAGTCGATGAGCCCCAACCCCAGAATTCGTCTAAGAATTACTGTGTGTGTCACCTTATTTCTCAGAGTATTTCAGCTGGACTTCCTTTAAAATTTAAAACCACTGAAATCTCGGACGACGATTGCAGCTGGACTTCCTTTAAAATTATAACCACTGCAATCTCGTTACACAGTTAATATATTCCCCGTACAGTCTAGTTGACTTTTATAGTGCGATGTATATTTCAACAGATGGAGAGACTTCCAGAAGCGCTTCTACACCCCCTTTCGGCGATGTGGCTTTTGGCAAGGAGTCGAAACCCAGTCTACAGAATCTCTTTATCGTCACGTTTAGTCTTCTAGATTAACCCCACAGCAAGAGTTTGCGAGATCCGGTCATTTCAAATTGATTTTGAAAGTTGCGTTTCTCCTCTTGAAATACCCCACATATAACACAACTGCAGCTCCTCTTTGAGACTGGAAAGTGTTATTCTGTAGTACTGTTCTTTCTACCGTAAGACTAAAACACTGAAAATGCCGCTGACAACTCTAAAATTTTGTAGTATAGCCAATCACAGATTTTGATAATAACAGGTATCTGCTCACCTTTCTGTTGTGGGGCCCTGGTTTAGTTGTCAGAGGTATTCGAGGTGTCATCCCTGGACCGTTCGTCCGCTGGCTGCCGGTGTGCCTTCTATGAGACCCTACTCATCACGTCGGTCGGTCACCAAATTGTTGGGTTTAAGCACCCTTCAGTTGTTGAAGGTTCGAGCCCGCTCCGCGCTGTTCGTTTGATGAGTGGTCTGCTGTAAAAAGGAACGGCTCAGACAGAGATATGAGATTAAACAATAAGCTGATTTAATGGTAGAAACAACAGTACAATATAACGAAGTACTTATATAACGAAGTACTTCGGGCCTCAGCTCTTCCACCGTGCGATGTACGTATCAGACAGTCAGACCGAACAGAGGCCGCGAGTGTACAGAATTCACAATATTTATTCCCACAAACGGAGAGGAGTTGTGTGGGAGGAGTTGTGTCGGTTGCTCCTCCCTAGGTGTTCATCCATTGGTGGACTCACTCCTGGGCGAGCCCTAGGCAGTGAATCAGAGTGAGTCAGCCATTGACGAGGTCTAAACAGCGAATCAGAGTGAGTCAGCCATATGTGGGAAGTTTGGATCTCCTGCGCCGCCGATCAGTCCCAGGTCATCTTTTATGGCAGCCATAAAATAAACAATTCTGGGTCGCACGGGGGTGAGGTACCAATCCTTATCTTCGTTTATCCTCAGCACCTGGCCGTACCACTCCGCATCCCAATCTTTCTCTCAGAACAATCTCTGCATAGACGCAATGGTGTCAGTTTTATTACCTTTCTCCTACAACCCCCCCATGCTCCTATCCGGCCCATTAAAAACCCGGGGGGGGGCGACTGGATCCTCTACATTCCTAAGTCAACGCACACACAATTGACCACAGCAAACAAAGGAAAAATAAGAACACTTGGTCTAGTTTCATAAGTATACATTTTACACAGACAAAGTTATAATTATTAAAACAGGTTATATAGGATATACAGGTTACTTTAAGGCACACAGGAATATGCAACATTCTGTTTTGCGTACATCCTGAACTGCAGTATACAGGAAGCACTTGACATCTTTTATCATATGTGTGTGCTTTTTGATGCAGAGGAGTACACTCATTTGGTGAAAAAGAGCTAAATGTTAAAGTAACCTGTTTCAATAATTATAACCTGTTTTAATAATTATAACTTTGTCTGTGTAAAATGTATACTTATGAAACTAGACCAAGTGTTCTTATTTTTCCTTTGTTTGCTGTGGTCAATTGTGTGTGCGTTGACTTAGGAATGTAGAGGATCCAGTCGCCCCCCCCCGGGTTTTAATGGGCCGGATAGGAGCATGGGGGGGTTGCAGGAGAAAGGTAATAAAACTGACACCATTGAGTCTATGCAGAGATTGTACTGAGAGAAAGATTGGGATGCGGAGTGGTACGGCCAGGTGCTGAGGATAAACGAAGATAAGGATTGGTACCTCACCCCCGTGCGACCCAGAATTGTTTATTTTATGGCTGCCATAAAAGATGACCTGGGACTGATCGGCGGCGCAGGAGATCCAAAGTTCCCACACTTATGGCTGACTCACTCTGATTCGCTGTTTAGACCTCGTCAATGGCTGACTCACTCTGATTCACTGCCTAGGGCTCGCCCAGGAGTGAGTCCACCAATGGATGAACACCTAGGGAGGAGCAACCGACACAACTCCTCCCACACAACTCCTCTCCGTTTGTGGGAATAAATATTGTGAATTCTGTACACTCGGGGCCTCTGTTCTGTCTGACTGTCTGATACGTACATCGCACGGTGGAAGAGCTGAGGCCCGAAGTACTTCGTTATATAAGTACTTCGTTATATTTGTACTGTTGTTTCTACCATTAAATCAGCTTATTGTTTAATCTCATATCTCTGTCTGAGTCCTTCCTTTTTACAGCAGACCACTCATCAAAACGAACAGCGCGGAGCGGGCTCGAACCTTCAACAACTGAAGGGTGTTTAAATCCAACAATGTACCTCGACAAGTGCATTTTGCAAACTCGGGACGTGAAACTGGAGGAAAGTGGACATGTAATGGGAGGAGGAAAGCAAAAAGGAAAAATCTGCTCATAGTATTATTGGAAAGTCCCCTTTTACACAAGCTTTTCAAGTCAGGCGGGACCAAGCAGAGTGTGACATTCTCTCTGACGATGCTGTAAAAAAACACTACCTCTGTCCTGGTGTCATTGATGCACTGTTAAAAAACTACATGGGGATCTTCCCATTGTGGAGTGGTTTGTTGCTTGGGGATCTGTCGCGACATAGAAAAGGTACAACCTCTAAAAAAGATTGAAGTCATAAAACCAGGGATACCAACTGCCATGTTGGTATCCCTGGTTTGGTTTGGTCAAACACTCCATCCTTTTAAAAAAAAAGTAGCTGAGACAAACAGAGTTCATCTCCAAAATGTATGCCTCAATACAAGGAAGATACGTAGAGCACATTGAGCAACACAAGCTGCCGGACACATGACCTGGAGGTTATTGAATAAATATGCTAATTTTCCCATAAAAATATTACAATGCAATAATAAGAGGTGTGTCCTACACTGAAAAAAATTACTTTTTGGCTTTGTAAATATTACTTTGATTATGTTTAAATTCTACAATACATTACTATTTCAGTAATTTTACTCAAAATGTCACCTTTTATTTAATGTGTTACTTGTGTTTCTATGTAATTTTGAGTCTTCATTTTGATAAGTGAATTTTAACAATAGCACAGTATTGACTGTACAACCTGTTAAAGCTGGTAAAATGTACATGGGCAATGCGAGTTAACTGTGGGTGACGTGAGGAGAGTTTGTTCCCGTGCACGTTGCCCCCACAGACAGTCCAGGACTCAGAAGCAGTGTTTCCGCCAGACCAGGGCTGAGAGGGCGTCCACCCCGAGAGCGGCGGGAGTGTGACGTCACGTCATGTCACGCGACTTGAATTTTGAATTGAGCCGTCCCTTAACTTAGAGATACTATCTCTTTACGTAATTTAGTGATGGGAATTACGGCTCTTTGAAGGGAGCCGGATCTTATGGCCGGATCATTTGGCCCGGCTCCTAAACGGCTCTTCATGTTACCACAGTTTACCACGGAGCCTCAGTTTCGCTGCTGCGAGGCTCCGGCGCTCGCAGTTCACGCGCGTGCTCCACTAGCACTCCCCGTCAAGGCTCGCCGGCAGTACTTTCCGTCAGAGGAACACGCTTTGCTGGCGGCAAAAATAATCCCACCAGACTCCTTTGCCCCTCCAACAGAGGGATCATGTCCTTGTCCTTTTTCCTTTTCGTCATTTCAAGCGATAAAAACTCGATCTTCTCTCGAATTATTAATTTTTTTGGACGCCCTCAGCTCGAGTTCAGGGCGTTCGAGCTGAATAAGGGCGTCAAATGACGGCAAGACGCCCCCCTGACGGAAACGCTGCTCAGAAGGTTGACATTTGAGAGGAAGACTGCTTGGTCGACTATTTAATGGGAATATTCGTGGATGTGGAGTCATGTGAGTATGTTTATGTGCTTGGTTAACTTGTTACATTCCTGTTAGCTTGTCAACTGAAGTCAGTATTTGGTTATTACAAATGTAAGGCTAAGTTAGCTAACATTAGCCGACAGATTAGCTGGCTAACTAGCTTGTTATCGTGCTAGCAAACTTAGCCCGGTTTCATGCAAGTTGCACACATCAGATATAATCTTTATATATACAGTCTATGGATATAATATATATTTTTGAATGGCTTATTTGAAGCTTCAAAGTTGTCGGCTACGACGACATTCGCCTTTTACAATGGAAACTGTGGCACTGGCGAACTCCATAGATCCGAATATTTTATTTTATTTTAATTTGAATCGTTTTTTATTTGGGGGGAGGGGGGTGTTCATGGCTCCAGCTCGACAAAAGACATACTCAACAGTATGTGCGACGGTACGTGATGCGGTCAGTTTCACTGCAGCCTAGAGAAGGAAAAAAGTCTTGAAAAGATACCCTGATCCCACTGTTGCTCAGGATGAGTCTTTGTTTATGGAGGATGAGGATGATGGCCCTGAGCATTTTGTTGAGGAACCAGAGGATTTATCTCAGGTTATAAAGGAGAGGTTTGGCCACCTCTTACTAAAACTAGAGAGCACTTTCAATGTTCCAAACAAGTGTATTGACACAATTGTAGAGGAGCTAAATGTGATTGAGTCCACTTTAAAGAGCCATAACTATGATTTGGATGAAGCTGTAATCTCAGATTTGGTGAAAAATCAATGCTCTTAACATCCCGATAGCAATGAATATATTAAATGCTTTGACAATAAATACACTCAAGCTGGTTTCTCCATTCTTACCTACCCTACCTTTAAGTAAAAAAGGTTGTATATCGCCTTACTTAAAAAATTACTAATATTTAAACCTTAACGAATGGTGAAAAGTATTACAATTCATCGCTGCTACACTGGTATGATGACGTCTGAAGCTAAAGCCAGCTAATTTAGCTGTTAAATAAATGTTGTGACTTTAACACGAAATGCCGTGAGACTGGGTTGCAACTTAATAGCTCAGAGACTAGCGTTAGTTTAACTTCGTTATTAAGTTGTTGTTTTTTTAGCTTCGTTATTAAGTAAGTAAAATAAATCACGTTTTTACATCGCTTAATTTAGAAATGAATTATATTAGGACTTAAACTAATGGTGAAAGTATTACAATTCATTGCCGCTATCCTGGTATGACGTATGAAGCAGGTAAAGGTTCAAGTTTATTTGTATCGCCGAACATACTGAGATATATGATTAAGTGGTTCATTTTTATTTCTCAGGAGTGTGTAGACCAACTTGAACTGAAGAGCCTGGTGTCCATCTCAATGGATGGGCCCAATGTAAATTGTGTGGCATTAAATATCCATGCCACTCATGTTTTGTCTCTTCGGCTAATATTAAAAAATCCAACTCAATTATTTTCCATTTCTTGTGAAAGAATAAAACTCACTACATTAAAAAGTCACAGCTTGTTAAAGAATATGAGAAAGGCAGAATTAAAGCTTTAGACTTTGAATCGATGATTGGAACAATTAAAATAAAATGGTTGAAAGCTTTTTTGTCCCAGCCAGAATCCATGTGGTTCCATATTCCAAAGGCCATATTTAAACGTCTGGAGGGTTTGATTTTCTTTTAAAAGGTGATTTTGAGGGTAATAAGATTCGGACCAAATTGTCAAATTTTCATAAGCAGATTGTGGTGGCTGTCCATTTGCAGCCGCCTCCTTGGGATGTTTTCCCTTTGCCTGTTGTGTGGGCGTGGTGGCTGTCACTCTGGCTCCCGGCTCACCTGCTGCAATCAGCTGTTCACCCTCACACCTGATTCTCATCAGCCATCTACAAACGGCATATCAGCAGAGGCTCCACAACCTGTCAGCGCCAGATCGTTGTTAAAACCACAGTGGTAAACCCCCAGGCTACTTAAGATTATTAGCTACCTTATTCCTGGATGTTCTGACTCTAACGTGTTTTCTTCCTGTGCTCCAGGATCATTCTCTGACCGCCGTGTTGTCGTCACCAGCCGCCACTTCCTCGCCACTCCTGCCGGATTATCCTTCCAGCACCTTTTTTCACTAATAAACCTTTTTTGAACCCTCTGCCGTGTCCTGCGTTTGGGTCCTCTCAGATATCGTAACACAGATACTTCATTATTGGAAAATGGTATTTACCCACAATTTTTCTCCTCATGGATCTACTTTATGGAACAATAGAGTGATTATTATAAACAGAAAATCCTTGTTTAGGAGAGATTGGCATGAGAAGGTTATTTTGTTTGTTAATGATTTACTAGATTGCAATGGTAAACTGCTCGACTTTGTGGCTTTTTCAACAAAATACAATATAACGTGTACTGCTAAAGATTATTACAAAATATGTAAAGTACCACTTATTGAAATGATTCATAATACTTTACTGTACTCACATGTTATATCAGTTTTACCTAATTTGGAAATGATTGGCAATACTCTTAAGAATAACAACTCTATTAGTGCTTCCCTGAAATCCCACATTTTTCACAATTTCAACAGAGGCTTATTTCCACAAGTGACCGATTTGGACACTTTATCTGTAATGGAAAAAGCTCTATCTTATTTTATAAAATGGCCTATTTCCCCTAAAGCAAAAGAGACTCATTTTAAAATTGTTCATAAAATCTACCCGGTTTCTACATTCTTAAATTCAAGATTTAAATTTGAAGTGAAACCATGTTATTTTTGTAATTTATCGGATGAATCGTTGGAACATTTATTTTTCTCATGCCCTTTTTCGAAATTGTTTTGGTCGAATGTGAGAGATTGGTTGTTACATAAATTAACAAATATTCCGGCCTCCAAAATATATCACATTTTATATTATATTGATAATTTGGACTCTTCAATTTCTGATTTGGTAAATATAATTATTATTTTGGGTAAATATCATTTTCATTGTAGTAAATGGAGAGGCAAGCCCTCCTTTCCCTGTTTCATAAATGAGTTCAAGTCCTTTTTTCTGTCCCTTAGAAAAATACAATCTTGTAACCTGTCTATAAAGATTTACAATGACATTTCCAAATGGTTATTATTTTAAGTAAGCTTAATGCCTCTTAAATGTTTTTGTGCCTTTATGCTTTTTTTCTTTCCCCCTGGCTCTTATTGGATGTATTATTTATGTTTTTTTGTCTTATTGTGAATGAATGTCTTGCACTTATTTTGATGAGTTGATGATATCCTCACCGAGCTTTTGTATGTTAAAAATATGTTCAATAAAAAAATTAAAAACAAAACAGGATCCGTCTTCTGTTATACTCTCGCGAGAGTTTGCAAGTCACGTGGCTGAATGTTTACGTTTGGCAGGCAGCCAGTTCGAGGCTGCGTCTCACTTCTCTTATTTTTCCTTTCCTCGTTCCTCAGTATCACCGGGAAATGATTTGTCTGCGCCATCTTGAGTAGCGTCCCAGTGGCCTTATTTGTGCCGGAGGACCGAAGATCGAGGAGCGATAACGGAGGAGCGATAATCGAGGAACTACCATACCATCCTCCGGTGAAATCCTCAGACACTCGCCCCGCCCCATCGCTCACTGATTGGACGATGCAGCGCATTCACTGATCTGTTGCTTCTTGACATGAGAGCAGTTTCCCAGCGGAGTGAAAAAACACATGAACCTCACGGGACTCTCCTCAGTTTATACACTGTTTTGTTTCAATTAATGTATCATCCACGTTTTTAAGTCCTTGAGGCAGTCTTGAATTTTATTTAGATGATTAGTTTCATCAGGCTTGATGGATAAATATAGTTGAGTATCATCCGCATAACAATGAAAATGTACAGAATGATTCCTTATAATATTGCCTAACGGAAGCATATATAATGTGAACAAAATAGGTCCAAGCACTGAGCCCTGTGGCACTCCATGGCTAACTTTGGTTTGCATGGAAGATTCATCGTTGACACATACAAACTGAGAGCGTTCAGATAGATAGGACCTAAAGCAGTTCCCTTTATGCCAACTAAGTGCTCTAGTCTTTGCAATAGGATATCATGGTCGATAGTATCAAATGCAGCACTGAGATCGAGCAAGACAAGAATAGAGACAAGTCCTTTGTCTGAGGCTATTAGAAGGTCATTTGTGACTTAACCAAAGCTGTCTCTGTGCTATGATGTGTTCTAAAGCCAGACTGAAAATCTTCAAATAAATCATTGTTTTTTAAGTAATCACACAACTGTTTTGCGACCGCTTTCTCAAGAATTTTTGAGAGGAACGGAAGATTAGAAATAGGTCTATAGTTGGCTAAAACCTCTGGATCGAGGTTGTGCTTTTTAAGGAGAGGTTTTATCACTGCTACTTTAAATGATTGTGGAACATAGCCCGATAATAAAGACATATTCATAATATTTAATAAAGAAGTGTTAATTAATGGAAAAACTTATTTTAACAGCTTAGTTGGAATCGGGTCTAAGATACACGTTGATGGTTTAGAACAGGGGTCTGCAACCTTTTTGACCAAAAGAGCCATTTTTGCCCCCTTTTCCAACAATTTGTTTTGTCTGGAGCCGCAAAACATATTTGATAGCTTATAAAGTTGTATTTATTGTTATATCACAGACAAAAACTACAGTTTTTTTGTATTTATTATTTATTACATTATAAAACTGTTAACCTCTAATAAGAAACAAAGAACCCTTATAGGGAGAATTAAAAAAAATACACGGGCCTACTTTAAAATGAATCAACACAGCACTTGGGGAGTCCTCTGCACATTTGAGGAAAAAAATACAATTCAAATTGACCCACTTTGAAATAAATAAAACAGCTGCACCCTAAAAAGAGTTATCTGATTGAATTATGACTGAAGATCGTCAGCTGTCTTCCTCTTCCGTGTTTTTCCTCGATACGTAAAGGCTGCAGCACCTTTGACAACTTCTCTCTACATATCAAACATACCGGTAAGCCAGCATTGTTTCCAAGGTGCTGGCGCGGGACCGTAGCAGGATCTAACGCATCTTTGAGTTGACCTAATTAAAACCGTTTTGTTTTTTATTTATGTGTCACAGTATCACCTCAAAATACAAGATACGAAACATTTTAAACCGTGCAACAAAATTTAAATAGTCCTACAAATACTTTTATTTGATTTCCTTCTTATTTATGTCTAAACTCAAGGGAGCCAGAGCAGAGGGCTTAAAGAGCCGCGGGTTGCCGACCCCTGGGTTAGAAGAAAGAATCATTGAATTCAATTGACCTTTCGCAAAGCCACGCCCCTAAATGCCCGTTGTCCTAATCACATTGTATTTATATACAATGTACAGGTGGTTAAACTGGGTACAAAATATACAAATTAATAGTGTAGTGTTAATCAGATGTATGTGTACAGAGCTGTATTATATAGGGGGGTCTTATCATATTCCATAATTATACGTTTCTCACCTGGTGGCTTAGGCCACATCCCACAGCATATGTCCTGCCGCAAACTTCTACCTCAGGTGTGTCTTCTGCTGCAAGGTAGCTTATAGGCGCATCTGTCATCTCTTTCATGAGCTTGTATTTATTTGTTCCTATTGTTTGCCTAGACACAGAAATAGCATTATTAGCAAGAGCATGACATGGTAAATATGGTAAGTATGGTAATATGCAGTACACAGAATGGAATAACTTACTTGTTGTGGGTATAGTTGGATGTTATAGGCTTCCGCTTACGGTTGACTTTGGCCTTGGCTACCACCACATTGAAAATAGCTTGGCCAGTTATTTTTTTCCCTCTGGCTTTGTGCCATTGTTGAGGTTGGCTTGTGGAGGAGATCTGTTCAGTTTTTGCACGCCAAATGTCCAGTGTGTGCATCAAGCCCACAGTATGTGAACAGTAACCTGGCATACTGTAAATTATTTTAAAAGATCAGCTTGGTGGCATGTTTATTTCATGTTTCACTCGACTCATTTATTGTACAGCTACACTTGCAAACATTAGCTAGCTTGATAGGATGATCACATCATCCAAGCTAGCTAAAGCTGTCATTAACGTTAGCCCTAAAAAATAACTAGATGTACGATTTCAATAGCAATGACAACTCGATATTACAAAAGCAAAACATACCCAGCAGTACACGAACAAGCCTGGTCCACAATATTGTGCTCGTCGAATTTGACATACAGCTCATGTGGTTTTTCACTCTTGCACTGCGACCTGTAAGCAAGTGCCTCTATTGATGTTGTGCCTCCCTCTTTTCTAATTTTTATACTGTATACTGTATACTGGTCAATGAGTTCCAGCTGAACATCACTGGGTGCATTATCCATACTGCAGGTAAACGGAGAGAAAATCATGAGCATTTCATCCTCGATTGTTCGGAGATCTTCAAATCGCCTTGAAAACTCACCATGCAATGCTCCTAACATGGATGAGTACCTGCGGAGGTGATCAGCTGATGGTGTGACTTCTTTCACGGTTTGCATGTGAGTGAGAGTGTTGCTCTCCAGTTGGCTTGAAAGAAACTGCATCTTTCTCATGAAAGCCTTCACCAGGCTGTGCATTTCATGAACAAAAAGGCCCTTGCCTTGCAGTTTGGTGTTCAGTTCATTCATCAGTGCAGTCACATCAACAGCAAATGCAAAATCTGCCATCCAGTCCTCATCTGAGAGCTCTGGGATGTCTTTGCCTTTCTTCTCACAAAACTCTTGAATCTCTGCTTTCAGGTCCCAAACTCTTTTTAGCACTTTGCCCAGGCTGAGCCATCTGACAGCTGTGTGGTAGCCGATGTCACTATGCTCAGTCTCATGCTCCTCCAAAAGTGCAACAAACTGTCTGTGATTCAATGCCCGTGCCCTGATGAAGTTTACTATTTTAGTAACAACATCAATAACATGGTGAATTTTTAGCACTGACTTGCACAACACATGTGGTGTATAATACAATGCAAAAATACCAATTTCTGATCTGCGTCGATTTCAGTCACTTTATCTTGCATACGTTTCAAAAGTCCAACATTTTTACCTGTAAGATTTGGACAACCGTCTGTTGTGACACCTGCCAGTCTGTCCCATTTAAGTCCCAGCGTGTCCATGCACGCATTTACTATCATGTCAACCCTGTCAAATATTCCATAATTACTTAGAATAGAGTTTTTCAAAAATATGCAAGTTAGCATAGCAAGTTAGCTCCTTGAAGGCCACACCGGTAGGGTGTGGCATTCAAGGAGGCCACACCCGACACAAAATGTAGTGTAATTTGTAGATGGATGTTATTTGATCATTCCTTCGATAGTGGACTTAACCACACACACATGCAAACCATCTTTATTATTGCTTATTCCTTGTTGGGTTACATTGTATATGAAGTGTAGCATCTTTGCGTGTTAAGAAAGCCTTCTGTCTAGCACATGCTTCATCGTACATGCTGCGTCATTATATTATATTTTATGCTAGTAGTAGACAGGGAACCATTGCTAAAATACCTTTCATTTGGTGCAGACATGACCCAAACGTCGAAGTACGTCGAACCACAGCCTCCTAAACCAAATGATATCTTCTTATATATTTTTCTTAGCGCCGCAAAAAAACTCCGTCTCCGACCCGCTTTTTCTGTGCTGCTACTGTAGCCAGAGGGCGCTGTTGGATATGTGATATAAGATACCGGAAGGGGCGATTTGAGAAGAAGAATTAAGATGACGTAAAATATAGCACACGTGTCGACGGCTCATAATTTCTACTTATTTACTATCTTGAATAAATCCAATTGTTTGAAGGATGTCTTTTCACAGCAATATACAATCTGTATTACAGGGAATTATGACATTTTTTATTTTATTTAATTTCTAGCTCTAGCATTCATGCTCAGCTGTAATTGGGCAGTCATTTTGCTAATTAATTTAAGAAATACATATTTTTACGTTGTGCTAAATACCATACATTGGATGAAAGCAGTTCAATAAGGGAGACCTAATTCTCAGTGAACAATGTTATTTATTGCCATGTGTTACGTCCCCCTCTAGGTAGAGGAAAACAACATACACCAGAATGGAATTGGTAATAATTATAAATAGTTTATTTTAAATAGCAGGGTAAACAAAGTGGCAGGCACACAGCCTGGAACAACAAAAGGCCAAAAGAGCACAGGTTGATAACTAACCAAACAAAAGGAGGACTCTAAAAAAGGAGTCTAATTGCATACAGGGAAAATAAATACTAATACACTAAATAAGGAACGAAACAAACCCTCACTTTAAAAGTGGTACAACTAACAAAAGGATTCTGTACAAAAACACAGCTGAACTAAAGGCAACAGTCACAAAATCCTAAGCTACTCTAAACACTAACTAAGCTACTCTAACTAAGCTACTCTAGACACTACTAATACACAATATCACACGGAGATGGGCACACGAGTTCAACCACAGTTAACAGATCTGTCTAAGGACCAAGTAGCGAGAGGCGTCTGTCCACATGTCAGAGCCTCCAGAGTGATCGTCAGTCACAGGCTTTGTAGTCATCTCCAGCAGGTGTGCGCCAGCTGTGCGCTGTGATTGGAGGGCGTCGGGCCCGGCGTGCTCCAATCACAATCTTCGGGGGCGGACCAGGAGATGGCAGCCAATGACATCAGGGGGACCGCACAGTTCATTTACATACAACACAGGTTAACACAGTTACGACGACCAGGAAAGCGGCAGCCGTAACACCATGTGTTCAACAACATCCGAAATTAGGTACCTAGCCCAAGCCCCCAGGAAGTGCCCGGACAGATGAAAATATTCGTCATGTCCAGCGGTACTACAATTTCCGTATCAGTCCGTGACGTCACTGGGCCCTGAAAGACTTTTCCCCATTGACTAACATTGGTCAGCCCATCCAAGTGCTGCAGGTTCAACCCTTTCAGTTCACTGTTGATTGGTGTCCGAAAACATTCTGGCAACCTCCAATGCCTCCTGGAAAATATCCACACCAAAAACCTCGCTGGGTTTTAATGGGGTTATCAGTAGGGATGCCATTATTGTAATCGGGATTATTCGATTTTTCGAATATTCGTTACAGTCTCCATAATCAAAAATTATTTTTAAAATTCGATTTTATTTATATATTTTTTTATTATTATTTATGTTTTTCCTGGCTTAGTTTCAACCAAAATATAGACTAATGCTAATAATAGTATTAGTAATTGGCTGCGCAGAGTGCAGACTGCTGCTGCAGCCTGCTACACACCGACCCCGCCTCTCCGTCACACGTGCAATTGATTTATTGGTGATATACAGAACAGTGAGAACAACACAACTAAAGATGAACAAAGCGGCACGTTCAAAGAACAGTTCCTCGTGGAACTACTTCGAACTGACAAGTGCAAATGAAGTAAAATGCAAGCTCTGCTAAAAGACTTTGGTCTACCACAGCTCAACATCAACAATGCGTTCGCATTTGAGTGCGAAGCATGCCAAAGAAGTGCCTACAGAGAAAGACGCAGCACAGCCGGCCATTACTAACTTCACTTCAAGGCCACGTCGTTGTGATGACAGGCGTGCAGGTGACATAACTGCACTAATCACCAATATGATAGTGAAGGACATGCTGCCAATAAGTTTCGTGGAAGGAGGGGGTTTCCTTGAGTTTATGGCAAGCATGGAACCAGATTACAGGGTCCCGGGCCGTACTACAATGACTAAACGAATTGAAAAGCTGTACAAAGATAAGGCAGAAGATCTGCGCAGAAGCTTATTAACTGTCTCAAAGGTGTCGATAACCACTCACAACTGAATCCTATGTTACCATAACCTGCCATTATATCGATAGTGAATGGGAGATGAAGAGTGCGGTTCTACAGACCCGTGCAACGCCCGAACGGCACACGGCAGAGAATTTAGCTGAGGGGCTCCGCAGTGCTACCGAGTCCTGGGGGATACTGGAGAAAGTGACTGCGTGTGTGCATGACAACGCGAGCAATGTTACTCTCGCCAACAATGAGTACTTCAAGTCCATAACATGGACTTGAATCCACTAGGGATGGGTACCGAGCCCCGGTATTAAACGGGCCCCGGGGCTGAATTATTAAAGACCGTGGTACCGTTAAAGGTGGGGTATGTAATTTATTTCAGAAACACTTGTTGTTATATTCCATGGAATGCTCTTAACATCCCGATAGCAATGAATATATTAAATGCTTTGACAATAAATACATAAAACATGTCATCTGTGGAAGCCGTGGCGCTGTAAAAAGCACGACCAATCATCTGAGCCGGCCCGCATCAAATAACTGGATGGCCTACCTGCCTGTCAGCCTTCCATCTGTGCACAAACTTATCTCGTGCCCTCATTGGTCATGTGCGCGTTCGTGTGTGTTGGAGGAGGGGCTCTGTGAGGAAGTGGCAGATTTTTTACGGCCGTGTATTTTCAAATTCTAGCGCACTCGAGCTGGTTTCTCCAAAATGACCGACCCCACCTTTAAGCTCCGACGTTATCGGTCTTTTTTATCGGTACTGGAGACATGTAAAAAATATATGTCATATGCACTGTTCGAAATGGGGAGGAGCCAGGGGGAGCTTGGCTCCCCCGAAGAGGGAGGGAGCTACCCTGAAGGCCGACTTTGAGATAAATAGGGGGAGCCAAAACAATCGTGCATATTTGTGTCACACAGATTAGAAATGTTGAGTTTCTGTAAATAAAAGTTCTTGAAATAAATAATAGTCATTGTTTATTACAGTTTCTGAATATTTGTTTTATATTTGTGAATATTTCTGGGTGTTGCCGCCATCTGTACGTGGCGGCGCTGCATTCTTTACGCTACTTACGTTGCTATGGTTACGGCAGGCGATGCTGGCGTGGTATTTGATATTTTCATACTGATATTTTTTTTAATTCTGGCTTTGTAATAAAAAATATGGCGAAACGAAAACAGCCAAGCCTCGCAGCTTTTGGATTCACAAGCAAAGAAGCGAAGGAGTCTAAAAATTACAACGTGAACGGAACAACTTTTAGTTGGCCGGCTGTAAGCGGCGTTAGGGTCGAGTGTGACAGCTCCACACCGAGGGAGAGGCCTGCCGATGCGGAGCCTGAAGAGGCTTCAACAACGGCCACAGCTGCCGGCGCCACCTGCGCTAGCGAACCTTTCCTGGCGATGCCCATGACCTGCCTTTTAACTGGACTCAGAAAAGATGGAGTGAGTGGAATGAAAGGTATCCATGGCTTTTCAAAAAAATAAAATAATTGGATGTGAGATTTGCAAAGAGGCAAAAAGTATATTGATCTCCCTGCCGCTCGCAAAAAAATCCACCTGAGTGCACCTTTCACAAGAATGGATTCAGGGAAAAGTCAGCAGTGATCAACAGAATAACCTGCGGAAAAAGATTTATAAGCACCATAAGAGCCAGGCACACGAAAAAGCGATCGAGATTTCGGAGATGAGAAAAAAGATTTCCTACCAAACAAGGTAAGGATTATTTTTTAGTATTTTCGATCTTTCCAATCCAGACGAGAGATCTCTCTCCCCGGTCTGTGTGCGAGGGGGCGGGGCAGTTTACACACACGCAGCTGCTACATGCAGCAACACACACACGGAGGAGATGACGGAGAGAACGCGCTCCGAGGTGTGGTTAAACTTTACCCGTCTGGATGTGGACAATGCTCGTTGCCAAAAGTGCAATAAGAGTTTAGCATGTAAGGGCGGTAACACGAGCATTTTGTCTAAACATCTTGCAAAAGTGCTCCACATCCAGACGGAGGAATGCACCGGGTTCGACTGTCTTTCTAGTAGCTCTGTAGCCCCATCCACGAGTAACGTTTCCACGTCAGGTGTTCTGTATGCTAGCAGCAACACACGGAGTTAACTCAATGATACAAACACGGGTTAATGATTAGAGGTAACTGAGTTATTTATTTTGTTAAAGTTTCAGCTATTCTGTTTACAGTTCTGTCATCACATTATTTAATACCATTTGTTAAAACATTGTTGTTTCTTTTGATGTGAAATATTATGTATTTAATTTAAATAAAAAGCAATGTTAGTTTTGTTCACAATTTGTTTTGTTAGTTTACCTTCTTTTTTTCTCCAAAAGAACCGATAAGAGTACCGTTAAAAGACCGGACCGATAAGCGGAATCGATAAAAGTAGTAGTGCCGTTAAAACCTTAACGATACCCATCCCTAGTCATAACTTTAGTTTGGTCTTACCCCTAGATTCCGCTGGGTCCGTCTGTGTCGCGTTACGGCCGCGTTACAGCGTTCGCATAGATCGTGGCCACTCAAGTCAATGGGTGCTATTCCACCAGACGCGCCGCGTTACGGCTCAGAAGCGTCCCAGAAGCGTCTCGGCGCTGGGCTCCGCTCAAAATAGGATTCAAGTCTATTTTTCGACGCGAGGCGTTGCAGAGGCGCCGGGCAGGAAGTGGAACAGTCAGAGCATCCGGCCCATCCAAAAAAAGTAATTTTGCAGACCCTATCCCTCCGTAGTCTTTCAAGTAGGAGAAATGCCAGCGTTCTCCTCCGGTTTACAGGCACTGTGTAAATTATATATATAGATTAATTATGATGATGAATGCATTTTTTTACCACTAAAATACAGCAACACATCTTTGATTCATGTCATTTATAACTGGAATATTACAATTATTATTAACTTTGTCTGCACAAAGCAGCCTGTCCAGGAAATATGCCCAAATCAACAAAAACTGCGAGCCGGCAGGCAAGACGCTCCGCTTCTGAAATGCTTCTGAAACGCGCCCGGTAGGGTATGACGCCGGAGGAGGCTGGACCAAAACCGTGGCGCAGCCGTAACGCGACGCAGACGGACCTGGTGGAATCGAGGGGTAAACCTTCGGTTCTACGTCGGACGTAGAGTTACGCCCAGCTGGTGCACTCCACTACAGGAGCAAAATCATGATGATGTAACATGTACAGGTTTTTTTTTTACTTTACTTACGTTACTTTTATTTAGATTTTTCCAGTTTCCCCTGAATCTGTTTGTGTTTAAAGACTCCTCGATTATTGTTAGTTGTTTTTGTGTGTACTGAGCCTTCTTGATTTTGATTGTACGTTTGTATTGTTTGAGCATGTCGCAGTAAAGGAGGCGTACGTCTGCGTTGAGGATCTCTATGTTTTTGGTTCGATATTTTCCTAAGTTCTTTCCTTTTTTGTTGGCATTCTTCATCAAACCAGTTGATTTCTTTTTGTTTTGGGGGCTTGTTGCTGCATTTCTTCAGTTGGGATGTATGAGCTGTTCTCATGGAAATGTGGTTAATTTTTCTAACTGCCAGGTCTATGCCTTCTTTATTGTGGTCATATGTGGTGTCCAGAGAGTTGTCTAAGAGTCTTTGAATTTGTTCGTTTCCGATAGCTTTCTGGAACTCTTGTGCCCTGTCTGGAGCCCATTTGTATTTTCTTTTAATGTTAAACAGATTATTGGGCTCAGATTGTGGACTGTTAGTTTCTGTTCTTTTCATGAACACAGTCATTTGGCTGTGATCCGATAGAGGAGTTAGAGGTTTGACTATAAATGAACTGAGAGAGAGCGGGTCCAAATCTGTTATCATGTAATCTACGGTACTCGTGCCAAGAGATGAGCAGAAGGTGGGTCTTCCCAAAGAGTCACCTCTAAACCTACCGTTAACAATGTACAGACCGAGGCTTTGACAGAGTTGGAGCAGGTCTCTCCCATTCTTGTTTATCTGAGGGTCAGAATTATGGCGAGGAAGATTGTGTGTTGCGGGGAAAGTTTTGTCCAAATATATGTTTGTTACCACTCTCTGAGTATGAGTCTGGATGGGTTCCAGTACGTGCGTTGAGGTCTCCACAGATCAACACTTTTCCTTGGGCCTGAAATCTGCAGATTTGGGTGTGGAGGTGTGGGAATATTTCCTCGCTGGAGTAAGGAGAGTCACTCGGAGGAACATATATTATACATAAAAACAAATCATTTTCTGTACATGTGATGCTTTTGGATAGTTTAATCCAGATGTGGGAGGGCTCGGATTTTATTATTGTTATATATTTTGAGAGTTCGAATTTGTGCCAAATTATAATGCCTCCTGAATCTCTCCCTTTTTTATTTGCTGGGTTTTTGATCGAGGGCAGAATAATTTGTTTGTAATTTGGGGGACAGTGGATGTTGGAGTCAGATCTACACCAGGTCTCTTGGAGGATAATAATGTCTACATTTTGTGTGTTTTCTTTAAATTCATCTGTTCTAAATTTCTGTCCAAACAGAGAAGAATGTATGTGTCTCTGTGTCTCTCTGTCTCTCTCTCTCTGTGTCTCTTTCTGTGTCTCTCTGTCTCTCTCTCTGTGTCTCTTTCTGTGTCTCTCTGTCTCTGTGTCTCTTTCTGTGTCTCTCTGTCTCTCTCTCTCTGTGTCTCTTTCTGTGTCTCTCTCTCTCTGTGTCTCTCTCTCTTTGTGTCTCTCTCTCTCTCTGTGTCTCTCTCTGTGTCTCTCTCTCTCAATTCAATTCAATTCAATATGCTTTATTGGCATGAATGTCAGGTGAACAATATTGCCAAAGCGTCAAGGAGAATACAATTCAATAGTGATATGATAAGAAACAAATACAATTCATTCATTAAACAATTTACAACAATGTATTATTACAAAACCGCAAGTATCAAATGTAAAAAGAAAGAAAGGAAGAAAAGAAAGACACATGAAGTAGAGGAGTAATCAGAATGAGCTGTGAGGAGATGAACAGCTGTTATGTGTTGTTGCTGTCTCTTAGGCTGTGACATGTGCTCACATATTTCGCTGCTTCTATGCTGCTGGCACTATTTTCTCCAAGTACATGTTGCATTTTATTCTGGTCAGACAGTGATTCAAAATCTTGGAGTTGACATGTTATCTTTGTAAAGAACTTTGTTCTAATCTCTTGGTATGTTTGACAGTGCAGCAGAAAGTGTTGTTCTGTCTCCACCTGTCTCTGAGGACAGAGCTGACACAGCCTCTCTTCTCTGGGCAGCCAGGTCTGCCTGTGTGGGCCAGTCTCTACGGCCAGGCTGTGGTCACTGAGTCTGTACATTGTTAATGTCTTTCTCAGTTTGGGATCAGTCACGGCGGTCAGATAGTTTGCCACTGTGTACTGTCTGTTTAGAGCCAAATAGCATTGAAGTTTGTTTTGGGTTTTCGTGGTACATGTAATTTTCTTTTTCTTTAGCTATGATTTGGTTGGGCCAGATTGTGTGAGGGCTGTCCTGAGGCCTTGTCCTGTTAGAGGAGGTGAGCCTCAGGACCAGCAGGTTGAGGCGACTCCTCTCTATGTTCTCTCATCAAAGTCTCTCTCTCTCTGTGTGTCTCTCTCTGTGTCTCTCTCTCTCTGTTTCTCTCTCTCTGTGTCTATGTGTCTCTCTCTCTGTGTCTCTCTCTTTCTGTGTCTCTCTCTCTCTCTGTGTGTCTCTCTCTCTGTGTCTCTCTGTGTCTCTCTCTCTCTCTCTGTGTCTCTCTCTTTCTGTGTCTCTCTCTCTCTCTGTGTGTCTCTCTCTCTGTGTCTCTCTGTGTCTCTCTCTCTCTCTCTGTGTCTCTCTCTCTCTGTGTCTCTCTGTGTCTCTCTCTGTCTCTCTCTCTCTCTGTGTGTCTCTCTCTCTGTCTCTCTCTCTCTCTGTGTCTCTCTCTCTCTCTCTCTGTGTCTCTCTCTTTCTGTGTCTCTCTCTCTCTCTGTGTGTCTCTCTCTCTGTGTCTCTCTGTGTCTCTCTCTCTCTCTCTGTCTCTCTCTCTCTCTCTCTCTCTGTGTCTCTCTCTTTCTGTGTCTCTCTCTCTCTCTGTGTGTCTCTCTCTCTGTGTCTCTCTGTGTCTCTCTCTCTCTTTCTGTGTCTCTCTCTCTCTCTGTGTGTCTCTCTCTCTGTGTCTCTCTGTGTCTCTCTCTCTCTTTCTGTGTCTCTCTCTCTCTCTGTGTGTCTCTCTCTCTGTGTCTCTCTCTCTCTCTCTGTGTCTCTCTCTGTGAGGAAAGTGGGCCCTGACGATCTGCGGTTCGATCCCCAGCTGTGGCAGAGATGAGGAAGAGCTCCCCCAGCACTGACTGACACATAGTGACTCTGAAACAGGGGGTTTTGGTAAATGCTGATGATTGTAATAAACTACAAAGAGTACGGTATAGTATATGTAAAATTCTGTGAGATAACATCTGAATAAATACAACTGATTTGATGAAAGAAAGGTTTGTACTACAGAGCTGTATTATGATGCATGTTATATTATATTATGTGTGTATCATCTCATCATCTCTACTGTGCTTATTTATGCACCATGTTGTATTTTATTGACCCGTGTTGCAGTTAAATATCAGACGTTGTGAAATGAATTCTAAATAAAGTTTCCACAAAGTTTTTTTTTTTTGTCAATTTATTGAACATGTCAGAAACAAAACATACAACAATAATAATAATATATATATATTCTTTTTTTCTTTTTCTTTTCCCTCCCCTTCTCACTCATAATAATAATTATAACAATGTACAAAAAAATTATAATACAAAAAAAAAAACAATAATAATTCTCAAATAGTCTCTGTCATGTTCAACAGGGGCAAGAAGAAGCTTAAAAAAACTGTTCTGGTCCTACCCCCTCTAGCATACATTTTCCTTTTAAATAAAATATTAGGTCATCGTCATCAGCGACATGTTTGTCTTGTTAATTTGTTTGTTTTTTGTTTTTCTACAAAACAATCAGAAAGAAATTACTTTTACAAGAAATAACAAATGGGATTTTACAGGTCCTGTTCCTATCCATTAATGATTTGGCTCCTAAATAATACTTTCAGTTTCGATAGACTTGTACAATATGTCAGTGCGTCAGTAGTTATTCCACAGACTAACACCTTTTGATGAGATGCAGTGAAGTTTGGCGTTTGTTCGTACGGGTGGTTTTTTGAAAATGCAGTTTCCTCTCAACATGTGCATGCTTTCTCTCCGTGTGAAAAGACCCTGAATATTATGAGGTAATTGTTGATTTGCGGCTTTGAACATAATTTGAATAGTTTTATAGTCAACCAGGTCTTGTAGTTTTAGTGTTTTTAGTTTGATAAATAATGTATGTGTTGGTTCTCTGTACGTAGTTTTATGTATAACTCGTATGGCTCTTTTTTGCAGGATGAAGATAGGATGTGTATTTGTTTTATATGTGTTCCCCCAAACTTCCACACAATACATCATGTATGGAAGTATGAAGGAGCAGCACATCATGTATGGAAGTATGAAGGAGCAGCACATCATGTATGGAAGCATGAAGGAGCAGTACATCATAAACAAGGAAGCTGGATTAATAAGGTATTAATAAGTTCAGTTCAGTTTTTATTTTAACAAAAAAATAGATAAATAAATAAAGATAAAACAAAAGTCTGTTGTCAGCTGTTCTTCTCTGTTCCAATGTTCCAAATTCTGACCAATGGCTGTCCAGGGTTTGTTCTATTTTGTTCGTTAATGGGAGGGCCGGATATCTTCCAAATTTGAGAATCCAACTTTTGGCGTCAAATCCGTGGGGCGAAGAAAGACATTAACAATGTACAGACTCAGTGACCACAGCCTGGCCGTAGAGACTGGCCGACACAGGCAGACCTGGCTGCCCAGAGAAGAGAGGCTGTGTCAGCTCTGTCCACAGAGACAGGTGGAGACAGAACAACACTTCCTGCTGCACTGTCAAACATACCAAGACATTAGAACAAAGTTCTTTACAAAGATAACATGTCAACTCCAAGATTTTGAATCACTGTCTGATTACTCCTCTACTTCATGTGTCTTTCTTTTCTCCCTTTCTTTCTTTTTACATTTGATACTTGCGGTTTTGTAATAATACATTGTTGTAAATTGTTTAATGAATGAATTGTATTTGTATTTGTTTCTTATCATATCACTATTGAATTGTATTATCCTTGACGCTTTGGCAATATTGTTCACCTGACATTCATGCCAATAAAGCATATTGAATTGAATTGAGAGAGAGAGACACAGAGAGAGAGACACACAGAGAGAGACACAGAGAGAGAGAGACACAGAGAGAGACACAGAAAGAGACACAGAGAGAGAGAGACAGAGAGACACAGAAAGAGACACAGAGACACATACATTCTTCTCTGTTTGGACAGAAATTTAGAACAGATGAATTTAAAGAAAACACACAAAATGTAGACATTATTATCCTCCAAGAGACCTGGTGTAGATCTGACTCCAACATCCACTGTCCCCCAAATTACAAACAAATTATTCTGCCCTCGATCAAAAACCCAGCAATTAAAAAAGGGAGAGATTCAGGAGGCATTATAATTTGGCACAAATTCGAACTCTCAAAATACATAACAATAATAAAATCCGAGCCCTCCCACATCTGGATTAAACTATCCAAAAGCATCACATGTACAGAAAATGATTTGTTTTTATGTACAATATATGTTCCTCCGAGTGACTCTCCTTACTCCAGCGAGGAAATATTCCCACACCTCCACACCCAAATCTGCAGATTTCAGGCCCAAGGAAAAGTGTTGATCTGTGGAGACCTCAACGCACGTACTGGAACCCATCCAGACTCATACTCAGAGAGTGGTAACAAACATATATTTGGACAAACTTTCCCCGCAACACCACAAATCTTCCTCGCCATAATTCTGACCCTCAGATAAACAAGAATGGGAGAGACCTGCTCCAACTCTGTCAAAGCCTCGGTCTGTACATTGTTAACGGTAGGTTTAGAGGTGACTCTTTGGGAAGACCCACCTTCTGCTCATCTCTTGGCACGAGTACCGTAGATTACATGATAACAGATTTGGACCCGCTCTCTCTCAGTTCATTTATAGTCAAACCTCTAACTCCTCTATCGGATCACAGCCAAATGACTGTGTTCATGAAAAGAACAGAAACTAACAGTCCACAATCTGAGCCCAATAATCTGTTTAACATTAAAAGAAAATACAAATGGGCTCCAGACAGGGCACAAGAGTTCCAGAAAGCTATCGGAAACGAACAAATTCAAAGACTCTTAGACAACTCTCTGGACACCACATATGACCACAATAAAGAAGGCATAGACCTGGCAGTTAGAAAAATTAACCACATCTTCATGAGAACAGCTCATACATCCCAACTGAAGATATGCAGCAACAAGCCCCCAAAACAAAAAGAAATCAACTGGTTTGATGAAGAATGCCAACAAAAAAGGAAAGAACTTAGGAAAATATCGAACCAAAAACATAGAGATCCTCAACGCAGACGTACGCCTCCTTTACTGCGACATGCTCAAACAATACAAACGTACAATCAAAATCAAGAAGGCTCAGTACACACAACAACAACTAACAATAATCGAGGAGTCTTTAAACACAAACAGATTCTGGGGAAACTGGAAAAATCTAGATAAAAGTAAACACGATGACCCAGTTATACAGAATGGAGACATCTGGACCGATCACTTCAAACATCTGTGTGGTAACATTCCTATCAATTCTGACTCAGAACAAACACAAATAATTGAAAGGTTCAACAACTTAGAGCTGGTCATGGAGGACTCCCAGAACCCTTTGGACTTTCTAATTACTGAACAGGAACTGGACAAAAAGTTGATTAACCTAAAACCAAAAAAAGCAAGTGGGCTTGACGGCATATTGAACGAGATGCTAAAACACACAAGTAAAAAGATCAGATTGACTATACTCAAACTTTTCAATTTGATCCTGATTGTAGGTTACTTTCCTGACAGCTGGAATCGTGGTCTCATAACACCCATTTTTAAAAACGCCGATAAATCTGACCCTAATAATTACAGAGGCATTTGTGTGAACAGTAACCTGGGGAAGGTCTTTTGTAGTATTATAAATTCCCGGCTTATAGACTTCCTTACGAAACACAATGTCCTGAGCAAAAGCCAAATGGGATTCTTACCAAATCACCGCACATCAGACCACATTTACACCCTACACACCCTAGTTGACGAATATGTTAATCAAAATAAAAGCAAAATATTCGCCTGTTTCATCGATCTCCAAAAAGCATTTGACTCGATTTGGCATGTTGGTCTATTCAACAAACTACTTCAAAGCGGTATAGGGGGAAAACATTTGACCTAATAAAATCTATGTACACAAACAACATGTGCAGCATCAAGATCGGACACAAAAGAACAACCTTCATTTCTCAAGAACGGGGAGTAAGACAAGGATGCTGTTTATCACCGGCCCTGTTCAACATCTATATTAAGGAACTGGCCACTATCTTAGAACAGTCCACAGCACCTGGGCTCACTCTTCACAAAACAGAGATCAGATTCCTGCTGTATGCAGATGATTTCATCCTGTTAAGCCCGACAAAAGAAGGACTTCAACAGAGTTTAAACATACTCGAAGGTTACTGTCAGACCTGGGCCATGGCAATTAACATAAAAAAGACAAAAACAATGATGTTTCAAAAAAGATCCAGATGTCAGGCAAACAATATTGACTTTACAATTGGGACACATACAATAGAACATTGCTCAGAATATAATTATTTAGGCCTGAAAATAAGTTCCACTGGAAGCTTTAATCAAGCTGTCAAGGAACTGAGAGAGAAAGCACGCAGGGCGTTTTATGCAATAAAAAGACAAATTCACATTCAAATTCACATTTTAATTTGGCTTAAATGACTTCAATCAGTAATACACCCCATCCTACTCGATGGAAGCGAAGTGTGGGGCCCACGAACAAACCAAACATTTGACAAATGGGAAAATCATCCAATAGAAAATGCTCACAATGAGTGACAAACGCATCCTCCAGGTTCACAGGAGAACAACTAACAACGCCTGCAGAGCGGAATTAGGCACATTTCCATTATTAATACAAATCCAGAAACGATCAATTAAATATTGGCTACATCTAAAAGAAAGTGACCCCCACTCCTACCACCACAAAGCCCTGCAGCATCAAGAGATGAACCAGGGAAAGAGTCCCCTCTCTCAGCTGGTCCTGACACTCTGTTCACAAACCGGCTCACACTGTGTTCTGCCTCAGGACCAGTCTGAGCCCACAACCATTAGAGTCAACCAGATTATAACAAAACACACAAAACTACCTCACTTATTGGAACACTAAGTCCCAAACACAAAGTAAAATGCAACGCTATCTGGCCCTAAAAAGACACTGTGGCAGCCTACCTGAGCACAGTGACTGATGTTAAACACAGGGAGATGTTGACAGAGTACAGACTGAGTGCTCACAGCCTGGCCATAGAAACAGGCAGGTACAGAGAGTGAGACAGACCGGTGAGAGACAGAGAGACAGACAGGTGAGAGACAGAGGGAGACAGGTGAGAGACAGAGAGAGAGAGTCACAGCCTGGCCATAGAAACAGGCAGGTACAAGAAAACATGGCTGCCAAAAGAGGAGCGATCATGCCAACAGTGTGGAGGAACTGCTGTGGAGACAGAGCAGCACTTCCTCACACAATGCCCAACTTTTGAACCTATACGGAAACAATTCTTCCCAAAACTCAACCATAAGCATCCTCAAATATTTAAAAATGAAAATGAAAAACTAAAAATACTTCTCGGGGAATATAAAGAGAGCTGCATTGTTGCAGGACAGTTTGTCTCTGCCTGCCACAGTCTGAGGGACAGTTTGTCTCTGCCTGCCACAGTCTGAGTTTCAAGTTTGTATCTTCTTGGTCGAATGCACTTATTGTAAGTCGCTTTGGATAAAAGCCTCAGCTAAATGCAATGTAATGTAATGAGATGATACACACACATATATGTATATATATATAAATAACATGCATCATAATACAGCTCTGTAGTACAAACCTTTCTTTAATCAAATCAGTTGTATTTATTCAGATGTTATCTCACAGCATTTTACAGATACTATACCGTACTCTTTGTAGTTTATTACAATCATCAGCATTTACCAAAGCCCCCTGTTTCAGAGTCACTATGTGTCAGTCAGTGCTGGGGGAGCTCTTCCTCATCTCTGCCACAGCTGGGGATCGAACCGCGGACCTTCCGCTCCGCAGGGCCCACTTTCCTCTCCTTGCCCCCCTCCTTTCACAGAGAAGAATGGCCAGCCTGTTCTTCTCATATAAGATATTTTCTTCTCAGTTACAATTTCTGGACCAATGGCTGTCCAGGATTGTTCCATTTTGTTAGTCAATGGGAAGGCCGATATGTTCCAATTTGGAGAATCCAACTTTTGGCGTCCAATCGGTGGGGCGGATTGGTTCCAAATTCTGCAGCGATCCCTCCGACAGCGCTCCCACGGGTCTACTGACAGCAAGCGACACTGTGAGTAAAATGTGCATTAATTATTAGCAAATATGCGTGTAAAAACAGTTAATAACGCACTTTTATGTCCGACATTAGTCATACTGAGCTAACCGTGGTGTTCGTACGGTACTTTGTGAAACGCTGATGAAGTAATCGATGTTAGTACAACGGAGCTTTACGAGTTCTTACAGTTGGAAACACTTGAACTGTGCCAGGTTACGGAGGGAGGTGGAAGTGTTTAAGGAGTCATGCTGGTGCTCAGGTATCCGCCCTGTGAGGCATTTAGGGCTGACAGGGTGAGGGGGATGTCCCGCTCCGCTGTGTGTGTTTCCCTGGATGCTGCACAGTCTACTTTAGCGGGACGTTACGGAGCTCAAGTATCCGCCCTCTGAGGCATTTACTAAATGCCATTTAGGGCTGAAAGAGTGAGGAGGATGTCCCGCCTCCCTCCGCCAGCGTCTCCGTTTTATGTGAAACTTTAGAATCTGTATTTACCGCCATTTTAATGACAGCGAGTCTTGTCCCCAATAAGGGGCGTGGCCTTGCGTAGAGGGAAAGTACCCGGATGCGATGACAGTGAAAACAGAATTTAAAAAAACTAAAGGAGAAGAGTTGACTAGTACGAAGATGAGAGGAAAGTGCTAGCTACTAAGTTAGCTAACGAAACACTCAGCCTTGCTCTGGGGAATCTGCGAGGGACCTCAGAGAGAGTCTTTAGCCTGCTGAACACATTCTTAGAAGCAACCAGAATTACAGAAATATATATTTATTTTTTCTCCTATTTAGTTATCAACACCTTTTATTTTATTTTTAATTAATTTGCATTTCTATTTTTCCCTTTTTATTTATTTCCTAACCCAACCGCCAAACCCCTTAGAAGAAGAAGAAGAATTGTGTATCTGACGTCACTTCCCGTTCTGCGCAGAAGAAGACGCAGACAACATGGCGGCGGTAGAGAAGTCCACTAAAGATCGTCTCCTCTCAGTTCTGGAGGATCTGGAGGTTTTATCTCGGTACAGTTTACTCTTTATTACTCTTTATTACTCCCTCCTTCATGGCGCTCTCTCTAGGGATGTTTCTGTGTTAGTGGTTCTCCTGGGGAACCCATCTGAGAGGAGCCGGGTATGTGTTTATATCATTCACATTTACTCAGTACTTGAGTACACTAAAGAAGTACATGGTGTACTTCTACTCCTCTACAGTTCAGAGGTACATGGAGTACTTTTTCTCCACTACATGTATTTAATACCTTTAGTTACTTCACAGATGTGGATGAATGATGTGAAATATAATCAAGTGTTAAATCAGACTTTAGTTCCACCTGGAGTAAATCCACAAGCTACCCTGCAGTATACAAAGTCATTCAAACTAGCTGCACCTTTACCAGCTTTGAGAAGACTTTCATGATCAATCATTATAAAACATATCATATATATTATTCTGAAATGGACCAATCTGCACAATGACTACTTTTACTGTCGCTACTTTCACTATATTTTGATGAGAATACTTTTCTACTTTCACTTGAGGAACATTTTGAATGCAGGACTTTTACTGTAACAGAGTATTCCTACACTCTGGTACTTCTACTTTTACTCAAGTACAAGATCTGAGTACTTCTACTTTTACTCAAGTACAAGATCTGAGTCCTTCTACTTTTACTCAAGTACAAGATCTGAGTACTTCTACTTTTACTCAAGTACAAGATCTGAGTACTTCTACTTTTACTCAAGTACAAGATCTGAGTACTTCTACTTTTACTCAAGAACAACATCTGTGTACTTCTACTTAACTAAAGTATCAGACCTGAGTACTTCTACTTCACATCAGCGGTAGATAAAGTAATAAAACATGATATTTATGTTTCTCTCAGGGAGCTGATCGAGATGTTGGCGCTGTCCCGGAGCCAGAAGCTTCCGCAGCCTGGGGAGGACATCCGGGTACACACACACACACACACACACACACACACACACACACACACACACACACACACACACACACAGTATATTTGTTGTCTCCCTGGTGCAGAGGGACCAGGATAATATATATATATTATTAAAGTATATGTGTGTGTCTCAGGTCCTGGAGCTGCTGGTGCAGAGGGACCAGGAGCTCCAGGACCTGATGGAGGTGGCTCAGCAGCAGGGGAAGGTTCAGGAGGAGATGCAGCTGCTGGAGAAGGAGGTGGAGAAGAGAGACAGCGACATCCAGCAGCTGCAGAAACAGCTGAAGGAGGCCGAGCACATCCTGGTGAGGCTTCACATTCACACCAATCAGAGCACCTTCATTCGTCCCACTGAGGGGACATTTACCTGTGTTACAGCAGAAACGAGCCACAGACAGCTTAAAGGTCTCCTATCTGCTTACTTCATCTTCAATTAAAATGTGCATCTCGACGTCAGGATGCAGCGTCAAAATATGGATCTACATTTATTTATTCTGCGCAACAGTCGAATTTTAAGTTTATTGAAAGTATTTTTTACTCTTTCTCTCTTTTAAAATGCCTCTTAGATTCTAAAAAGCCTTTTAGTTCTCTGGGATGTTGGAGTAGTGACCAGATCTGTGATTGGTCCTTGCTTTGGGCGGAAAGGGCTTTAAAAGTCCTTGACTTTGATATTTAGGGAGGGGTGTGAGCCCTGTAACAGACGGTGAAACCTCAGTAATGGCGCATTTCCACTGCAGGGCCTCGCTCGGCTTAGTACGGTATAGTTAGGCCTTGGTAGGCCAGGCTCACTTTATGCTGCGTTTCCATTACAGTTTAGTAGCTGGGGCAGTAACTATAGTAACGCAGTGTAGGCGGAGCCGTGACGTCATCTTCAATGCGAACCATAGAACCAACATCAGCCGTTAGCTGTTAGCCCTCAGAGCTCACAGCTCCTCATATCTGTTCAGAAACTAGACACAAGTTAAACAAGTACAAACCACAGCCTGTCTGTGTCATGGCGAATACAGTCGCTGCTTTATTTATGTCTGTAGGCCGTTGTTGTGAGTGTGGACGGTCGGAGCATATACTGCGTTAGCTTAGCCGACCTCCATTCAGAAAACACGCATTTTAAAAGGTGTTTCGCCTGCCGTCTGTCCAAGCATCATCTCCTTAGTAACAGCTGGAAGAGAGGGGGGGGGGGGCTACAATGATCTGTTTGGGGTTTGGAGCAGAACACTTCAGAGACATGTCTTTATATCTGAGACCTGTAATATATCTGCCTAAAGATAGTATAACAGGAGACCTTTAAATCTAAGCAGAGTCCTCTTTGTTCCCAGGCGACTGCAGTGTACCAGGCGAAGGAGAAACTGAAGTCCATCGACAAAGCCAGGAAGGGTGAGCGCTGCTTCCTGATGAACGTGACGTTTTTACCTCGGTGTGTTTTAGTGTCTGACGCTCTCTCTCTCTCTCTCTCTCCCCCTCTCTCTCTCTCTCTCTCTCTCTCTCTCTCTCTCTCTCTCTCTCTCTCGCTCTCTCTCTCTCTCTCTCTCTCTCTCTCTCTCTCCCCCCCATCTCCCTCTCTCTCTCTCTGTGTCTCACTCTCTCTCTCTCTCTCTCCCCATCTCCCTCTCTCTCTCTCTCTCTCTCTCGCTGTCTCTCTCTCCGTCTCTCTCTCCCCCCGTCTTTAGGGAGCATCTCCTCAGAGGAAATCATAAAGTACGCTCACAGGATCAGCGCCAGCAACGCCGTGTGTGCGCCGCTCAACTGGGTCCCCGGTAGGAACCACTTCTTGTCTGTCTGTGCTCCTCCCTAAATGTTCCTCGTCTCTATTATGATGTCTTTATTGAGCAATGGGACAAAGGGTTTTAAGATCAGCTTGAAGCGGATTCAGTGTTTAATAGGAAAGAGAAAACCGATCCAGTGCTTCTGGAAGTGGGTGAGAACAGAAGGAGATCCCACAGAGGGACATCTCCATGGTTACAGCCGAAGTCAAGCTCCAGAAACAGCTTAGTGTTAATGGATAAGCACGCTGAAAGGGTTCAAGATTACACAATTTACCAAATACACATCCAGTACCAGTATCTTCAATAGATAAGTGTAGCATGTTTAAAGTAGGGTGATAGCAGGTGATAGGATTACAAGTAGAAGTAAGTATTGCTCAGTCTTTGGGTTACGTCCCAGCTCGTTGGGAAAAGGGAAGCAACACAAAACCAGATGTTAGTTGTTTGAATAAACTCCAATTAAAGGTTCATACAAGCAGCCTTAAAAACAAACAAACGAGTAAACACAACGTAGATATGCTCTACCTGCTTTCAAGACAAATCGAAATCTTTCATCCCCTCTGCTCTCAACTTTTACTTATTTATTGTGATGCTATGAACTTGTTATGGTGTAAATGTGAATGATCCCCATCCAGGTGTGCTTTCTTCCTGTGTGCATGACAGAAAATGCTCAGCACCTATTGCCCCTTGCAGGGTTAACAAAGTAGTTGATTGGTTGAACCAGGGAGCTACGAGGCGCAGGGAAGCTGTTTTAATGACCTCTCATCAGAAACCTGTTGACACACCTGTTGTTTCAGGTGACCCCCGCAGGCCGTACCCCACAGACCTGGAGATGCGCAGCGGCATGCTGGGTCACATGGCCAACCTGCCGACCAATGGGGTGAACGGACACCTGCCGGGAGACGCCCTCGCAGCCGGGAGGCTTCCAGGTACGCCTGAACACCCGAGAGCATTTTGAGATTTTCAGAATTTTCTGATTTTCAGAAGAAAAGTCAGAATTTCTAAGAGACACATCTTCTGTCCTTTCCACCTGGGGTCATTATGTTACATCCCCAAAATGTGGAGACAGTAACACAACAACCAATCATTTAATTCTCAGATTTTCAGAAATAGTGTGGATTTTGAGATAATTGTCTGAATTCTTTAATTTTCTGAAAAAATATCAGAATTTTCAGAAAAAAGATCATTATGCAAATAATAATTATATATACAAATATATATTATATATAAAAATAATGTTGAGAATAAAGTCCACATTTTATGAAAAAAGTCAGCATTTTGAGATTTTCAGGATTTTGAGAACAAAGCTAGAATTTTCAGATTTTCCCAAAAAAATCAGATTTTCAGAATTATTGAGATTTAGAGAAAAAAAGTCAGCATTTTCAAAAAAAAGGTCATAATTCTGAGAGATCTGAGGTTTTGCACATCTTCTGTCCTTTCCACCTGGGGTCATTATATGTTACGTCCCCAAGATGTGGACACAGTAACACAGCAACCAATCATTTCATTCTCAGAAGAAACAATTATGATTCTGAGATTTTCAGAAAAAATGTCAGAATTTTCAGAAAAAATATCATTATGCAAATTATAATTATATAATAATAATTATATATAACAAAAGTAATGTTGAGAATAAAGTCCACATTTTCTGAAAAAAGTCAGCATTTTGAGATTTTCTTAAAAAAAAATTCAGATTTTCAAAAAAAAAAAGGTAATAATCCTGAGAGATCTGAGGTTTTGCACATCTTCTGTGCTTTCCACCTGGGGTCATTACATCGTCGTTACATCCCCAAGATGTGGACACAGTAACACAGCAACCAACTAACTTAATTCTTGGAAGAAAAAATAGTGATTCTTAGATTCTCAGAAAAAATACAGAATTCTGAGATTTTCCAAAAATGTCAGAATCTTGAGATTTCTCTCTCTCTCTCTCTCTCCCAGACGTCCTGACCCCTCACTACCCCTGGCAGTCTTCAGATGTTTCCGTGTCGATGCTTCCTCCTCACCACGGCAACGACTTCGGCCTGGAGCCTCCGGGTCACAACAAGGAGAACGAGGACGACGTGGAGGCCATGTCCACCGACTCGTCCAGCAGCAGCAGCGACTCCGACTGAACAGTGTGTGTGTGTGTGTGTCAGAAAGTGTTTTTGTGTGTGTGTGAGAAAGTGTTTGTGTGTGTGTGAGAAAGTGTTTGTGTGTCAGAAAGTGTGTGTGTCAGAAAGTGTGTGTCAGTGTCACCAGTGAGCAACACCTGATCAAATATCTTCACCTGTGGTCAGTGCAGGAGTCGTACATAAGGCAAAGACGAAAACATACGGTTTGCAATTGAAAGATTTATTAGATTTTTCTGGGAAATGTTCATTTTATTTCACCTCGACATTATTTTCATTATCAAAGAATTGTTTGGGGTAAAAAAAAAATGTCACTTAAATATCATGAAGCAGCAAATCTCCAGATGGAAGAGTCTGGAAACAGCATTTGGAGAGGAGATGTTACCTAATAGATCGGGAATATTTGATCCAATAGGAATGGCAGCTCTAGCTAAGATTTTATTTAATAAGCTCCGAGATCTAAGTCAGTTTTTAGGGTAGCATTTAGTTCTACTTTACATTTCAATTCAACCTTCAGCTTCACAGGAGAGATTGGGATCTTTCCTCCTCCACTTTCTGGTTTCTACATTACTCTAACACCCTTCTTAAAAAAACCGATAAGATCCTGACATGAACATGGGAAAACATGACGAGGGAAAGGACTACAGTTGTTCCTGTAATGAACACTGCAGTGAATCTGACTAAGAGCTGCTCGTGTCCCTGCATCCTGAATGAGTTTGATTAAATACACAGATTTGGGCTTCATCAGAAACCCACTCCCCTTCTCTCTGGTGACCCGTGTTTGAATCTGAGAGAACCCGTTTTGTTAATCTGAGCATATTTGTCCCCCTCTGTGTGTTTGTTAAATACCAATATAGACACGCTGTAGTCACTTCTGTGTAAATAGTGTTGTACATAATCTGCCTTGTAAATAAATCATTTTTTTGAACAAAGACTGTGCATCTGTATTTTGAAATGTTCTACAAAATCCGAATTTTCAGAAAAAAAAAGAATTTAGAGATTTCAGAAAAGTCAGAATGCTGAGATTTTCAGAAAAATCCGAATTTTTAGATGGTCGTCGTCCCTAAAATGTGGAGTCAGTAACACAACAACCAATTAATTTACATATAAATACATTGACATTTTAAATGTATCCTATACATTTAAATAGGAGAAAAAAGAATTATAAAAACAAATATATTTCTATAACTGGTTGCTTCTAAGAATGTGTTGAGCAGGCTAAAGACCTGAGGTCCCTCGCAGATTCCCCAGAGCAAGAGCGAGAGGAAAGTGCTAGCTACTAGAAAACTGTGTTTTTCTTTTATTTACAAGAAGCCCAGTTATGATGGTCAGACAGGCAAACTATGAGTATTTTTTAAATGTAGTATTGATAACTTAAGTAACACATCAAAATTATTCAAATCATTTCAAGTCTCTCTCACCATGAGCTCAGCAGCTGCAGTGCAGAAACTGAAGTCCTCCTCCAACAGAGCAACAGGAATATATATAGGACATAGAACAGATAAAACAGTGCAAGAGAATGTTTTGAGATGTGCCAGTTAATACAAATATATATGAAATAGTGCAAGGAGAGCATACAAGTACATGGAATATGATATGTAGATGAATAATGTTCAAGATGCAAACAGATGAATGTAATGGATGTTCTTCACAGAGTTCAGGTGTTTAAAGTGCCCGTCCCCTTGTGTGTTCTGAAGGTTTTTCTGCATGTGAACGGTCTGCAGAGTCACAAACCCTCAAAGTGCACCCTGTAGGGAGTAAAACTCTAACACAGAGAAGACCTGTGACATTTACAGGAAGTCTGGCTGAGCAGAGGTGTGTGTGTCTGTGTGTGAGAGGGTGTGTGTGTGTGTGTGTGTGTGTGTGTGAGGGTGTGTGTGTCTATGGGAGAGTGTCTTTGAGTGTGTGTCTGTGTGAGAGGGTGTGTGTGTGAGAGGGTGAGGGGGTGTGTCTGAGTGTGTGTATGTGTGTGTGAGAGGGTGTGTGTGTCTATGGGAGGGTGTGTCTTTGAATGTGTGTGTCTGTGTGTGAGATGGTGTGTCTTTGAGTGTGTGTGTGGTGTGTGTGTCTGTGTGAGAGAGATGGTGTGTCTTTGAGTGTGTGTGTGTGTGTGTGTGAGAGGGTGTGTGTCTTTGAGTGTGTGTGTGTGTGTGTGTGTGTGTGTGTGTGTGTGTGTGTGAGGGTATGTGTGTCTATGGGAGGGTGTGTCTTTGAGTGTGTGTGTGTGTGTGTGTCTGTGTGTGAGATGGTGTATCTTTGAGTGTGTGTGTGTGTGTGTGTGTGAGAGATGGTGTGTCTTTGAGTGTGTGTCTGTGTGTGAGAGGGTGTGTGTGTCTATGGGAGGTTGTGTCTTTGAGTGTGTGTGTGTGTGTGTGTGTGTTTGTATGTGTCAGGCATACAAATATAAACATAAGTTCTTAAATTGTTTCCTTTATGTTCAAAATAAGTCTCGATTTAAAAGTCCTCCTGAGTTGAGAACTCTTTATGAAAAACCAAACACACACATCATTAAATCGGTGTATTGATGGGATATAGGGGACGTGGTTTTAGGGGTTTCACCAACTACTCACTAGTCGACTAGTCGAGTAGTTCTACCACTAGTCGGCGCTGTAGGCCCTAGTCGACTAGTCGTGAACAAAATGGAGGCAAACGTGGGAAATGAGGATGCCGACATTGGCGCTGAGGTGCTGCAAAATGCTCCAGCAAAACACGCCCGACATTCAGGGGTCCTCATTTTATGCGCAAAAGCGCCGCACCTATGCACTCTACAGTTTCAGTTTTAGCTCCGGCGCTAAAAGTCCACGAGCGTGCCCACTAGCACCCCCTCTTTGAACAGCTGTTTGTTTGGACCTCATTTCGAGAGCAACAAGAAAACACAACAGTGGCGCGGATGAGCTACGGGATTACTGCCAGCAGACACCCCATATCCCCACAATGGATAACCCTCTGAAGTGGTGGGCACAAAACGCGAACCGCTTCCCCCGTTTAGCCAAGCTTTCCAGGAGCTACCTGGCTACACCAGCACCCCAAGTGAACGGATGTTTTCCCTGGCAGGCACCACTGTCCCCCGACAGCGGTCAAGCCTCCTTCCCTCACATGTTGACGCTTTGGTCTTCCTTAACGCAAACCAAAACACCTGGAAGGGTGGACATCCTTATCGAGGAGGACAGTGACAGCGAGTAAAGTGTTGCGCAATGCGCAGTGGATTTACGTTGCATTTATGTTCTTAACAGAGTTTTTGCAGTAGATTTGGAGAGTCCAGTTACTGTTTTTTATTTAATCACCCATGTAACCCAAATTAAAATGCTGCTTTGTTAGTGTTTAATGTAACTGTATGCATTGCAATACAAAATACAGTTTTACACCTCTCTTTGTGTGTCTTTATTATGACGTAACAACTAGTCGACTAGTCGACTACTATTTTGAAAAACTTGTCGACTAGTAAATAATGGTAGTTGTGAAACCCCTACGTGGTTTGACCACAGCTCCGTGAGTCCTGACCATAAACATATTCTGACTTTAATCCATGTTTCGACCTGACGCCATTGGAGTTTGCTTCGTCCTCATCTTCACGGAGAATCTCTGTGATGTTCCTGAGGATGAAAGACAGGTGAGACTGAATCAGGAATACTGGGGGATTCACCTGAAGAAGAATTATCCAACCGCCATTAACCAAGATACAAACAGAAACACGTACTTTCCGATGTGGACATGTCGTCACCTCTTTCTAAAAGTATAATCGGGAAAATAGCGGCGCAGAAGGTCAATCCAGAACACTGGTTTATTGTATAGGAAACTGGTGTGTTTCGAAAGGGTGGCTCGGAATATAGTTCATTTGTATCTAAAGAAAGTGCCCCCACCACTTGTCCGAACAAAGTGACGCTAATGCAGATTCTCCTGGGGACTGTCTGCTGCACCTGGAGACATTCAAACATCACTTTTACATTGGATTTCATTATATTTAAACATCTTACTGCTTCTCAGTCAACAGACTCTGCTTTACTCTGAAGTGTCACTGCCTGCTGGAGCCCACGGTAACATAACTAAGACTATAAGAACACAAGTTATCCGTGTTTCACAAGCTGTAGGATAATGAATGACATTAAAGCTCATTGGTTGTTAGTTGCCAAATGACCCAGTCTCCACCTAATTTAAACAAATACTCATTCATGTTTGTTTCGCTGATAACTACTTTGGAAAAAGCAAAACAAATGTTAATTGTGAGGTTTCATTCATGGGATAATGGTCTGGCGATTTACAACAACAGAGTATTACTGCATTATATACGATATGTTTTATAATGATTGATCATGAAAGTGTTCTCAAAGCTGGTAAAGGTGCAGCTAGTTTGAATGGCTTTGTAGACTGCAGGGTAGCTGGTGGATTTACTCCAGGTGGAACTAAAGTCTGATTTAACACTTGGTTATATTTCACATCATTCATCCACATCTGTGAAGTAACTAAAGGGATTACATACATGTAGTGGAGGAAAAGTACACCATGTACCTCTGAACTGTAGAGGAGTAGAAGTACACCATGTACCTCTGAACTGTAGAGGAGTAGAAGTACACCATGTACCTCTGAACTGTAGAGGAGTAGAAGTACACCATGTACCTCTGAACTGTAGAGGAGTAGAAGTACACCATGTACCTCTGAACTGTAGAGGAGTAGAAGTACACCATGTACCTCTGAACTGTAGTGGAGTAGAAGTACACCATGTACCTCTGAACTGTAGAGGAGTAGAAGTACACCATGTACCTCTGAACTGTAGTGGAGTAGAAGTACGCCATGCACCTCTGAACTGTAGAGGAGTAGAAGTACACCATGTACCTCTGAACTGTAGTGGAGTAGAAGTACGCCATGTACCTCTGAACTGTAGTGGAGTAGAAGTACTCCATGTACCTCTGAACTGTAGAGGAGTAGAAGTACACCATGTACCTCTGTACTGTAGTGGAGTAGAAGTACACCATGTACCTCTGAACTGTAGTGGAGTAGAAGTACACAGTAGCATCACATTGAAATACTAAAGTAAAGTACAAGTACCTCTAAATGGTAGTTACTGTACCTCTGTATTTGAGTATGTGTGTTTTATATCGTGTGTTTCTCTCCTCCACAGACTGGTCTCAGGCTGACATCTGGTGGTGAGTTTGTGGAACTGCATTGGCTTGAATGTAAACAGGAAGTAGCAGGAAGCAACCATATACTTTTAGACTTTATCCACATGAATACAAGTAAAGATCAGTTGAACAAATACATCTTGACAATGTTTTCATGAACCTTGGTAGTTAAACTGTTCCTGAGTAGCATATATTGTAATATGTCCTGTCTGGATGTGTTTGAGTGTTCTCCTTTCAAGGCAGATGTTGCACATGCAAACTAACGACCTCTTTCCATCCCTTCTCTCTGGTTTGAAATGCTCTCTGTGTCTCTCTCTGTGTGTGTCTCTCTCTCTGTGTCTCTCTCTCTGTGTCTCTCTCTCTGTGTCTCTCTCTCCTCTCAGGCTGATGTTCTAGCAGAAACCCGTCGGCAGCTTCAGGAATCCGACGCCTTCTGGAGCAGAACCGTCTTCCTGTGTGGATCAGAGGAGGAAATGCTGCTGTGAACGAGAGGGAGAACAGAAGACATGTGGGAGTCTCTGTTTGCCTCCCCCACCCCACGTGTCCCTCCCCCTCCCCACGTGTAACTCTCTGGAAGGAATGAGGAAGAGGAGGAGGGGTGAGATCTTTTGTCCTCTCGGCTGACCAATCCTCGCTGTCTGACGCCAGAAAGTTCCCATCAGCCCTATCGGTTCCTCAGCAGGTTCAAAGTGGACCTAGAGAGGGTCAGATCCGGACCTGAAGAGTCATGTAAGGTACCTGGCTCACATAGATTACACCCAGACCTCCTCACACATACATTTCTGCACCTTTAAAGCCTCTTACACCCAGGGTTTGGCTCCCTTTTAGCTGTATGTGTTCTGACACCACAATACATGAACACTGGTGGTCACAGACCTATAGATACCCCCCAGATTCTTAGTTATATTGTGTTACTTCGGTAGCACATATACTAAAATTGGAACGATACAGAGAAGATTAGCATGGCCCCTGCGCAAGGATGACACGCAAATTCGTGAAGCGTTCCTTATTGATTCCTTCCCGTAGCTCTTTTCTGTGATTTAATATGATTTAATAAAGATTCTATATGATTTGGGGTGATTTGGGTGAAACAGCGCCCCCATGGCCCCCTGTGGTACTGCAGCCGCAGAGCAGAGCCTCCTCTTCACTGATCCTCTTTCGGCAGTGGCTCAGTCAGTAGGGGCTTGGACTCTGAGCCGTAGGGTTGCCGGTTCAAGTCCCCGCCCAGACCTAAATATGGAGTGTGACTGCTACTTGGAGTGGTCCCAGTTCACCTCCTGCCCTGCCGTGGTGCCCTTGAGCAAGGCACCGGACACCCCCCCACCCTCCTCACTCCCATTGCTCCCCGGGCGCTGTACACTAGCTGCCCACTGCTCCTGGTACTAGGATGGGTTAAAAGCAGAGAACACATGTCACTGTGGGCTCTGCATGTGTGAGCATTACAGAGGCTTTCATCCCTCCCATTCTATTCTATTCTATCAGCCTTTCTTTAAAACACTTGAACATTGAGTTCAGTAGTTTCACGTTGAGTAGTTTATTATGCCTTTAATAACCAGGAGAGACACCAGCGGACACTAACCCTCCTGAGCTCTGTGCCTTCACACCTTCTTCACTTTGCATCGCACATTTCTGTTATTACAATAAGCAGGATTGACTTTCACAGAGTCATCTGTGTATGTAGACAGAGCAGCATGTGGTCACAGTAAATACAGCCCGTAGAGGTTTAGGAACCCTCCTGTTCATATTATAACACAGATAAAACAGTACAGGTAAATAAAATAGAATAGAAACAGTGCAGAATAGACTATATGCAATAAATGGAATATTGATATGAGTTGCAAACAGATGAATGTTCTGGATGTTCTTTCAAAGTTCAGGTGTTTAACAGTCTTATGTTTACAGATGTACAATTAAAGATTGTTTTTATATTTCCAACGACCAAACATGTGTTAAATGGTAGTGATTCATATATTTTGACAGATCAGATTACAATTTCGCACTAAAACAAATTATAATTAAATATGTTCAGATGATAAGGTATTGAATAATAAGGTATTTCTACTATTATCACAGATAACGTTCAAATCCGTAATCATCCAACAATCAGGGTTAACAGCACGACTCTTTACACAGACTAATTCTCTAATTAGAGAAGTATAATCTTAAGAAATTGATATTCTATGTTCAACATTAGATAAACACAGAAGAACCCTTTCAAAGTACCAAGCAAGATCTGAGTACTTCTACTTTAGCTCAAGTACAAGATCTGAGTACTTCTACTTTAGCTCAAGTCCGAGATCAAAGTACCATAGGTAGATGTTCAGGTATGGCTAATAAGAATGATTGGTTGAGTACATTTGGTAGAGATCAGCATTTAAAGTGATAAATGTATGAATGAAAGTCTGAAGAATGTGTAAGTGTTCACACGGAGAGAGGGCGTGCACGTGTTGAGAGGAAACTGCATTTTTTAAAACATCCGTACGAACAAATTCCAAACTTCACTGCATCTCAACAAAAGGTGTTGATCTGTGGAATGACTGTAACGATGAGCTGAGATACGGTGCAACGTTATCTAACTCAAACTCTGATTTAGAAAGCAGACCCTGAATGTTCTGAGCAGGGGAACTCAGGCTTCATATTTGTTGTGGTTGTAAAAGGGATTTCCTTTTGGTTGTTTTGTACAAAGAATCCAATACGTCACGGATGATGATGATGACGATGATGATGACGATGACCTCATCTTTTATTTTCAAAAAAGATGTAGTGTAATTATTATTTTTATAATAATTATTGTTGTTTGTTTTTTTTCTGACATGTTCAATACATTGATTTATAATAATCCCCAGAGGGACCTTCTGTTTCTCACTTAGTCTCGGTTATAAGTCCCGCCCCCTCGTTTAACTCTGACCCACCCATTGGTTGTCTCAGTTAGATTGTGTCTCCTCTGATTGGATGACGTGTTATTTAGCGAGGAGAGTCTTAACTGTAAATTCATCACAGGCATCACAACTGAGCGGCTTTTGAAAAGGTAGGATACCCTCTGCTATCACTCTTATCAAGACAGTCCGTTATAATGTAATATAACAGATGACTGCCAATGTGTTGTCTTGTAACGTTCGTGCATATTAGCATTGGTAACAAGTTGCCGCTAAGCCAGAAACACACCGGAGCTTTCCGGCCGTTTGAATCCGTAAATCACTGATTCTTGAGAGTCGGGACTAAACATGTCCCACATAGACAAGTCTTATTTATATCAAAAATAAATAAATGAATAATGATTGACATACTCACAAAGTTAGATCTAAAGGAATTGTGAATAATGATGTTCTGTTTTAGCATAGATAATTACTTTTTTGAGGGATATTTGTTTAAATGTATGACCAGTGGTTAGACGGCCCATGTTATTGCTCTTGTCCTCAGCAAGAGGTCACAATATTCACCAGCCCCCAAAATCTTTAAAAACCTCTACAATTGTGAAAACATTTATATCAAATCAAACATAAGGGTTATGAATGTATAAAACAATGCATGCCATGAACATCTAAACATATTTTCCATAGAAATCTGCTTATCAAAGTTGTGTCCTCTGTTTCCGTCAACTCCGTCAGATTTTGTCATAAACCTCATTAAATCAGGCAATAGCATGGTCAGCTATATCCCTGAGGGTCCCTTTTCATTCCCCTGGCTGTGGTGAATACATCAACACCACACATTGTCTGGTATGTTTGACATTTTTTGATATTTTAGATGAACAATGTCAATTTTCCTATGGTCACAGCTGGAGCATGCCAACACCATCTCTCTGTTATGATACCTTTTAATAAACCATATTGGATTCAATGAAAGTATTTTATTGAGATTATGGAGACAGCTAGCAATAGCCAAAAAACTAGCTAGCTAGCTGCAGTGTTTTTTTCTGCAGAGGGAAAAAACATGCCATTTCGTCAACTCCGTCAGGTTTTATGACGGAGTTGACATGTAAGCTGACGGAGTTGACAAATCCACCAATAACCGCTTAATGTGCCAATATTATAGTATTTTCTAACATAGTAAAGGAATAGAATGTTGTAATGGCTGTGTCTTAACTCCCACTACTTCCACTGGACATTGATTTTGTCTGCACAAGCCAGTGTATGTTTTCAACATCTGGTTGTAGGAACACACACTGCACCTTTAAGATTTTACATCAATCAATAATCAATCAATCAATCAGTCATGTTAAGTAAATGGACATCTGATTCCATAATAATATTCAAATACATTTTTCATGTTTTTGTCATCATCATCATCATCATCATCATCATCATCATCATCATCTCCCCCCAAACAGCGGAGGAAGAGAAAGGCAGTGGTCCTGTGTATGTATCATGTCAGTGGAGTGTTACTGTCAGTCAGGCTGTTGTGTGATGAGTGAACATCTTCTAATTGTGTCTGCAGCTTCCTCAGAGGACGAGGACCATCTGATGGTAGAGGCTGCTTTAGGTAAGTCTGTGCTTCCTCTAATTATTAAGCTTTGTATAATAAAATCTATTTGGTATGTCAAGTGTGTTTTTCTCCTCCACCTCCTCCTGGCTCCATGTTTCTCTCTGGAGCTCCTCCTGGCTCCTCCTGGCTCCTCCTGGCTCCTCCTGGCTCCTCCTGGCTCCTCCTGGCTCCTCCTGGCTCCTCCTGGCTCCTCCTGGCTCCTCCTGGCTCCTCCTGGCTCCTCCTGGCTCCTCCTGGCTCCTCCTGGCTCCTCCTGGCTCCTCCTGCTCCTCCTGGCTCTCCTGGCTCCTCCTGGCTCCCTGGCTCCTCCTGGCTCCATGTTTCTCTCTGGAGCTCCTCCACCTCCTCCTGGCTCCTCCTGGCCATGTTTCTCTCTGGAGCTCCTCCTGGCTCCATGTTTCTCTCTGGAGCTCCTCCACCTCCTCCTGGCTCCTCCTGGCTCCATGTTTCTCTCTGGAGCTCCTCCTGGCTCCATGTTTCTCTCTGGAGCTCCTCCTGGCTCCTCATGGCTCCTCCTGGCTCCTTGGCTCCTCCTGGCTCCACGTTTCTCTCTGGAGCTCCTCCTGGCTCCTCCTGGCTCCACGTTTCTCTCTGGAGCTCCTCCTGGCTCCTCCTGGCTCCACGTTTCTCTCTGGAGCTCCTCCTGGCTCCTCCTGGCTCCACGTTTCTCTCTGGAGCTCCTCCTGGCTCCTCATGGCTCCTCCTGGCTCCTTGGCTCCTCCTGGCTCCATGTTTCTCTCTGGAGCTCCTCCTGGCTCCTCCTGGCTCCACGTTTCTCTCTGGAGCTCCTCCTGGCTCCTCCTGGCTCCACGTTTCTCTCTGGAGCTCCTCCTGGCTCCTCCTGGCTCCCTGGCTCCTCCTGGCTCCATGTTTCTCTCTGGAGCTCCTCCTGGCTCCTCCTGGCTCCTCCTGGCTCCATCTGGCTCCTCCTGGCTCCATGTTTCTCTCTGGAGCTCCTCCTGGCTCCTCCTGGCTCCATGTTTCTCTCTGGAGCTCCTCCTGGCTACTCTAACGAAGTACGCCGGCCTCGGTAGAATTCCAAGCATCCTGGACATTGGAACAGTCCTTCGGCGGGACTCGATGACGTAGCATCCTTGAAATAGTGGCTCTGGAGCATCCTTCCTCGACATTGAGAAACACCCAGTGGAAGGTATCGCTACAGATTCTGCCTGTCTGGAAACAAGAATGCTACTCATTTGGTTAATTAAAAGTTTGGAAGTTTGGTATTCAAAAATCTTGAAAAGCACATGTTATTCTTACCCTTCCTGTGGAAAGCCATCGATGTTCAAGCATTTTTATAAATACTTTTAGTCAGTATTTGTATCCAAGCAAGTCACCTATGCTCGGGGACCATTTGGTGGAACAAAGTGGACAGCACACAGAAGGCAGGCAAACGTTGTATGGACCTGAGAACAAATATACATGTGCAATTTGACCGGTATCTATGCAACGCAGGACAAAAGTATAGTAGTAATCCTGTATTGTTGCTTGAACACATCGTCTTCTGGTGGCAACAAACCATTGATAGTCACCAACACGGTCTGCTTTCCTGGGATGATGGTGAAATCTTGGCTTGGACCACAGAAGCAGATTTGGGATGGTGGAGGAATTGGAAGCAGACACACTGCAGCAAAGACCATTTCAGAGATGCATGTGCATGTTAGGACATGTAGTCAATTCAAAGAGAGACACTTTGACAGTTAAAGCAAACTCCGACATGGTGAACATGATGCCGCTGTATATGTAGTGCACATTAGGAAACCATGGTAAGGGAATATGTCATAAATGATTTGAACCCTCCTTGTTCACAGAGTCCGTGAAAGTACAATATACACTTCTCACTAGAATCAAAAAGCATTTTAACGGCCAAACTATCCTACAATTTAGGATTTTCCAGAGAGGGTTATTTGTGCATATACGACCCTCCGGAGCGTTTGCAGTCAACGGGAGCATCAGCAAATTGTTGTTTCTTACACGACCACTAGAGGTGCTTTTAAAACGTGACTCTCTGCCGAACAATCGACCTATTTGGTCTTTTTGGAGGAGGACAGGCTGGTGTGTTCATAAGCTTTCAGAAAAGCATCTTTTTGTCTCCCTCTAGTGTCCCAATGGCTGCATGACATCTCAATCTGAGGTTTGATCAGGTGCTCCATCAGCTGATGGTGAACACACTTGGCTGATCAGCAGGTGTGTGAGTCTCACGTTTAATCACTTTGTGTGTGGCTCTCACACATCAGCTCCTCAAGCAGGTAAGGTGACTCAACATTTCCCTTATAACTCTAAAGTGTGTTCTCTGCCCACGAGATGGCTGTTTGGAAACTCAGCAAGATGTTTATTATGATACCTCAACGTGAACACAAGAGCTACCCCAATGGGATGTGTTAATCAGTACGATCAGTAGGTGTGGGTATCAGGGTTAAGTTTGGCAGCTATTTGTGATTTAGTCTTTAGACGAAAATGGTTGTTAGTTTTAGTCCTTTTTATCCTTCATAGTTTGAGTCTAGTTTGAGTCAAAATGTTTTCTCTCTTTAAACCAATTCAGTTAGGCAATACAGAAATCTGAATCAAGGTGACAGCATCAAGTGTTGAAATTCCTAAAGCAACATTTCACTCTCTTAGCTCGTGTAATATCTAGGGATGGGTGTCGTTAAGGTTTTTAACGGTACTACTACTCTTAAAAATCTGTGTGCTCACCGCTGCAGCGTCTGTTAGGCCCCGCCCCTCGCACACAGCGTGAGATCCAATCTTATTTGAACATTTGGGTTTTCTTTTGTTTCAGAGCTGTTTCAAAATCAAGCTTTCAAGCTGGCATAGGTGCAATGCTCTTTGATGCGGTTGGTACTTGTAGATGTCGTAGGTATGTCGATGTAGCCCTGTAAATATGATGTATTGATTTCTGTTTCATGTGGAACCCACTTGCTGCACGTCTCCCTTGACAAAGAGATCAACGGGACCTACCTGGTTAAATAAAGGTTTGAAATGAAACATTGCACCTTGTGATCTGGCTGGTTCAGAAAGGCAAAAGAAAACCAAAGCAATCGTTTGAAGGAAGGTAACTGAAAATGTTGCTGACCTGTATATTATTTCTATGCTGTCTTACTGAAGGTCTGTTAACAGCGTTTCTGTTCTGATGCTATTCCACTCATCTTTAGGCGTCAGCATCAATCGTGTCCTTGTCTCTGGGTAATGATCCGTGCCGTGGGGGAGGAAGGCAAGCAGACACGCTTTGTGCCCTACAGAGACTCCACCCGTCTGCTTCAAGGTACGCTTTGATTTTAAAGTTCAAAAGTTAGTGGTCAAAAAATCTCTGATTGCTTTGAGGAACTTTACACATCAGCCAATCCTGTTTGTTAAGCACAGTCAAGTCAACTTAAAAAAACAAATTAATTCTGCTTTATTGATTGCATCGTTAAATGGGGATGTCTCATGGTTGGCCATGTTAAACAGGTTCTGTGTATGGACTCCAAACCAGCTGTGTTTGCACTTTACTGTTTCATATGACCCGCCTTTTTGACCTGCTTGCCACTTTTCTTTAACCGTGTAAACATCCCCGCAGAAGGCCTAATTAAGGATGAATGGATTGTGTCAGTATAACAATGGCACTATGACTGGTACATTAACCCAGGCAAGTTGTTTAGTTCAAACCATGCAACAATGATTTGAGTTGGCACTTCTGGGAATAGTTTTCTGTCATCATCAGACTCGTGACGGAAATTATGAACACGGGAGAAATGAAAGAAATGCAACGACGGGTACAGGAAGTGGAAAAAATGGTATTCTATGATTTCACAATCAGATCTCAACTGCCATAAAGGTTAATACTATTATTGGTAATACACCTGTTATATATTGTAGTACAGAGTGACTATTTTGACTTTAACTTGTGTTTTATAAATGTTGACATTTCGTATGAACCTTTTTGCTTCAACTTCCTTTTTGTACAAATACTTTTTTAATGAGAATTGTCTTTTTAATGCACATTGTTACTTTAACTTTGTAACTTTATATGAATAAATAAAACAATGTAACAGTCAGGAAACCCAATTCCCCCAGCAGAACTCTGATTATGTCAGGAAGCTGCCAGTGAAATGCAGTTTCTCTTCATGTAACACTCTCTTGATCCTTTCACCTGTGTAGGTCCAGGAGCTGCAGGGGATGCTCCTGCATGCCCGTGGAGGAGTGGGTCCGGTGCTCTCTGGGTAGGAGTTGCTTCTTCCCCAATAATCCATCCATGTTCCACTTTCAAAGAAATGCTTTTCCTTAAACAATGGTTACTGTGTCTCCTCGTTTCAGGCCAGAGCCCCCCGGACGGCAGAGGAGGCCCTTCTTCCAGAGAGGGCCCTTCTTCCAGAGAGGGCCATGGAGGCAGAGGAGCCGCAAGCAGAGGAGGCCTTTGCTGGACCATCCTGGGCTTTTCCTGCCACCTCCTCCTCTTCCCCTTTTCCCTCCTCCTCCTTCCTCCTCCTCTGCCCCCATCCCTTTTCCCACACCCTCCTCCTCCTCTCCCCTTTTCCTCCTCCTCTGCCCCTTTTCCCTCCTCCTCCTCCTCCACCTCCTCCTCTCCTCCTCCTCCTCCGCCCCCTCCTCCTCCTCCTCCTCCTCCTCATACACTCCCAAGTCGACGACCTCCAACCGTGTCAGACTGCAGGAGAAGCAGGCGGAGGCAGCTCGGAGGGGGGAGACTCTGAGCCCCGTCTCAGACCAAGTGGTCCTTCCTCAGTGGCTGAGACAAATAAAGGAGACGGGGCACAGACTCCTGGTGAAGGCCAGCGGGGAGAGAGTGAGCTACTGCCCTGCTCCTGCTGGAGGGAAGAGCCCCGAGGAGTGGCTGGACCCCCTCCCATAACACTGGACACATCATGTCAATAACATGCTGTATATAATGTCAATATATTTTTTTAATAAAGAGTTCAAATGTACATATCTGTTTGGATTTACTTCCTGTAGTTTCCAACACTCGTGCTGTCTTCCTCTGCTGTTGTTGCACTTCAATTGAAGTTCAGCAGGTTTCAAACAGGAAGGAGATGTCCTTTTGCTTTTTTAGAAAACTTTATTTTAAATAGTTTGAACAATACATATAAAAACACTGCTTTGAAAATACGTACATTAGTAACTGGAGATGCGCTGCGGCATGCTGGGTCACATGGCCAACCTGCCGACCAATGGGGTGAACGGACACGTGCCGGGAGACGCCCTCGCTGCCGGGAGGCTTCCAGGTACACCCGAGAGCATTTTGAGAGATCTGAGGTTTTGCACATCCTCTGTCCTTTCCACCTGGGGTCACTACATGTTACGCCTGATGTGGAGACAGTAACACGGCAACCAATCATTTCATTCTCAGAAGAGAAATCACGAATCTGAGAATTATTACTTTTTTAGTGAAAAAATCAGAAAATTCTGACTTTTTTTGATAATCTTCATCCATCGCTCTGTCCAGGGCTTTGGGTTAGCGAGGTCGACCGGCCCACTCCTCCCTTTGTGCCATGCGTACTCTACTTTTACTACAAGATCTGAGTACTTCTACTTTTACTACAAGATCTGAGTACTTCTACTTTTACTACAAGATCTGAGTACTTCTACTTTTACTACAAGATCTGAGTACTTCTACTTTTACTACAAGATCTGAGTACTTCTACTTTTACTACAAGATCTGAGTACTTCTGCTTTTACTCAAGTACAAGACCTGAGTACTTCTACTTTTACTACAAGATCTGAGTACTTCTACTTTTACTACAAGATCTGAGTACTTCTACTTTTACTCAAGTACAAGATCTGAGTACTTCTACTTTTACTCAAGATCAAGATCTGAATACTTCTACTTTTACTCAAGCACAAGATCTGAGTACTTCTACTTTTACTCAAGCACAAGATCTGAGTACTTCTACTTTTACTCAAGAACACGCTCTGAGTACTTCTACTTTTACTACAAGATCTGAGTACTTCTACTTTTACTCAAGTACAAGATCTGAGTACTTCTACTTTTACTCAAGTACAAGATCTGAGTACTTCTACTTTTACTCAAGTACAAGATCTGAGTACTTCTACTTTTACTCAAGCACAAGATCTGAGTACTTCTACTTTTACTCAAGAACAACATCTGAGTACTTCTACTTTTACTCAAGTACAAGATCTGAGTACTTCTACTTTTACTCAAGAACAAGCTCTGAGTACTTCTACTTTTACTCAAGTACAAGATCTGAGTACTTCTACTTTTACTACAAGATCTGAGTACTTTTACTACAAGATCTGAGTACTTCTGCTTTTACTCAAGTACAAGACCTGAGTACTTCTACTTTTACTCAAGCACAAGACCTGAGTACTTCTACTTTTACTCAAGTACAAGATCTGAGTACTTCTACTTTTACTACAAGATCTGAGTACTTCTACTTTTACTCAAGAACAAGATCTGAGTACTTCTACTTTTACTCAAGTACAAGATCTGAGTACTTCTACTTTTACTCAAGTACAAGATCTGAGTACTTCTACTTTTACGACAAGATCTGAGTACTTCTACTTTTACGACAAGATCTGAGTACTTCTACTTTTACTCAAGTACAAGATCTGAGTACTTCCACTTTTACTATTATGCTTTTATTCTGAAAGCCAACCGTCAAGCTGCGCATTGGGCCAGTGCGCAGCTTGACTGTTATCACAACAGATCAGACTTTGGCCGGAGAGTGAAGTTCTTCACTTCGGAGCACATCTTTTTGTTCTTTTTACGGGTTTTTAAGCCTTTTTTCTCGTTGGACTTTGGACGCGTTACTTCCAGGATGGTTAAGGTGTCTTTTAACTCCGCTCTGGGCCAGAAAGATGTGAAAAAGGACGCAGAAACTCTTATTCCCGAAGAGGACAAAGTGAGTAGAAAATGGCTAACTGTGCTAATGCTAACTGTGCTAGTGCTAACACTAAGAGTTAGCTCCAGGAAGAAGACGCAGTCGAGAAAAACCCAGTATTTCTCTTAAATTAAACCTTAAGAACAATATATCTGCATTGTTTATAGAGGTTTCTCAAGTAATTCATGTTCATGTTGCAGAATTACGGTTACTTCCTCTTCCTCATATCTTATCTGTTTATCTTTAATGCATTTCTAAAGTGTTATATTCTGAACCTTTACCGCTATTTCACACATTTAAACTATTCTGCACCTTTTGGGTGTTTCCCTCATTTTAAATGCATATTCAAATCAAATATCTGCATTATTGTATAGAGGTTGCTGTTGCGTAATAAGGGTTACTTTCTCTTCCTCTTCCTCTCATTTCATGTCGTTTTTTACTTTTATGAACACTTCTTTAACTTCACGTTTAATGTTTTTGCATTTTAAGAAATGATCATTAAGTCAAACATAACACAATAAACACAGATAGAAACATAAAAGAACTTCTACTTTTACTACACGATCTGAGTACTTCTGTTTTTACTCAAGTACAAGACCTGAGTACTTCTAAGTACCCGCTCTGGCCCTAAGTTGAAATAATGAGTTATTAAAGTGTTAGACCTCTCTCCACACACACACACACACACACACACACACACACACACACACACACACACCACACACACACCACACACACTGTGTTTGCAGTGAAATCACACCAATAACGCCAAAGAAGGTGAAAATAAGGGACTCTAAATATATGAATAGTGCACTTTAAAATATTGTAATAAAAGATCATATCAAGTCGAAGTAAATGAGGAATTGGAAAGTAGCAGGCCGCATAATAAGAAGAATACAAGTGTTTATAAAACAGAGGAAGTTAAAGAAAGATTGATGAATTTATATTTAACTGTTGTCTTTAAAGACCGTCTAACTTTTCAATAAGACGGTTTTCTTCTTTTCTTTTATGTTAAAGTCTCTCGTGTTGTCTTTTATGTTAAAGTGTCTCTCATGTTGTCTCTTATGTTGAAGTGTCTCATGTTGTCTTTTATGTTAAAGTGTCTCTCATGTTGTCTTTTATGTTAAAGTGTCTCTCATGTTGTCTTTTAGCTGCTCTGTCCCTTCTTCTGTGCCCTCTCATCAAAAGGGAAACCAGTTTGTTATCTGCTTGTTTCGTATAAAACCTGCGTCACTATCACAAAGAGAAAGCAGACATGGTGGTGAAACGTCCATGGTGCTAAACAAGTATCCTTGAAGCTGCAGCTACTAACGTCTCTCTAGTGTTGGGCACATCTCTGCAGATAATGCCATCGAGATGTAAATGAAGAGTTTAGTTGTTGAAATGAGACAGAGAGGCTGCTTCCTGTCTCAAGCTGCAACAGAAAGGAGGAGTCACACAGAAGTTATGCAACGGCTTCTTTTCCGGAGGTTAAAGAGCTTACAGAGAACTATAACATGTCAGTAAAGTTAGGACAAAAAAGGTTTCCTGAAAAGTCAGAAAGAGCCAAACGGCGTCTTTGAATGTGGGTTTTATTCCAGTCGAGTATGAGCTCCGACGCATTGGATGAGTGATAATGGATCCCTTCAAACTGCTGAGGCGTGTTTGTGTCTCTCTCCGGGAACAAAGTCGAGTTCAAACTCGTCTCCTCCGCCCTGTTGTGAAAGAGAGAAAGTCGTTCCTCTCATGAAGGCTTGGCTCAGAGGTTATAGATTGCATCATAATGGACAGCAGAGATGACAAATCCCCTAGTTTTCAACTGAAGGGCAAACATGTGTGCACTCACATCCATCATATGAGCAGCAAGACTGTTCCAGATGAGATGGTTTTATACTTGGTTCCCAGTGGGAGGTTTTTAAATGTATCTGAGTGGTCTTTTCCACTTTTAAGTATTTGTATTTTAATGTTGAACACACTGGTAGGCCTGTCACGATAATTAATTTTGTTGGACGATACATTTTCCCGGAAATTATTGCGATAAACGATAATATTGTCGGCACCGTTGTAAGACCATTTTAGACCACTGACATAATGATAATATATAATAATAATTCAAGTACATCCTTTCAAACAGAAATTTGTATTGAACATCCAACATTGCAAATGAAATGTGAAATAATATTAATATATATAAATTATATATAATAAATAAAACAAATTAAATTATAAAAAATTAATTCAATCACACACAACCAAAACAATCAATTAAATAGACTCAGGCTGGAAAACAGAGCTCTCTCTCTCATATATGTAGTCTATATCTATATATAAATAAATATGAGCACAAATTGTCTCACAAGCAAAAAAAACCTCCTTAAAATAGCAGTCCAGTGTACAGTCCACTGTCCATACAAAGACCCAGATGCCTCAACAGGCCATATCCAAATCTGTATTTCAAAGTTTTCGAGCAAGGAACACCAACATGTTTGCATTGTCGGGCAAATGCATCTTTGATTGCAAACTGTCGGGAAGGTGGGGGCTCTCCATCTCCAGCTGCCGTGTTTGCTCCCAGCTGGGAAAACGGAATGGGGTGGTTGTGTTTCAGGTGCAGTTTAAGGTTGGTCGTATTGCTAGCTTTTGTTGCTACCTTTTTAAAACAAATGCGACACACCGCCCGGCTCATTCAAGTCCGTAGGTTCGCCTCGTTGACTTGGCTTAAATCCAAAATATTCCAACACCGGAGATGTGTAGTTAGGGCTTGCAACCAATTGCATTTAACTTCAAATTCCCCTCGAGTCAGTCACACATTGTCCCCTGCTTGTCTCTATATTATTAATTTGGCTGCTACACCGTTGCACGCAGAGTTTCCTGACTTGGCTGTGTGTGAGCCCCTCACAGCGCGCCTGGCTGTGTGTGAGCCCCTCACAGCGCGCCTGGCTGTGTGTGAGCCCCTCACAGCGCGCCTGGCTGTGTGTGAGCCCCTCACAGCGCGCCTGGCCGTGTGTGAGCCCCTCACAGCGCGCCGGGCTAAAATTCTGGTCACATCCTTATGTAAACAAACACGCATGTAAACGGCAATTTATCGAGCTCAGAAAAGTTATCGAGTCCATTTTTATTTATCGTACGATAAGTCAATTTATTGATTATCGCGACAGGCCTACACACTGGTCCTGTAACAAAATCTACCTACCTACCTACCCACCCACCCACCTACCCACCTACCTACCTACCTACCTACCCACCCACCCACCCACCCACCCACTACCTACCTACCTACCTACCTACCTACCTACCTACCTACCTACCTACCTACCTACCTACCTACCTACCTACCTACCTACCTACCTACCTACCTACCTACCTACCTACCTACCTACCTACCTACCTACCTACCTACCTACCTACCTACCTACCTACCTACCTACCTACTACCTACCTACCTACCTACCTACCTACCTACCTACCTACCTACCTACCTACCTACCTACCTACCTAGCTACCTACCCACCCACCTACCTACCTACCTACCTAGCTAGCTATCTACCTACCTACCTACCTACCCACCCACCTACCTACCTAGCTACCTAGCTAGCTATCTACCTACCTACCTACCTACCTACCCACCCACCTACCTACCTACCTACCCACCCACCTACCTACCCACCTATTGACTCTGGCTTTTCCAATATTAAGATGAAAAGCATCCTTTTTCTCCTCGTGTAAATAAGCCTGTTATGTTTGTGAAGGATTAAATTGTGCAAAACTATTAACACCATGAGCTTCTTCCTAAAACATGCACCTAAATCTTCCACAAACTTGACTAAAACATTTCTTTTTTTGCGAGAAAAAGAACAAGAAATGTGTTCATTTTGATCTCAAACCTTAGCTTTTTTTTTTTTTTACAGGAATCTGTTATTGAAAAATAAGATGTCAGAAAATGCGGAAGTTGGCGTCTAAAAAGAGCTTGTTTTTAGACTTGAAACACAAGCAAACTTCTCCTTATTCATGCACTTACTGACTTCTGCATTTTATGGCATTTTTACAAACATAGTTGTGTCTGTGTGATTTTAAAGTGCACTATTCATATATTTAGAGTCCCTTATTTTCACCTTCTTTTTGTGTGTGTGTGTGTGTGTGTGTGTGTGTGTGTGTGTGTGTGTGTGTGTGTGTGTGTGTGTGGGTGTGGGTGTGGGTGGGTGTGTGTGTGTGACCCAGATAACTCATCAGCAATCTATCAAACAAACTCTTCTGTCGCTGCAAATCAAGGATTGATGACTAACTGGTTCATTATTTAGTCAATAAATGATCAGAGAACAGCAATAAGTGTCTCTTGTGTTCTCAAACGGTTCTCTGGCATCACTTTAACATCTCACGGTGGTCTTGTTTTAATTCCTCTGCAGCAGTTTGTGTTCACGAGGTTAAACGGAGATAAAGGTATCAGCTAAAGCCGGCGCTCAGACATTTATAGAACCAGAAATAGAGCAGGCTAAACATTTCAAACTCAGCAGGCCCACTTTAGATTCTCCTGCTTCCTTTTTAGATCATTGAACACCTCAAAAGCCCAAACTCTGCATGTTGGGTTCAAGTACAGGCATTCAAATGTATTTATCAAAGTACCAATGATGCAGAACATTTTGTATTATTGAAATATAATGACTATGTTCCTCAGTGGGATTCATTTATAATAAACTATGTATATTTTTAAACATATATTACTTTATATACAGCTTTTGAATTCCCCCCCCAGATATCAATATAAAATAATAAGATAATATATTTATTCTGACGCATTAATCCCAATTGAGAATATAATAATATTGAAATATAGTTCAAAATACTTGATATAAAGAAGCAGGACATGGAAATACTTGCTGCCAGTTTGAGTCATTTAGTGAAAACGCTCTGTGATTGAACCCAGAGTACATTAGAGCTAATGAACAATCTGCTTGTTTCAAACAGTAAATCCTCCTTAATGACGTGAGCTCATTAAGACATGATGAGTCAACAGAAAGCATTACAACAAGACCGTTTTAATGTGGCTCTTTGTAAAATGTGCAGCTTTATTTAGTCATTGACGATCTGTGGCTTAATTAGTTTGGATTGATTTACTTTAGAATATCAGAAAAGTGATATTGGTGTTATTTTTAACGCCTATTGACGGGGTCAGAGGCTAACGTGGCGCAACATTTCAAAAACAAGGTGCAGATTGAAGAAAGAGTGTGTGTGAGAGATATTCAGTGTGACTGATTTATTCTGTGTGACTGTGTGTGACTGTGTGTGTGTGAGATATATTCAGTGTGTGTGTGACTGCGTGTGACTGTGTGTGTGTGTGACTGTGTGAGATATATTCAGTGTGTGTGTGTGACTGTGCATGTGTGTGACTGTGTGTGTGACTGCATGTGTCTGTCTGTGCGTGTGAGTGTGTGTCTGCATGTGTGTCTGCATGTGTGTGTGCGTGTGAGTGTGTGTCTGCATGTGTGTGTGACTGTGCATGTGTGTGACTGTGTGTGTGACTGCGTGTGTCTGTCTGTGCGTGTGAGTGTGTGTGTCTGCATGTGTGTGTGACTGTGTGTGTGAGCGTGTGTACTCGAGGCCTGATGGAGGGACACGACGATCCTAAATTAGGTGTTTCTGGCGTTACAGCAGGAGCAGCAGCTCGAGAGGAAAACATGACGCAGTAAATATTTACATATCAACAACAGAGAGGAAGTGAAGACCAGATGCTCAGAGCCGACACGAGACGTAGACTAACAAGGAGGTGTTACACATTGAGCTACAAACACAGAGCTGACCGTCAATTTCTGTAGAAATAACAACCATATCTGTAACATGATTTGAGTGTATTTCATTAAGTAATACCTCCGACATCACGGTTGGGTTTTAGACCCACTTTTCAATAAGACGGTTTTCTTCTTGTCTTTTATGTTAAAGTGTCTCATGTTGTCTTTTATGTTAAAGTGTCTCTCATGTTGTCTTTTATGTTAAAGTGTCTCTCATGTTGTCTTTTATGTTAAAGTGTCTCATGTTGTCTTTTATGTTAAAGTCTCTCATGTTGTCTTTTATGTTAAAGTGTCTCTCATGTTGTCTTTTAGCTGCTCTGTCCCTTCTTCTGTGCCCTCTCATCAAAAGGGAAACCAGTTTGTTATCTGCTTGTTTCGTATAAAACCTGCGTCACTATCACAAAGAGAAAGCAGACATGGTGGTGAAACGTCCATGGTGCTAAACAAGTATCATTGAAGCTGCAGCTACTAACGTCTCTCTAGTGTTGGGCACATCTCTGCAGATAATGCCATCGAGATGTAAATGAAGAGTTTAGTTGTTGAAATGAGACAGAGAGGCTGCAACAGAAAGGAGGAGTCACAGAAGTTATGCAACGGCTTCTTTTCCGGAGGTTAAAGAGCTTAAAAGTTTTGACAAAATACTTTTTTTGTTATGTTTCCTGAAAGAGCCAAACGGCGTCTTTGAACGCACCACAGACAGAACAACAACGATCAGAAGAGCACTTGAATGCATCATTCTCCTCTGTCATTCCAGTTATTGTTATGGATGCATTCATGCTTTAATCACATGAACAAGTGAAAGCATCCTGTAGTTCTGGGTCAGGCTAGGCTCGTTCATTTATACAGCTCCTTTCAGCACACGGATATTCAAAGTGCTTTACAGAATAGTCAAATCAACACAACAGGTGTAGAGTACATGGTAACACTTTATTAAGGTACACAAATTCACCATCAACTAGTTGTTCATTAACATGCATATTAGCACTATATTGGTCTTTATTAGTCATTATAAAACACTTATTAATGCCTTATTCTACAAGACCATATTCTACAAGTAATAGGCCGTTAGTTGAGTTTTTCCTCAATAACCCTCTAATTAGTGCTGATTTGTTGTTAGTAAGGAAGTTGTTGAACATGAGTTTTGGTCTTAATATGCTCTGCTCAATATGGGCCTAATAAGGCAGCAGTACCACACGAATAGTAACATGTTCGTCGCTGCGAGGCTCCACTAGCACCCCCCCCCCCCCCAGCGCGTCACAGTTTCGTCGCTGCGAGGCTCCACTAGCACCCCCCCCCCAACGCGCCACAGTTTCGTCGCTGCGAGGGTCCACTAGCACCCCCCCAGCGCGTCACAGTTTCGTCGCTGCGAGGCTCCACTAGCACCCCCCCCCCCCCCAACGCGCCACAGTTTCGTCGCTGCGAGGCTCCACTAGCACCCTCCCCCCCCCCCAGCGCGTCACAGTTTCGTCGCTGCGAGGCTCCAGTAGCACCCCCCTCCCCCCCCTAGCGCCTCACAGTTTCGCCTCACAGTTTCGCCGCTGCGAGACGCTTCTAGCACCCCCCCCCCCCCCCCCCCCAGCGCATCACAGTTTCGCCGCTGCGAGGCTCCACTAGCACCCACCCCCCAACTCTGACTGACTTCCCGCGTCCCTGATAACACTTAACAAATATGATCTATTCTTATGTAACAAGACATGAAACTATAAGTGTTTCAACTCTCAACTAACGGCCTACTTGTTAATGCCTTCTTCTACATGACCATATTATACAAGTAATATGGTCATGTAGAATAAGGCATTAATAAGTGTTTTATAATGACGAATAAAGAGCCAATATACTGCTAACATGCATGTTAATGAACAACTAGTTGATGGTGAATTTGTGTACCTTAATATAAAGTGTCACCGAACACATGAATGAAAGCCATACTGCAGTGTGGATAGGAACAGCACACTCAAAAGCAGCGACAAAAAGATAGTTTTCAGTCTGGATTTGAAAGTATTTAGAGTTTATTAATATCCTGTAATAGTCTGATCAGCATCGTTGAGATGCCTGAAGTATAAACGTGTTTTTATAGGAGCAGAAATGCATTCAGAGGAGGATGTATTCACAGAGTTTGCTGTGAACGCAGGAGGGAATCTTTCTTCAGACTGAAAACACTGAATTATTTGTATAAGTGCGAACACACGATACTTTCTCCTTTTTTAAATCGGGTCAACTGGAAACACGTGACACCAGGTCGCAGCTGGTGCACACACTCATACATTACTGATGACTTGGGTTTAAGTGTCCCAGGCAACTAGTCCATTGCATATCATTAAGAGAAGATAAGAAGAGCTTTATTGATCCCAATGTGAGAGAGGTTTGCGTTCCAGCAGTGTAAACAACAAGGCATTGAACATTAGAGAAATGAAGAGTAGAAATAAACAATCCAAAAAGTAAACATCTCAAATAGAAATAAAATAGCCTTAAAAAAGTAGAAAATATACATGTTTACAGTAACAAGATATAAAGCAGGATATTATACATTAAGAGTGTCAGGAATGTATTTGGTAACGGTTGAGTCATTTTTCTAAATAAAATACCACGCTTTGTCTAGTTGCATTTTCTCAGTTTGGAGAACAGATAACGGATAAAACAAGACACTTATTGCTGTTTTCTGATGATTTATCGACCACATAATGACTCAGTTAGTCAAGAGGCAGGCTGACGCTGAAACTGAGAGTTTCTGTTACTCTCCTTTTGTCTGAAGAGGAAGTAAAGAAACCGTGACTCTGGATTTATTTGTTATTTTGTCAGCTTTAAGATATGAAGACACTATTATTTTCTGCTCGCTCTAATGCAGTATTTTCACCCTAAAGTGGGCGGGGCCATAAAAGCGACATTAACGCCCTCATGCTATATTTATCTTTAAAAATTATGTTAGAAAAATCTCACTGGTCACCGGCTTGATCTTCAATATCAGGATCCATGTCTTTATGATCCTCTCAAGAATGGAAGTAGTCATCACACACAGAGCTGCGTGGGACAAATAGTTCCCAGAGTCCTTGAGATGCTGATATACAAGAGAGGGAGTTACAGTCACAAGATGGAGGAATACTGGTTCAAAGCAGTATTCTGACATTAGTTCAGATTAGCTAAGGCCTGCGTAAGCAATACACATGACAGTCATATGCCTATCTCTCTAGGGGCTGTGTCATCATGCCAATCTTAGGAACATAGCTCTCATAACTTCAACACAGTGTCTCATGAGCGTCTTCCATGTAGTCAGTACACAGCTACGTAGGGCCTCTGTTATCACGTGCTACTCTGATACAGAAGGAACATTCACTATTTTCCCAACAAGAAAAGACATGACTGGAGCTGCAAAATCGATAGTTTGTTTCCATGCTATTAGAGCGGTCCGATTTGTCAAAAAACAACTAATTGAAATTATTTTACAAACGCGATATGATGACCAATCGTGTATTTTTGCATCATTATTCCTACACTGCAAAAATGTTAAATCTTGCCAAGTATATTTGTCTAATTTCTAGTCAGAATGTCGTTACACTTGATATTAGACGAGGCATCTTAAGCATCTTTTTAAGTCAAAGTCTCTTAAAAACATCTTATTTTATAGGAAAATCTCCACTAACTAACATCAGAAAGCGACTAAGCATTTCTGGCTTTTTTTGGTTACAAATTCCCTAATTCTGGTTAAATATAGTTCAAAATAAGTTTTCCAAGCTTACAAGATGTCATTTATCTCAAGAGGCGCTTTCACACCGCAGGACTTTTCCCACTTAGTTCCGATAGTTCTTGGGATGTTGCGTTCACACCAAAAAGATCTGGAACTAGAACTTAGTTCATGAGAACCTTTCCACCCCCTTTTCAGTCCCTGCTAGAGAGCAGGTACTTTCACGGGAGGAAAAGGTTCCAATTTCTGATTGGCTGGGCGGATTGCAAACCACGGCCCGTAAAACTCCGCAAAGTTTTGTGAAGCCGCCATTTTATTTGCTTGCATTAGCATTATTAGCATTAGCATTAGCCCAGCGCACCAACGTAGAGAGACTAACTTATGGCAACACAAAAGAAAACATGGGAGCGGTTGAGATGAGGAGGTGTCGGCGCTTCTGGCGATTTACTGCCGGACTTCGGGTGGCAGTATACGCCGTGAAGTGGTTTGCGGCCTGCCAGTAAACCCGAAGCAGAAGAAGAAGAAGTGACGTCAGCGGCTTCATTTGCCTAATCCTCCCTCCGGGACTTATTCCGGTGAGAACGCGATTTACTAGATAGTTCCGGGACTAAAGAGTTCGGGGGAACTAAGTACCGGGAACAAGTACGGCTAAGTACTTGGTGTGAAAGCGGCTAAGATCCCATCTTTACTTCAAGAAATCTCACCAAGCTATTTCATACTTGTTCTATTGGCAGATTTGTTCACTTATTAAAAGAGAAAACACCTTGTTTTTATTATATATTTACTCGTTTTTGGAGCAGCATTTTTTCGTTATACCACGTATTGATCATGGTGTTTTCTTTTTATTTAAGGATCTTCACCAAACAAATATATTTAATTGTTACTCATGACATGACAAATACAACGTGTAGGTCTGCATATCTCAGCTGCACCACCATTTGTTTTTTTAAATGATATTTTAACATTTATTTTGCCATAAACAAATATTGCCCCGCCTGTTGTTTTAATATTGCACAGTTCATATTGCAATATCTATTAAATTGCAATGAATTGTGTAAATGTAGGAAGCTGAATTGGCAGGACCCTCAAACAGGAAGTGGTTCCTCTTTTTTAAAATCTGCACACATTTCAACAATAGGCTTTGTTTTGTAACGAGGTCTTCCTACCAAATGAAAGCCTGGGTCAAACATATGGAGTTTCCCTCCCAGACGTCTGACTCTTGTTGCAGGAGATTAGAGTTTTCTACGGTAATGATCTGGATTATCTCTTCTTCTTCTTCTTCTTCTTCTTCTGGTTGTTCCTCTCGCTGTGTGTCGTCTGATCGGCTGCAGAGAGAGAGAGAGAGAGAGGATTACTTTAAATCGCTCAGAGAGAGAGACTCAGCCGGGGGGGGTTTAGCAGCCCCTGCAGTGACGCTAAAACTCAAGAAGAAGAGATTAATAAACGACCTCCACCCCTCTAAACCCCCCGACCCAGACGCCCTTCACCCAGTTAATATAACACACATAGAGACTGAGTAAAAGCAACAGATAGCAGAGAAACAATCTAATAATGTGATATTTCTCACCAGATTCGTCCATAGGGGCTTTCACTAAATATTTAATAACGGGATTGTTTATGAATAATAACCAGTTTCTGATTAGAAGATTAGATTTGATGCAACAACAAATCCAATTAGCATCTAAGTGCATAAGAAGCAGTTAATTTTAGAGTTATATATATTATAATATGAGTATTCATGACAAATATAAAGTATTAACAGTAGTATATCCGTGTATGATTCACAGTGTATTACAGTATAGGATAACTGTGGTGTAGAAATGTAATATACTATAGAGCGGGTACAATTAAACATAGTATAGACACTTATAAATACATAACAAAAGATAAGTACACCATAGGATAATATAAGTGTGTAAAGTCAAATAACAAATCAGCTTAAACATCTGATAAATGTAGAAAATGTCATTATTTTATAGCTTTTAAAACCAGCTAAACGGCTCTTCATGTTACCACAGTTTACCACGGAGCCGCAGTTTCACCGCTCCGAGGCTCCGGCGCTCGCAGTTCACGCGCGTGCTCCACTTGCACCCCCGTCAAGGCTCGCCGGCAGTACACTTTCCGTCACAGGAACACGCTTTGCTGGCGGTGAAAAGAATCCCACCAGACTCCTTTGCCCCTCCAACAGAGGGATGTCCTTTTTCCTTTCAAGCGATAAAAACTCAATCTTCTCTTGAATTATACATTTTTTTGGACGCCCTCGGCTCGAGTTCAGGGCGTTCCGAGCTGAATAACGGCCCCTACACACGGCAGCGTGCGTTGAAGCTTGGCGGTGGGTGTGTCTGAAGCTCGACCAACAACCAATCACATGAATCTCCTGCCCCGGACACACAAGCACGCGGTTTGATTGGCTAGAGCTTGTACTGGCATATGATTTGATTGGCTGACGCTTCTGTCGAAGCTTAAAAAGTAGAACATTGCTCAACTTTTGAAGCGAGCAAAGCGAAGCTTTGCTCCCAGAATGCAGTTCGGCAAAGCGTGACGTCACCCCATTCAAAGTGAATGGGCAGAAGCGTTGAAGCTTCAACGCACGCCGCCGTGTGTAGGGGCGAGTACCTGGCAAGACGCCCGCCTGGCGGAGACGCTGACGTCATCCCTGCAGCACTCTATTGGACTCCTTTTACTTCTGGAACATAGTGACATCACAATGGAACACTATTGCAGTGCAGAGTGATCTGAACATAGAGAATGATCATATCATTAAACCCTGATTATTGAAGAGACAGATGTGATGAACCTCAGTACCAACCAACAGAAGAGAGGGGGGTCTCACTTGTTTTCTATCAGACGCTTTTCATCAACATATCAGTTCGAAAACAACGTTAATGAACACGAGGACGAAAGCAGAACTGTACTAATAATACATATTCAAGTGTGTGTTTGTGTGTGTGTGTGTGTGTGAGAGAAGGTACACACACACAAACACACACACACACACACACACACACACAAAGATGCTCATTGATCCTCAAAAACAAACAACAATGGGACATTTTGAGATATTTTCCTCTTTTTAAAACAATTATTTTCACATTTGCATTAACTTCTTTATATCAGTGATGGGAATATTAATCAGTTTAAGCTTCATCATTCACACAAGTTGTTCAAATAATCATCTTTTTGCTCCTTAAGTGTGTTCTTTTGTGTGTGTGTGTGTGTGTGTGTGTGTGTGTGTGTGTGTATATGTGTGTGTGTGTATGAGTTATGAAATGCTGGTTTTTAGACCTGTTGGGACTTGTTTTATAACGCTGTTGTGAAACACGAAGAACCCTCTTGTTTTTATGAAAGTCAAACATGGGAAAAGTTCAATGATCATTAAACTCACATAATCAATAACATTTAGGAGGATCAGATAATCATGACTTGGTGATGAAATACATAATGTGTAATATATTATTTGTACACTTCTTAAAGGGGCCCTGTTGCTTTTTGTGGTTCTCCCTCTCCTGTAGTGGAGACTCTTTAAAGTAGAGACACTATATACTGATATACACCAGAACATCAGCAGGAGAGGACTCTTTAAAGTAGAGACACTACATACTGATATACACCTGAACATCAGCAGGAGAGGACTCTTTAAAGTAGAGACACTACATACTGATATACACCAGAACATCAGCAGGAGAGGACTCTTTAAAGTAGAGACACTACATACTGATATACACCAGAACATCAGCAGGAGAGGACTCTTTAAAGTAGAGACACTACATACTGATATACACCTGAACATCAGCAGGAGAGGACTCTTTAAAGTAGAGACACTACATACTGATATACACCTGAACATCAGCAGGAGAGGACTCTTTAAAGTAGAGACACTACATACTGATATACACCTGAACATCAGCAGGAGAGGACTCTTTAAAGTAGAGACACTACATACTGATATACACCTGAACATCAGCAGGAGAGGACTCTTTAAAGTAGAGACACTACATACTGATATACACCTGAACATCAGCAGGAGAGGACTCTTTAAAGTAGAGACACTACATACTGATATACACCTGAACATCAGCAGGAGAGGACTCTTTAAAGTAGAGACACTACATACTGATATACACCTGAACATCAGCAGGAGAGGACTCTTTAAAGTAGAGACACTACATACTGATATACACCTGAACATCAGCAGGAGAGGACTCTTTAAAGTAGAGACACTACATACTGATATACACCTGAACATCAGCAGGAGAGGACTCTTTAAAGTAGAGACACTACATACTGATATACACCTGAACATCAGCAGGAGAGGACTCTTTAAAGTAGAGACACTACATACTGATATACACCTGAACATCAGCAGGAGAGGACTCTTTAAAGTAGAGACACTACATACTGATATACACCTGAACATCAGCAGGAGAGGACTCTTTAAAGTAGAGACACTACATACTGATAGACACCTGAACATCAGCAGGAGAGGACTCTTTAAAGTAGAGACACTACATACTGATATACACCTGAACATCAGCAGGAGAGGACTCTTTAAAGTAGAGACACTACATACTGATATACACCTGAACTTTAAAATGGCCACATTTTATTATTCTTCAGTTTATTTTGCCTTCACTTCCTCTTTTCATTTGCCTAAGATGGCGATCAGGAAATGTTTCTGCATGGCGAGCATTTTAAAATGTTCTCCCTCACTTCCTCTTCTTTGCTTCATCAACATTGGGGACTTTTTGTCTGTTGTTTTCTGTTGAATTAAAGTCAGGTCAGCCCTCACATTTCCTCCTGTAGCTCTGAGGGTTTTTATAAAATGCTGAGTGGCCTTTCTGAAGTTGTTACAGCTGCATTTTCTCACACCGCTTCACTGACAAACTGTAAACTGCTGCTGGTGGCAGGAGAAACATTCTGTGGTTCTGCAGGACATCGCCTCATTAAACGAGTGTTTTCAAGATCGGTAAATGAAATCCAACATTCAATGCACTTAGTTGTGGTTATAGTTCAGAGTCCATTGATCTCCTGACAGTTTAAACCCAGATCCTCACATTGATCCGAGTCTCAGAGGATCCTCCTGAAGATTCATCAAAGCCTCCGCGATGATCAGCAGCGTCACTTCTGATCCTGACGCGGCTTAAATACGCTTTCTTTGGACAGATGAACGATTCTCCTGCTGGAAAAGATGACAAAAGAAACCCTTTATCGTTGCGTCCAAACTGAACAGGTTGCACCGTGAAACCAAAAGGGAATGTTAACTTGTTTTAGTACAAAACGTATGATACTTACTGCAATCTTTTCTTAAACCTGACCAAGTAATGCACCGTTACATGTTAGGATGTATTGCACTATGTAGCTGAAAAACGACACTAAAAGGTAGCAATTGCATCAAAAGAGTTGGGAGGCCGTTGTTTATATTTGTGACTTTGTTAAACTCCCGTTAACTTCCAGAAACTCACTCCGCTCACTCACAGGATCTTATCCTCTCTCTCACTCCGCTCACTCACAGGATCTTATCCTCTCTCTCACTCCGCTCACTCACAGGATCTTATCCTCTCTCTCTCTTAAAGGGATAGGCTGCCCCGTTCCACAATATCCTACTCTTCCTTTATAAGTTACAGTAAAACATCTACACAATTGTTACTGTAAACACGGCATCGGCTGAAAAATGTCAAATCGATGCATCACTTATCTTGAATATAATACATTTCTTCCTCCTCCTCATCTCATCCTCTTCTTCCTCCTCTTCCTCCCCTTCAAGTGTGGACTATTTTACATAAACTGCCTTTTGAAACAAACGTACATTTGACTTTTTTGTGGATATTCTTTCGGTGTACAAATACATGTGATTATAATACATTCCCTCCTCCTCCTCCTCTCCCTCAGGATGTGGAGGCCGCCCCCCTGATTCGCCCTGCGTCTCGCGCCTGGTGCTGCTGCATGTGTCTTGGTTTGGCCCTCATGCTGTCGGGGGTCGTTGTGGGCGGAGCCTATCTGTACCGCTACTACATCCTGGAGGTGAGACACCCATCCATAGCTGAGCTGGAACACCAGGTAAATAGAGCGGTGCAGGGATGACGTATTTACCCTGAAGTAAGCTGCTGGTTCCCTCGACAACAAAGCAATGGGATTTTGGAAAATAGCTCGAAACAAGGTCTGTGGAAAAGGAACCTGTTTGATAAATGCAGGTTTTGTTCAGCCGGATAATCTCCACATGTCTACCCTACTTTTATAATGTTCGAATCATAAATCTAATGGCCAGAAGCAAAATGCTAACGTTATGCTATAAAGGAACCACAGCCGAGTACAGCAGCACGACTTCAACGTCACGCCAACTTAAGATCCATATTCAAACACACAGATTCTAAATGGAACGAGTTGAAGCGTTTGTTTGAACACTTTGCAGGAGGCAGGTACTTGCTCTCAAGCAGAACAGGGCAAACTAACTTAGAGGAGTGTTCACGTGTTCGGTGTAATGACGTACAACGTCCTCCACGACTTCTGTAGTCCTATTCAGCCACTTGGTAACAACCATCGTTTTCAGACACGTCAACTCTTCAGAAATCCCCAGTGGGGTCACTGCTGATGGATTTAATGTCCTAGAACAAAACGTGATCCGTCTCTTCAATGAGTCTCAACCACAGACCTTAGTTCAGATATTTTCCTAAACCCTATGGAGAAATCCCATCGGCTCTGAGGCGAGGAAGTGGTGAAATACTGACTCACTTCCTGGTTTTGGGACTCGTTACTGCACCACTCTATGGAAACGAAGATTAAATATTAGTCGTCTATCTGCCAGCTCACAGTCTTGTTGTGAACCATGAAATGTTGAGACCCCAAAGTGTTATGATAGAAAGGTACAGTACGGGACAGTAGCGCATAGAAACTGCCGGATGCTAACCTGCATATGTTGGGCAATTAGCACTTTAGCTTATGTGGACAATAGTTTAAAAATGGCATGGTAGATTTTGATTATTTTGGAGTGGCTATGGAGGTTATTCAGCACATTTTCAGGATAAAAACATTGAGTTTTAACCAGCAAGTGGCTCTATTTGTACTCTCTGTGGGCTCATTTGATTACTTTTGGGTCGATTTTGAAGCTTTAGTGGACACAAATTGCCCACAGTAATAATCAATATATTTATCTTGTGCTCTCTATGTCCAATGGTTGCAACACTACACACACAATTCTTTCAAAATAAAAGCTCTGAGAACAATCATCTTAAGGCTAACAAATAAATACCAGCCTGAGTCAGTTTAGTGCGATGTTTTTGAAAACCCTGCGAATGTCTCTCAATGAGTTGTTTCTCATCTTGGTTGTTTCTAACGTCTCTCCGCAGCATGGACAGGTGTTTGTGTGCGGAATGAACTACCGTCAGGAAGACTACATGATGCAGGAGGAAGATGAGGTACGAAGAAGCTTTTATTACAACTCATTAGATAATCTCTGTTTCAGCCCTGTTCCAAAAGTGCTGATTCTGTGTCTGTAGCTTTAAATGCTAACGAGCTGCTGCTGGCCACGCCCCTCTGAGAGATGATTGGTTTAAAAAGAACACAATGGTGCTCTAGGAGGAGATTCAGGTGATAAGGTGGGGGGGAGGTTACCTTTGTTGGTGATTGGCTCATGGTTACACAAGACAAAACATCGTTATGACATCATAAAGTGGCCAACATCTGATCAGCTCATTTTCAGACAGGTTTTTATAGAAATGGATCAGGAGAAAAAGAGAGAGAATCTTTAATCATCATAAATATATGTATTTGCTTTTTGCATGAGTCTATTGCCAGGACTCGTGTGTGATTTGAAGTATCCTAAAACAATAAAACATAATAGCAACAATAGCCTTCCTAGAGTCCGGCAGTGGCTCAGTCCGTAGGGGCTGGGACTGTGAGGGTTCAAGTCCCGAACAGACCTAAATATGGAGTGTGGACTGCTACTTGGAGAGGTCCCAGTTCACCCCCTGCCCTGCTGTGGGGCCCTTGAGAAAGGCACCTAGAGTCCTGGTTCTAGAGTCCTGGCGCTAGACTCCTGGTGCTAGACTCCTGGCGCTAGACTCCTGGTACTAGACTCCTGGCGCTAGACTCCTGGTACTAGACTCCTAGTACTAGACTCCTGGTACTAGACTCCTGGTACTAGACTCCTGGCACTAGACTCCTGGCACTAGACTCCTGGCGCTAGACTTCTGGCTCTAGACTCCTGGTGCTAGACTCCTAGTACTAGACTCCTGGTACTAGACTCCTGGTACTAGACTCCTGGCGCTAGACTCCTGGCGCTAGACTTCTGGCTCTAGACTCCTGGTGCTAGACTCCTGGTTCTAGACTCCTGGTGCTAGACTCCTGGTGCTAGACTCCTGGTACTAGACTCCTGGTACTAGACTCCTAGTACTAGACTCCTGGTTCTAGACTCCTAGTACTAGACTCCTGGCACTAGACTCTTGGCACTAGACTCCTGGTACTAGACTCCTGGTTCTAGACTCCTGGTACTAGACTCCTGGCGCTAGACTCCTGGCACTAGACTCCTGGCGCTAGACTCCTGGCACTAGACTCCTGGCACTAGACTCCTGGCGCTAGACTCCTGGCACTAGACTCCTGCCTCTAGACTCCTGGTTCTAGACTCCTGGTTCTAGACTCCTGGTACTAGACTCTTAGTACTAGACTCCTGGTACTAGACTCCTGGCAATAGACTCCTGGTACTATACTCCTAGTACTAGACTCCTGGTACTAGACTCCTAGTACTAGACTCCTGGTGCTAGACTCCTGGTATTAGACTCCTGGTACTAGACTCCTGGTGCTAGACTCCTGGTATTAGACTCCTGGTGCTAGACTCCTGGTGCTATACTCCTAGTACTAGACTCCTGGTTCTAGACTCCTGGTGCTAGACTCCTGGTGCTAGACTCCTGGTATTAGACTCCTGGTACTAGACTCCTGGTGCTATACTCCTGGTATTAGACTCCTGGTATTAGACTCCTGGTACTAGACTCCTGGTGCTAGACTCCTAGTACTAGACTCCTGGTACCAGGATGGGTTAAAAGCAGAGAACACATATCACTGTGTGTGCTCTGCATGTGTGACCATTAAAGAGGGTTTCATCCCTCCCATTCTACTATTATTATTATTATTATTATTATATATAAAGCTCGACAATAGGCAAGGCAAGTTTATTTATACAGCACCTTTCAGCACACGGCAATCCAAAGTGCTTTACAAAATAAAATAAAAGACATTTAAGAATAGATGCAGCAGAAACACATTATAAAATGGCATTTAAAAACAGGCATTAAAAAGCAAAGATAATCAAATAAACACAACAGATATAGAGTACATGAATAAAAGCCATACTGCAGTGTGGATAGGAACAGCTCACGCAAAAGCAGCGACAAAAAGATACGTTTTCAGTCTGGATTTAAAAGTAGTAAGAGTTGCATACTTGCATACCTACTAATAAACAGATCATATTTAAGCACATTTTCTCCCGTTTGACCGGTACATTCTGGTTCAGACTTGTCTGTGAAGCTTCTTGTCCTCCAGCTGGAGAACAGAGGCTCTGAATAACCTCAGAGGTGATGTCTAACGTGTTGAGCTGGTTTCAGATGGAGCTGGATCTGCACCACAAGGTGCCTCAGTGGCGCCTGGAGCAGAGGATCGAAGTCCTGGAGGCGGAGCAGGTGGCGCTGATCAGCGTTCCCGTGCCCGAGTTCGGATTAGGAGACCCGGCCGACATCGTGCACGACTTCCAGAGGGTGAGACGAATCCTCGAGAAAAACAAAACACGACTTCTTCACAAATACAGACTCGATTATCTCCGACAGAGACATGATTCTAAAAGAGCGGGTCAGAGTTAAAGTACTTAAAGCAATACGAGTGAAACAGGGATTTATATTTTCATACTCTCTAATGCTGGTTTGGTTCTGTCCCTGTTTTGAGATGTACGGGCATCGCACATAATAACAAATCAAAAGAGTAGAAATAAACACTTCTAAAATATAAACCTCTCTACTGAGCGCCTAAAGCAGGGGTGTCAAACTCAAGGCCAGACTTCACTTGATGCGGCCCCACAAGAGCTTGCAAAGAATATAATATGTTTATTATACGGTTACAGGGCGATTTATAGAAGCACGTTGCCCATAAACTACATGTCCCACAATGCATCTCAAATTTGACTTTTTTCCCAGAATTTGTCTTTTCTTTTTAAATCATTTTGTGACATTCTCACTGAAGAGACTTGCAATGATTTGCCCTAGACTTCTGCTTTCAGACGTAGTTAATTATGAAGTTATTACCCTATCCCATAATAATCCAATGCAGAGGCAATCATGAGATATAGTACATTATTTTATATATATGTATTTTATATATGTACTCTTATATAGTCTTAAAGTTACAACCGGCCCTTTGAGTGCAACCATTATGCTGATGAGGCCCACGATGAAATAGAGTTTGACACCCCTGCCTTAGGGGCTCCGTAGAGAGGTTTATATTTTAGAATTGTTTATTTCTACTCTTTTAATGTGTTATTATGTGCAATGCCTTGTTTTGTTTTATGCTGCAACAACAAAATTCCCAAATTGGGATAAATAAAGTACATCTTATAAGAATATATGACTTGGTAAAACAGGATGTAGATCATTGAAATGATATACAAATATTATTGAATATTTATGTATATATTATATATAGTGCAGGTCAAAATACTTTGAAATATAAAAATATATATTTAAAAAAAGGTAGAAAGTAAAATGTCCAATAAAAGTTAAAAAAATATTTATACAAACAAGAAATCAAAGAAAGAATGTGAGATAAAAAGATAAAATAAAATCAGATATTTACCTAAACACAAGAAGTTGGAAGTAAAAATGTACAAAAAACACCCTTAAATAAAAAAAATAGACTAAAGTAGTTGTGGGGGAAACTTCTGAAGCAATAGGAGTCAGGACTCAGAGAGGCACGAGGAGAGCTGGAGCTCTGATGGAGTCAGGACTCAGAGAGGCACGAGGAGAGCTGGAGCTCTGATGGAGTCAGGACTCAGAGAGGCACGAGGAGAGCTGGAGCTCTGATGGAGTCAGGACTCAGAGAGGCACGAGGAGAGCTGGAGCTCTGATGGAGTCAGGACTCAGAGAGGCACGAGGAGAGCTGGAGCTTTGATGGAGTCAGGACTCAAAGAGACACGAGGAGAGCTGGAGCTCTGATGGAGTCAGGACTCAGAGAGGCACGAGGAGAGCTGGAGCTCTGATGGAGTCAGGACTCAGAGAGGCACGAGGAGAGCTGGAGCTCTGATGGAGTCAGGACTCAGAGAGGCACGAGGAGAGCTGGAGCTCTGATGGAGTCAGGACTCAGAGAGGCACGAGGAGAGCTGGAGCTCTGATGGAGTCAGGACTCAGAGAGGCACGAGGAGAGCTGGAGCTTTGATGGCAAACACTGACGGTTTATTTGGAGTTACGGCCGGAGAGTTGATAAGACAGGTGGTGTGTCACGAGTTGACACAGCGGTTGCCAAACCAAATCTGAAGAACTCTTCTGTAGCTCCAGGTTTTAACTAGTTCGGAGTGTAATAATCAACATTCTTCATCAGTGAGACTAAAGCATTATGGACCCTGAATCTAACTAGAGCTCTCGTCCATAGAAAAGAATGTGTGCCAGGGAAGCTACGTCCCTGAACAGTTCACTACCTCATGGCGGCTTGTGCTCTGTCATAGACTGGCAACAACAACGCGCTCAAGCTGCTCCTCCTTAAGAGAGATAGCAGCAATACCCAAGCTGCTCCTCCTTAAGAGAGATAGCAGCAATACCCAAGCTGCTCCTCCTAAAGAGAGATAGCAGCAATACCCAAGCTGCTCCTCCTAAAGAGAGATAGCAGCAATACCCAAGGCCGTAGACCTATGCCATGAGAAAGAGACAGTGAGAGGAGAACATGATGAACTGTGTCGAAGGTTGAATACCTAAGCAAATTATTCCCTAACAGAAGTTTTTAGTTAAATCCTAAAGCATATCATGTCTCAACAATCAGCCCGGTTTATATTCCAACAAAAACAAGGTTCATGTGATCATTTTAAAAAGAAAAATACTGCATTTTAAATACTAATATTCTCTCTCTGTTTTGTGTGTCAGAGGCTCACGGCCTACCTGGACCTGAGTCTGAACAAATGCTACGTGATCCCGCTGAACACCTCCGTCGTGATGCCGCCCCGAGACTTCCTGGAGCTGCTCAACAACGTTAAGGTGAAACACCTCAGAGAGATATTTAATCGGTGAAATGTGTCTCTGTGACATCATCAGGGGTCAAGCTTCATAATATTTGATCTTGATTGCGTACTGTGGCTCCCTTTCTTTCTCCAGAGGTACTTTCAGACAGATCCAAGCTAGCTGTTTCCATCAGTTTCCAGTCTTTATGCTAAGCTAGGCTAACAGTTTCCACCTGTTCCAACTCTTTATTTCAAGCTAGGCTAACAGTTTCCGCCTGGTTCAGCACTTAATGCTAAGCTAGGCTAACAATTCACGTCTGTTTTCATTCTTTATGCTAAGCTAGGCTAACAGTTTCCACTTGTTCGAACTCTTTATTTTTAAGCTAGGCTAACAGTTTCCACCTGTTCCAACTCTTTATTTTTAAGCTAGGCTAACAGTTTCCACCTGTTCCAACTCTTTATTTTAAGCTAGGCTAACAATTTCCGCCTGGTTCAGCACTTAATGCTAAGCTAGGCTCACAATTCCCGTCTGTTTTCATTCTTTATGCTAAGCTAGGCTAACAGTTTCCACCTGTTCCAACAGTTTACTTTAAGCTAGGCTAACAGTTTTCACCTGGTTCAATATTTTATGCTAAGCTATGCTAACCGTTTTACTCTATTTCCAGTCTTTTTTAAACCCTAACCCATCTGTTTTCAGTCTTTATTCTAATCTAGGCTAACATCTTCCACCTGTTAACAGCCTTATGCTAAGCTATGCTAACCGTTTTACTCTATTTCCAGTCTTTTTTAAACCCTAACCCATCTGTTTTCAGTCTTTATTCTAACCTAGGCTAACATCTTCCATCTGTTAACAGCCTTATGCTAAGCTAGGCTAACGATCCCCATAAGTTTTCAGTCTTCACTCTAACCTAGGCTAATATCTTCCACCTGTTAACAGCCTTATGCTAAGCTAACATCTTCCATCTGTTAACAGCCTTATGCTAAGCTAGGCTAACCATCCCCATCAGTTTCCAGCCTTATGCTAACCTAGGCTAACATCTTCCATCTGTTAACAGCCTTATGCTAAGCTAGGCTAACATCTTCCATCTGTTAACAGCCTTATGCTAATCTAGGCTAACATCTTCCATTTGTTAACAGCCTTATGCTAAGCTAGACTAACATCTTCCATCTGTTAACAGCCTTATGCTAAGCTAGACTAACATCTTCCATCTGTTAACAGCCTTATGCTAAGCTATGCTAACATCTTCCACCTGTTAACAGCCTTTTTGCAAATAATGTAAAATAAAAAAACATATGGAACAAAAAAGGTTTAATTTCACTTGATGCTCCTCAGAAGATGAACTCTAAACGTGTCGTATTGATTCCTGTATTGATGGCGGTGTGTTTCAGGCGGGCACGTACCTGCCTCAGTCGTACCTCAGAACATGAACGCAGCTCTAAACGTGTCGTATTGATTCCTGTATTGATCACGGTGTGTTTCAGGCGGGCACGTACCTGCCTCAGTCGTACCTCAGAACATGAACGCAGCTCTAAACGTGTCGTATTGATTCCTGTATTGATGACGGTGTGTTTCAGGCGGGCACGTACCTGCCTCAGTCGTACCTGATGCACGAGGAGATGGTGGTGACGGAGCGCCTGGAGGACGTGGAGCAGCTGGGATACTTCATCTATAACCTCTGCCGCGGGAAGGACACCTTCAAGCTGCAGCGCCGCGACCGCATCTACGGTAACTACCACACGCCGCTCACATGTGTATTTTGTGTATTTGTACACAATTTAAGTGTGTATTAGTATGCAGTTTTTGGGGTAATTGTACACAAGTTTAGCGTGTATTACTATGCAGTTTTTGGGGTGTTAGTAGTTATTTGTAGTATGCAGTTTTGGGGGTGCTTGTATGCTTTTTTTGTGTATTACTATGAAGTTTTGGGGGTATTTGTACTTATTTTTAGGATGCAGTTTTTCGGGTATTTGTACGCAGTTTTAGAGTACTTTACTATGCATTTTTTTGGGTATTTGTACAAAGGTTTAGAGTACTTTACTATGCAGTTTTTGGGGTATTTGTACACAGGTTTAATGTGCTTTAGTATGCAGTTTTCGCGGTATTTGTACACAGGTTTAGTGTAACTACCCCACGCCGCTCAGCAATAATAGCGCTCGCTAACCGTATAGAGAGGACAAAGTACCAGTTGTGGCCGTTTTTAGATCACCTGTGTATTTATATCTGTGGGACATATTTAATGTGGTAGAATAAAACCCCTCGGCTTGTGTTAACCACAGACCTTATGTCATCATAACAATCAGAAACCTACTCAGAAAACCGTTGAAGAGAACCAAGAAGTGATTAAATGCTGAGTAATATCTGGGTTTTAGGCCTGATTTTTGCACCTCTCTCTTCATATATATATATCTATATAGATATATCTATATATAGTATATACCTACTCCTAACTGGTAGCTTCATCCTCAATACCAACAGGGTCAGGAAACACCTGGAAAACTCATTTAAACTTAAAAATGCCAATTCCAGGCCCTGGAAACATTTTGGAAAAGTGGCTTCAAAACTCCAACCATGGAAATAGTATTCAAGTTTCAAGTCTCTCTCATCATGAGCTCTGCAGCTTCAGTGGAGATATGGAGATGAGAAACGTTCATATTAGCTGCTATGATAGCTACAACCCAGCTTCCGGTTTCTCCCTCCTCAATGGTAATGTTTAGATGGATTTAGGAACTCCCCTCGATTCTATTGGCTCTAACGGTTCAAAAAAGATGTCAATCATCAAAATCGACCAATGGGTTCCAGCGATATGGAAAATCCACCCAAATGACCCCAGAAGTGGGTTTTTTTCTAAACCTCTCTAAAAAGGTCAAATGTCACTTGTTTTGCATCAATCTTGATACAGGGTACTTATTATATGTTATAGTTTGGATTCCTAAAGCTTTTAGTCTACCATCCCATCATTCAAGGCTGGTTTTCACTATAAGTTATGTTTTGTTTTTTGGACGGACACAATAATTTAAATTTTTTTACTATGTTCAATCTGAATTTCTTTAAAATAAAAACATCTATATTGATTCTGACTTTTCTGCATCCAACTCACAGGTTTATCATTGCTTTGAGAAAAAAGATTATTAATTTACCCCTTTTAGAAGTGAAGATATAGTCATTTGTTCTAGGAATATCATTTTCGAGCCTGAGACCTGGAAAACAGGCTCAGGGCTTAACAGGTTAAAAAGTTCAGGTGGTCACAGGGATGAAGGGGCTACTAGATGAGAGTTGGTCAAAACTTGATATATAGATATATATGAAGAGAGAGGTGCTACTATCTGCCATAAAACCCTGCTGGAGGAGCCTGGGACTTCAGGTGTTCAGTGCCATATCTACCCTGTAGCTGCTGAGCACATGATGATGGAGCCTGACCCCTCTAACACACTGGGGCCTGGGACTTCAGGTGTTCAATGCCATATCTACCCTGGAGCTGCTGAGCACATGATGATGGAGCCTGACCCCTCTAACACGCTGGGGCCTGGGACTTCAGGTGTTCAGTGCCATATCTACCCTGTAGCTGCTGAGCACATGATGATGGAGCCTGACCCCTCTAACACGCTGTTCTGTTTTTATTTCCTCAGGTATGCAGAAGCGCGAGGCTCTGAACTGCCACAAGATCCGTCACTTTGAGAGCCGCGTTGTCGTGGAGACGCTGATCTGCGAGGCCTGAGTGGTGTTTTTAACCCTTTCTACTTCCCCTTCTTTACTTCAGGTAGTTTGTGTGTGAGAGAGAGAGCAGTGCAATGCGAAGCTGTTTGCTAAATATCCATTGATTGTGATAAAAAAAAAAAAAAGGTGTTTTTTTTTCCACTCTTCTGTACGGGGATCTCCGGGGAATCTTTTCATAAAATAATCTAAAAAATCAGCTAAATTATTGTAATCAAACTGCGATTGTAGCGTGTGTTTAAATGGGGTAGTGTGATATGAAGTTGTTTCTGCAGCAGGGAGACGCTTCCTGTCTTCTGGAGATACGAATACTCTGCAGCTGCTCCTCAGACCAGAGAGCGCTCCTCTTGTCAAGCTTTAGACATCACAGCAGAGCTTCCACGTCTTTCTCACGGTCCTTTTCTCTTTGTGTCGTTTGTTCTGGATAACTCTTCTGTACTCATCGTGTATATAATCTCTCTAAAGATATGAACAGACAATAAACAAGGAGAACTAACTTTGTGCTGTCGTCTGGTTTCATTTCAGTGTCAGGATGCCGTTCTTGGGGTATTTGTACACAGGATTAGTATGCAGTTTTTGGGGTATTTGCACAAAGGTTTAGTGTGTATTAGTATGCAGATTTGGGTATTTGCACAAAGGTTTAGAGTGTATCAGTATGCAGTTTTTGGGGTATTTGCACAAAGGTTTAGTGTGTATCAGTATGCAGTATTAAGGGTTATTTGTACACAGCTTTAGCGTGTAATAGTATGCAATTCTTTGGGTATTTGTAAGCAGTTTTTGGGATATTTGTACACAAGTTTAGTGCGTATTAGTACACAGTTCAGTTTAGTGTGTAGTTGGATCAGCTGTTTGTCATCATTAAGGATATTACTGTTGTCTTGTGTAATAGTACAAAGTGTTGTGTGCGTATAAGCAACACTATACTCCCCCCCCCTGCCCCCCCCCCCCCCCCCCCCCCCCGTGTCACCTGATCCGGTGTAAACTGGTTCCTGATTAAAGCTGATGAACAGAGAGGATCATGGGAGATGAGGCAGGTGTGGAGTCACCTTTAGAGGGTTTGTGTTTTCATACGTCTTATTAAACTACACTTTCATTTTAAGATGTTTTGTTCACTGATAATAAGCTGCTGCGTGACTCTGATGCTAACTCCAGATATAGTGCTTCATAGAATGGCGACACATCACAAGTTAACAATAAACCACAAGAAGTTCCCCTCGGATCAGATGGTAAGAGCTCAATGCAGCGGGGCAACCACATATAACAGTTCAATCAGGAGAGACTTCATTTTGTTAGAACATTTATTGACACATGCCATATGATAAATGTTAAGTCTTTGGCGATTAGACCCCGATCCTGAAATGGTATATCTAAAGGGGGAAATGCAGCCGTGAGCATATAGGGAACCCCCCCGGGGGCTAGACACTGTGATGATGATGAGGATCTGGATTTGATGAGGAGGTGGGATGAGGTCTTTGGATTAGCTCTCCTGGCACTGGATATGATGAAAGGAGGTGTTCCAACTCTTTATTTTAAGCTAGGCTAACAGTTTCCACCTGGTTCAACACTTTATGCTAAGCTAGGCTAACAGTTTCCACCTGTTCCAAAAGTTTACTTTAAGCTAGGCTAACAGTTTCCACGTGGTTCAGCACTTATTTTAAACTAGGCTAACAATTCCTGTCTGTTTTCAGTCATTATGCTAAGATAGGCTAACAGTTTCCACCTGTTCCAACAGTTTACTTTAAGCTAAACTAACAGTTTTCACCTGGTTCAACACTTTATGCTAAGCTAGGCTAACAGTTTCCACCTGTTCCAACGGTTTACTTTAAGCTAGGCTAACAGTTTTCACCTGGTTCAACACTTTATGCTAAGCTAGGCTAACAGTTTCCACCTGTTCCAACAGTTTACTTTAAGCTAGGCTAACAATTCCTGTCTGTTTTCAGTCTTTATGCTAAGCTAGGCTAACAGTTTCCACCTGTTCCAACAGTTTACTTTAAGCTAGGCTAACAGTTTCCACCTGTTCCAACAGTTTACTTTAAGCTAACCTAACCGTTTTCACCTGGTTTAATACTTTATGCTAAGCTAGGCTAACAGTTTTCACCTGGTTTAATACTTTATGCTAAGCTAGGCTAACAGTTTTACTCTGTTTCCAGTCTTTTTTAGAACCTAGGCTAACAATTTATTTTTAAGAAACTATTTTGAATTAATAAATAATATTGAAGACAAGTATTTACACCAAATTTAAATATACAAAGAACCTTCAAATCTAAAAACAAAGACACTATTGTATTTGAAAGTGCAGGGCTGCGTATTAAGAAGGGAAAATAACAAGATGTTGTTCACATGATTTCAGACATCTGTGCATTCACCTGAACAGTTTACCTCATGTCGTTTGTGTTATTTCTGTTCATACTGATACTGCATTTCTTTAATTCTTGTGACCCCTGTGTATATTCCCGTGTGTCTCATTCTGTTGCTGCTATGACAACTGAATTTCACAATCAATAAAGGTCAATCTCATCTCAACGCTAAGAACAAACGACTCATTGTCAGCCATGGATGTGTACTTATTTGTATTTTATACAAGACGGCTTGATTACTGTAATGCTCTGTTCTCCTGCCTCAACCAAACATCAATAAACCGGCTACAACAGGTCCAACATGCTGCAGCCAGATTGCTCACTCGGTCCAAAAAAACATGCCACATCACTCCGGTCCTTTCTGCCCTGCACTGGCTCCCTGTCCATCTCAGAACCCAATTCAAAGTATTGGTCTTCACATATAGAGCTGTCTATGGCCAAGCCCCAGCCTACATTAACGACCTTATCCACCCTGACAGCACAACCCTGGCCCTGAGGTCCTCTGAGCAAGGCCTCCTAAGGGTGCCCCGAACCAGGCTAAAAACTAAGGGGGGTCCGTGCCTTTGAGGCGGTGGCCCCTGTGGAATGATCTCCCCCAGAAACTAAGAGCCTCTGTCTCGGTGGAGGTTTTTAAGGGGCAGCTAAAGACTCACCTCCTCCGACAGGCCTTTGGGGCGCCGGAGGAGGTGAGTTAGTAGCTGTTTTTCATTGGTGTTTTATCCTATGTTTTACTTGCTGTGTTTTATGCCTTTTATTCTACATTTTATAGTTCTTTGAATTGTGTATTGTATACTGTAAAGCACTTTGTACATTCGTGTTGAGAAGGGTGCTATAAATAAAGTTTTACTTGCTATGCCACTTTTTACTGTAAAAGGAATCCTGGTTCTGACACTGAAACCAGCTGAGACTACACCTCCCAGCATACCTTGCGCTTCCCTTTTTTTTTTACTCCTCACTTCAGACACGTTAACGTCTCTCCGGTTAAAACCGTTAAAGCTCGTTGTCGCCGCTCGTCATGTGACCACGTGACTCCCGACACACCGACACGGTAAGGCTGGACACGTCTCGAGGGGACAGACACGTTGTCACCGCTTTTAAACCGGTCCACAGTCCACTTATGTTAGCGTGCTAATGTGGGAGCTAGCTGTCTGTGTATCTGTCTCCATGGCAACGGGAGAAAGAAACCGTTAAAGTTTTACTAACGGTTCGTTTACATAGTAACGGTATCTGTGTCCATGGCAACGGGAGAAAGAAACCAGGTTTTACGGTTCTTTAACATAGTAACGGTATCTGTGTCCATGGCAACGGGCTCAATTTATTTATTTCAATTTCTTTTTATTAATAATTAATAATTTAAAACATTTAAGGCACTTCTTTTCCGTCAGTAACATTAATACAGTATAGACAATAAAATAAATAGTTTAACATCTTACATAAATATGAAGTACAAAACAAAACAAAGACCTTTGTCTTTTTTAATAATTCATAAAATGTGGGACATTTTATTTTGTATTTATTTGTATATAACAGTCATTTACAAACATTTAAGACACGTGTTTCCGGTCGGTAACATTGAGCAAATTCAGTATACAGTATAAAATAAACAGTTTACATCTTACAGAAATAGAGATTAACAAACACAAGTGATATATAAATTATCATTAACAATAACAAAACAACACAGTAACATACACAACCTATAACTATATATATATATATATATATATATATATATTTCTGCTCCTGTAGTATGAATCTATATTTCTGTCGCTGCAGTCGTCTGGTTTTTATAGAACATTTTAATTCCTCAATAACTCCCAAAAACACTCCAAAACTGTCCATTTTTAATATCCAGCTATAATCAGAATGGTTTTTTTTTACCAGGTTTACACAGACGAGTGATGAGCCTGGTGTCTGAGGTGCAGAGACACAGAGAGAAGAGAATACCATTAACGCTAATTAACACAACTTACTAACTGCAAATGGCCCAACATATGCAGGTGAGCATCCGGCGGTTTCTATGTGCTGGGTGGAAAAGGGAATATAATTAGCATTTCATCCTGAAAACTGAACCAATATTAAACCGCTTTGAGTTTTTCTTAAAGGTCCCTGCCCCCTCCCCTGCAGGTGCTCAGGTGAGATGGAGAACTACGAGGTGGTGCGTCAGATTGGAGAGGGTGCGTTTGGGAAAGCCTTCCTGGTGGCAGAGCGTGGGGCGGGTGGAGACAGACGGTGTGTGGTCAAACAGATCAACCTCACTAAGGTAATAGTGCATACCTCATTGTTTTATTTTAAATATTTGTATTGAAGACACATAGAAAAGACATTTGGTACATTGATAGGAATCACAGTTAGAAATGTTCAACAGTTCCAAGATACCAGTGTTCAGAATCAGAATACCTTTATTGTCAGGTTGGGGAAATAGGACCCAAGTAGTTCAAAATACAAAAAAGGTTTGGTAACAAAAAGCGAGCTTTATTTCCAAAAGCCCATGACAAAACAAAAGAAGGATTAACTTAACATTACCAAAACCAGGGAGCACGAGGAAGGATCAGGACAACTTCAGGGACAAACATGGAGCGTGACATCAAAGACGGACAGGTAGCATAGACGAGGCAGGGAACATGGACATGAAGAGACGACGCACAGACATGGAGCACAGGGGAAGACAAGAGTAAATACACAGAAGGGTGATCACAGGACAAGACACAGCTGGGCAGGGGAGGCAGAAACACAAGGGCAACAGGTGACACAATCAGACACACCAGGGAAACTCAGGACAGGAAGGCAAACACAGGAAGCACGGCCAGACAAGACACAAGGAGGAAAACATTTCAAAATAAAAGGTGGAAAATGAAAACATAAATCCAAAACCATGACATTTACTCGTCCCACTGAGGGGACATGTACACAGCAGAAAAGAGCCAAAGGCAGCTTAATGTTAACTAAGAAGCATGCATCAAAGAAATACAAATATTAAAGATTCAAAAAGTTACACAATTTACAAAAATACACATCCTGTAACTGCTCTGAGGATTTAGCAGCCAGGTAGATATTACACAGGTATTAACGGCATATATATATATTGCACATAGGTGGTGGTTAACAACAGGCAGTGTCTAAGTTGTTGTTACTCTGTGTTGTTGTGTGTGTGGGGGTCTATAGGGGCCGTGGTGGTTATAGTCTGACTGTTCAGCTTAGTCTCTACTATTGTACATCAATAGAGAACCGCAGTGACGCGTCCTAAAACCCGGAAGTAAACTTCTTCCGGTTCCTTCGACAAAAAAATGCAAAAAAAATGCAATTTCTTTTGTTTTTCAAAATCCCAAACAGACCCCCCGTTGCAGCCATGCCTCATCCTGCTCAAACCCCTCTTTTGAAGCCCTGTTAGAGAAACGCGGATTTTGGGTCCTTAGCTTGAAAAAAAAGAAAGAAGAGGAGGCGGAGCTAATGCCTGATCAGAATTCTACCGGAGATAAAGTTAAATTCTGCTGTGATAAAACGCCATCCTGTTCTAAACCACATCAAGGATTATCTCTGAAACAGTATGGAGCTCAAATGCTTTTTCTCTTGCGGGTTTATCACAACGTCAGTTCTTTATTTCCTGCTTTTTAAACACATGTGCTCTCCAGTACAGGTTAGCTCTGAGTGTTAGCGATGCTAATGTAAACAAAGACGAGATTACGTCCAAAACACGTCAGGCATTGTTTCTGATGGCAACTTTCTGTGGGTCCGCCGCCGATTTGACGTCAGATCGACAGCAAATCTGTATCCGCTCGTTGTACACCCGTTTTTAAAAGATTTGGGTACGGAGGAAAAGAGAGAGGGTTTTATTTTCTGACGCTGCGTGAGTTCCCCGACGCACCGGGGACACATGTAGAAAAGACATCACAAAGTGCATTTTGCATGATAGGTCCCCTTTAAACTAATCCCACATTCTTAGAGACATGACATGTCAATTTTATACTTTCTTGTTTATTTCTAGTCTTTTAATTTCTATTGTACAATGCCTTGTCTTTTGATGCTGCTGCAACACAAACATTTCCCACATTTGGATCAATAAAGTACTTCTTATCTTATATTATCTTATATTATCTTATCTTATCTTGTGAATTAAACCAGCTGCTGTTTTCCAGATGTGTTAGGTTCAGGGTCATGTGCACGTATAGGGATTTAGAGTGATGGTGTGTTTGCTGCTCAGATGTCAGCGAGGGAAAAGGAAGCGTCGGCCAAAGAAGTGACGCTGCTGTCGAAGATGAGACACCCGAACATCGTGTCCTTCTTCAGCTCCTTCCAGGGTGAGAAGTGAGATACAAGTGACAGATAATTATATATAATAATAATAATAATAACAATAATAATAATAAAATGCATTAAGTAAAATCAGATGAGCCTTACAACAAAGATGCTGGCAAACAGTTACTGTGTGTATCTTACATTTTTAATAATTTAAATATGATAAAGATGATTCAAACTCCATTATCTTCATTAAGAAAACGGGCAGATAATTCACTTTGATTCTTTAAAAAAACATGTTTATCACACATCTGGTTTTCATCATTTCAAATATCTCCGAGACATAACAACAACAACAACAACAACGATATAATCGAGCTATGCTTCACAATCTACATTACATGTAATGCATATGTTTTAATATGTAATGGTGGCTGACTGCAGTTGTAATCTGGTTACAGAGCGTGGCAGCCTGTTCATTGTGATGGAGTTCTGTGACGGAGGAGATCTGATGAAGAGGATCAGCATGCAGAGAGGAGTCTTCTTCACCGAGGAGCAGGTACATGTTGTTAGCATGTTGTTAGCGTGTTGTTAGCATGTTGTTAGCATGTCATTACAGCAGCATCAGGACAAAAACCACCAGACTCAGGGACAGTTCAGAATCAGAAACAGAAATCAGAATAAAAAATTGAAATAAAAATCGGAATCAGAAATCAAGATCAAAAACAGAAACAGAAAACATTCTCTTGCACTATTTGATGTGTTTTATGTCCTATATATATTCATGTTGCTCTGTTGGAGGAGGACTTCAGTTTTTCATCTCCATATCTAAACTAGCTGCTACATGATGAGAGAGACTTGAATCTTGAATCTTCAGGTCTCATTAACAGATATGATAAGGATTAAAAACACTGATCTGACCCTCAGGTCGTCAGCTGGTTCCTGCAGATCTGCCTCGGACTCAAACACATCCACGACAGGAAAGTCCTGCACAGAGACATCAAGGCTCAGGTAGCACACACACACACACACACACACACACACACACACACACACACACACACACACACACACACACCACCACACACACACACACACACCACACACACACACACCACACACACACCCCCCACACACACACACACACACACCATGTTTACAATACTTCAGGGGACATTACATTGACTTATGCATTTCCTGGAGACTTATCCTAACCTTAACCATAACCCACGCATGCCTAACCCTAACCCTACCCTAAGCTTAACCCTTACCCTAAACCTAACCAAGTCTTCACCCTAAAATTAATGATACCCCTTATGGGGACCTCCATTTTGTCCCCATAAGGGAAGCCAGTCCCCACATGTGACTGTGTAAACAGATTTAGGTCCCCAGAAGGATAGTAATGCTAGGTCACACACACACACACACACACACAATGTGGTCTTTGTCGTATTTTATTTCATGCAAGAAAGTTCAGTCAGTCATACAGTGTTGTAACTTATTTTATTAATAAAGGCAGTAAAAACATTTGTGTATTTGCTTCTTGACAGAAGTTAAGGGTACAATGTTTCACAGGAAATACTTTAATTGTGAAGTGCAAGTATGTGCTCTTTCTCCTTCCTGTTATGATTTGAAATGAATGCGAGTATGTCGAGTGCATTTTCCCCGTCTTCTACCGTTCTTGTTGGAAACTGTGATATTAATTTAAAGTAACCACGTTCAGTTTGGACAAGACTCGCTTGGTTCTTCATTCGAAGCTTCTATTATACATCACACAGAGAGCATACAGAGAGAGGAGGAAGGGAGGGGTGGAGCTTGGTGATAACAAAGGAGCATTCTGGGAGTTAGGGAGTTAGGGAGTATCAGGATGTTCTCAGTTCACCTGAGGTGAAGGTCATACTGTTGGTGCACAAAGAGAGTAACTAACAACACTGCAACACATCTTCTTAATAAGGAATGTTCCCAAGCTTAGCTAAGAAGTGTGAGAAGAAGTAAATATAGATAAACATTAGCAAATAAGAATCACACAATGATATTATTAAAGTAAGTCAGTGAGTATAATATGTTTCTATTACAACACACACACTGTACATAACACACAGATCATACACACAGATCACACACACATATCATACACAATGTACATCACATCAACACACACAGATCACACACACTACATCACATCAACACACACAGATCACACACACTACATCACATCAACACACACAGATCACACACACTCTACATCACATCAACACACACAGATCACACACTCTACATCACATCAACACACAGATCACACACACTACATCACATCAACACACACATATCATACACACTGTACATCACATCAACACACACAGATCACACACACTCTACATCACATCAACACACACTCTACATCTCATCAACAAACACAGATCACACACTCTACATCACATCAACACACACACTACATCACATCAACACACACAGATCACACACACTCTACATCACATCAACAAACACAGATCACACACACTACATCACATCAACACACACAGATCACACACACTACATCACATCAACACACACAGATCACACACACTACATCACATCAACACACACAGATCACACACACTCTACATCACATCAACACACACAGATCACACACACTCTACATCACATCAACAAACACAGATCACACACACTACATCACATCAACAAACACTCTACATCTCATCAACAAACACAGATCACACACACTCTACATCTCATCAACAAACACAGATCACACACTCTACATCTCATCAACAAACACAGATCACACACACTCTACATCTCATCAACAAACACAGATCACACACACTCTACATCTCATCAACAAACACAGATCACACACACTCTACATCACATCAACAAACACAGATCACACACACTGTACATTTTGGAGGATTGTTCGGAACAGAGAGCTCGCTGTGGGCCGACTCCCAGAATAACTGCGTCTATCTTTCGTCAGTCAGATCTGTTTACACACACACACACACACACACACACACACACACACACACACACACACACGCCAGTACATGCACAGTCACTGTTTCTCGGGTGGAGACAGACATGCTTTCATTCCCTCTGCTGCAGAATATCTTCCTGACCAACAGAGGGATGAAAGCCAAGCTGGGGGACTTTGGAATCGCAAGAATGTTGAATAAGTAAGCCAGTGTCATCTTCACACACACACACACACACACACACACACACACACACACACACACACACACACACACACACACACACACACACACACACACACACACACACACACACACACACAGTGCAGCTGTCACAGGGCGCTCTGTAAAACATGGAAGACCTCCAAACAAGTCATTATCATTCCTCACACTGTGGACCGGGACATGTAAACACACATGTTGCGGAAACAAAAACAACAACAACTAGATGTCTATGCATGCGGCTTAAGTTTACTGTAGAGTAACAGCTGATCACACAGATAATGTATTAAAGGTCTCCTATCATGCAAAATGCACTTTTTGATGTCTTTTCTACATCACCATGTGTCCCCGTGTGTCAGGAGACTCACATAGTGATGTCTTCTCTACATCACCATGTGTCCCCGGTGTGTCCCCGGTGTGTCCCCGGTGTGTCCCCGGTGTGTCAGGAGACTCACAAAGTGATGTCTTCTCTACATCACCATGTGTCCCGGTGTGTCAGGAGACTCACAAAGTGTCAGGAAATAAACCCCTCTCTCTTTTCCTCCGTACCCACATCTCTAAAAACGGGGGAACAACGGAGCTGATCCAGATTTGCTGCGTCATGACGACATTACTAAAATGTGGGCGGGCTTTTCACCCACGGGCCAATCAGAAACGTTGCTGTCAGAAACAATGAGACGTGTTCTGGAAGTAATATGGTCCGTGTTTACATTAGCATGCTAACACTCAGAGCTAACCTGTACTGGAGAGAGTATGTGTGAAGAAGCAGGAAATCAAAAGGAACTCACCTTGTGGTAAACCTGAGAGAGAGAAAGAGTTTGAGCTCCATACTGTTTCAGAGAGAATCCTTGATGTGGTTTGGAACATGATATGGAGTTTCTTCATCACGGCAGCATTTTTTTTCTCTAAAGCTACAGACCCAGAATCAGCACTTTAGTAACAGGCTGAAACAGAGGGATGTGAGGGATTTCTAAAATGCTTGATCTGTTTGGTATTTGGAGCAAAACACATTATAGTCATATTTGTATATATCTGAGACCCGTAATATATGCCTAAGAATAGCATGATAGGAGACCTTTAATATCCAGATTCCTCACTTGAGTGTTGTGGAGACTCCTGAATAAATCCTCCCACAGGGGGCGCTCTACCTCCGAGCTCATCCCCCTTTTTAAGGTGCTGTCATGGAGCCCCTCCTCCTTCCCTTTCAACATGTTTCAGGTCAGTTCTGTTCTGTTTGCAGCACCATGGAGCTGGCCAGGACTTGTGTCGGGACGCCGTTCTACCTCTCACCGGAGATCTGTGAGAGCCGGCCGTACAACAACAAGACGTAAGAAACACATCCTGAACCAGAGGCCTGTACTACGAAGCCAGTTCAACAGACCCTGGATATGTTTGAGTTACCCGGCTTAACTAACCCAAAACAAACGCGCTCTCGCTAAGCGGTCCTACGACGCTGGTTATCAACTCGGTAACGGCCCGTCCACACAGCGGCGTGCGTTGAAGCTTCAACGCTTCTGCCCATTCACTTTGAATGGGGTGACGTCACGCTTCGCCGAACTGCATTGTGGGAGCGAAGCGTAGCTTTGCTGGCGTTGCTCGCTGCAAAAGTCGAGCAATGTTCAACTTTTGAAGCTTCGGCGGAAGCGTCAGCCAATCGAATCATATGCCAGTACAAGCTCTAGCCAATCAAACCGCGTGCTTGTGTGTCCGGGGCGGGAGATTCATGTGATTGGTTCTTGGTCGAGTTTCAGCCCCCCCCACCGGCAAGCTTCAACACACGCCGCTGTGTGGACGGGCAGTAACTCAAGCCAGGGTTTCTCTGTCCGGCTGAGTGCGCATTCACATGAAAGGGGCGGGGCTAGCAACATTTGACCAATCACAAACATGGAGAAGCGTACTGACAGCGCAGCGTCATACTTCCTGAATGAAAAGAGAACTATAATATTAGACAAATAATATAAAAGAAGTTAAACTTTAAACATCCATGACTTAAACACTTGATCCAGGATCAAAGCCACATAGCTGCACCTGCAAGGTGAATACAGCTGGTAACAGAACAAGTGTTTGAATGCGTCCATTAACAGGTTTATGATATCACTGCCCCGTCTAAGACACGATCTGACTTTAATTACATTTGACTCCAGTGTTTCGTCAACTTAATGTGTTGCTTAAAATAATCCTTCTGCATACAGTATGTGACACTGTGAGTGTTGCACGGCCAGATCCGGCTCAGCTGACTCAGATAAGGAGATATATGATACATTATGATGTGATATGATGTGATATGAATGATAATGGGACACATCGACGTCTGCACTCACAGTGGACTGTACGTAATGTTACTTTGATCCGGTTACTTGTGTTGTGGCAGATATTTAAGTAAGCTTTCTTAACGCTAATGTTATAATAGTCAGATTGCTCTGAAGATGGGAGGTGATATTCTATTCATGTTCACGTTCACACAGTCGGTGATTTTTGCCGGCCGTCTTTCCTGCAACGGCAGTTTCTCTGTATTTCCTTTCTCCTGTAATATGACTTGATCGCTTTAAACTCCGCACACGGAGATCTGATTGGTCAGCAGGCGGTGCTTTCACTGAGTTGATCTCTTATCCTGGAACCTAACCTGCTCCGGACCAGGCTAGCCGCTCAGCATAAGTTACCATGGAGATCTAGCCCGCTAAGAAGTGAACCAGCGTCGTAGGACCGGAGACCCAGAGTTTTCCCTGAAGTTAGCTCGCTAAGTGAAAATCCTGCTTCGTAGTACAGGCCTCTGGTCTGAAGCTCAGAAACACACCGTCATATCGTTTAAAAACGAGGTGGTAGTAATACTTTGGCTACTTGAGTAAAAGTAGAAGGACTCAGATCTTGTACTTGAGTAAAGTAGAAGTACTCAGATCTTGTACTTGAGTAAAGTAGAAGTACTCAGATCTTGTACTTGAGTAAAAGTAGAAGTATTCAGATCTTGTACTTTAGTAAAAGTAGAAGTACTCAGATCTTGTACTTGAGTAAAAGTAGAAGGACTCAGATCTTGTACTTGAGTAAAAGTAGAAGGACTCAGATCTTGTACTTGAGTAAAAGTAGAAGGACTCAGATCTTGTACTTGAGTAAAAGTAGAAGTACTCAGATCTTGTACTTGAGTAAAAGTAGAAGTACCAGAGTGTAGGAATACTCTGTTACAGTAAAAGTCCTGCATTCAAAATGTTCCTCAAGTAAAAGTAGAAAAGTATTCTCATCAAAATATAGTGAAAGTAGCGACAGTAAAAGTAGTGATTGTGCAGATTGGTCCATTTCAGAATAATATATATGATATGTTTTACAATGATTGATCATGAAAGTGTTCTCAAAGCTGGTAAAGGTGCAGCTAGTTTGAATGACTTTGTATACTGCAGGGTAGCTTGTGGATTTACTCCAGGTGGAACTAAAGTCTGATTTAACACTTGGTTATATTTCACATCATTCATCCAGATCTGTGAAGTAACTAAAGGGATTAAATACATGTAGTGGAGGAAAAGTACACCATGTACCTCTGAACTGTAGAGGAGTAGAAGTACACCATGTACCTCTGAACTGTAGTGGAGTAGAAGTACACCATGTACCTCTGAACTGTAGAGGAGTAGAAGTACACCATGTACCTCTGAACTGTAGTGGAGTAGAAGTACACCATGTACCTCTGAACTGTAGAGGAGTAGAAGTACACCATGTACCTCTGAACTGTAGAGGAGTAGAAGTACACCATGTACCTCTGAACTGTAGAGGAGTAGAAGTACACCATGTACCTCTGAACTGTAGAGGAGTAGAAGTACCCGTTTGTTCAGAGACGAGCTTCTCCTTTAATATTTGTGTGGCTGAGATAAGGCTCATACTTCCTCTATCATACTGTCCCTCAATGGGCTGTTTGTCTTCCAACCACGCACACACACACACACACACACACACACACACACACACACACACACACCACAACACACACACACACACACACACACACACACGCACATACGGGAAACACACACACACATACGGGAAACACACACAGACACACTTACGGGAAACACACACACACACACATATGGGAAACACACACACACACACACACATACACACACACACACACACACTCCTCTGTCAGCTCTTGTTTTGATAGGACCAAGGTCAGAGTTACTTCCTCTTTCCCACACTGTGGAGTAAAAGTACTTTATTATGCAGAATGGCCACTTTAATCAAACCTCGTTATGATTTCAACTTCTGAAAACACACACACACACACACACACACACACACACACACACAGACACACAGACACACAGACAGACACAGACAGACAGACAGACAGACAGACAGACAGACAGACAGACAGACAGACAGACAGACAGACAGACAGACAGACAGACAGACACACACAAATACTTGTTTCCTTGCCAAAAAATGTAATGGCGAAGCTGAGAGCGTTTCAGTACATGTTTCTGTCGGTAGCTGCGCTCTGATTGGACACTTCCCTGCTCTGGATTTTTACATTATGGTTTTGTTTCTGGTGTTTATGACTTCAGCTCAGGGGGACAGGCTGCAAAGAATCCTCAAAACCCTGTCCCTACAAGATGGATGACCTCACAGAAACACTCCTCACTCTGTCCAGGTTCCTGAGCGAGGAGGCCATCTGGGGGTGGAAGAAATACACAAAGATTACTGCATTTAGTGTGTGTGTGTGTGTGTGTGTGTGTGTGTGTGTGTGTGTGTGTTCTCTCTGCAGGGACATCTGGTCTCTGGGCTGTGTCCTGTATGAACTCTGCACCCTGAGGCATCCAGTAAGCTAACACACACACACACACACACACACACTCACACACACACACACCACACACACACACACACACACACACACACACACACCACACACACACACACTCTGACACAGTTTGTTTGTCTTCCCGTTGATCTTTATGTGTGTACGCACCAGGCTAATTCCTCGTATGTGTACACCTACCTGATTTCTGATTTGAAGTCTATTTGATGCTTGCAACTTTTACTTAAATTAATCCGTGTTATTCATGTTTTATTAACTTTGCTTTTTATGTTTCTGCTGCACTATTTCTGAACGCTCTGAATGTCTCTCAGTTCTCTGAAGCACTTTGAATGCCTTGTGTTGAAAGGTGCTGTAAATAAACTTGCCTCTGATTATATAAGTGTTTCTCAAAGTGTGGTCCGTGAGCGACCCCTAGTGGTCCGTGAGCGACCCCTAGTGGCCCCTAGTGGTCCGTGAGCGACCCCTAGTGGTCCGTGAGCGACCCCTAGTGGCCCGTGAGCGACCCCTAGTGGCCCGTGAGCGACCCCTAGGGTCCGTGAGCGACCCCTAGTGGTCCGTGAGCGACCCCTAGTGGCCCGTGAGCGACCCCTAGTGGCCCGTGAGCGACCCCTAGTGGTCCGTGAGCGACCCCTAGTGGCCCGTGAGCGACCCCTAATGGTCCGTGAGCGACCCCTAGTGGCCCGTGAGCGACCCCTAGTGGCCCGTGAGCGACCCCTAGTGGCCCCTAGGGGCCCGTGAGCGACCCCTAGTGGCCCGTGACTATATTGGTAAAATTTCACATTTGAAATAAATCAATAATAAATTCAAAGTGTTTCTCAAATTGTTTAAAAATGACTAGTATAGGAGGCACGCAGCCAATGAGTGCGTAAACAATGCTAAATAAATGGAACAGTGTAAATAATGAACGTGTGTTTAATGTTGAATTCATGTTAAAACCATAGTTTTACTGTATTTTGTTTAGAAGATCCACAGCGGAGGTAGTACTTCATGCATTTAGCATTTCTCTCAGTGAGACGATCGGAGAGTCTGTCGGACATAAACTCCGTAATAAATGTCGTCTACATTTCATACGAGGTGTAAACCTGAGAGCATTTCAGCATCTCATCTGAAGGAAATGTAGAATCTGTATCTGTGTTGTTGATTTAATGTGTGAACGATACAGAGAAGGGAAGCTGTCAGTATCAGGCTGTCATCTGTTATGTACTGTTGGGGTGAGCAGGCCGCTTGTTTCTGGGTGCGTGGGGAGTCGGTGGTCCTTGGTCTGAAAAAGTTTGAGAAACACTGGTTTATATGTACCTGTGTGTGTGTGTGTGTGTGTGTGTGTGTGTGTGTGTCTCCTACAGTTTGAGGGCAGCAGTCTGCGGCAGTTGGTCAGTAAGATCTGCAGGGGGCGCTACCCCCCCGTACCCAGCCGCTACTCCCCCCACCTGCACCTGCTGATCACACAACTCTTCAAGGTGACACTCTCTGATCAAACACTCTTCAAGGTGACACTCTCTGATCACACACTCTTCAAGGTGACACTCTCTGATCACACACTCTTCAAGGTGACACTCTCTGATCACACACTCTT